>CM061537.1:54677052-55277052 GCA_030545055.2 Neoaliturus tenellus | reverse complement strand
TTGCTTATTTATTGACAAATTTGTTTATGTACATTCATTCGAAAAGGTATATCCTTTATTTACTTGCAAAATCCATATGGCGACAGACTTATATACTTCCCCCATCAGGTTTATGGTGAAAATAAAAATAACAGAAACTGATCAAATTTGTTATGCACATTCGTTATGCAAGTTTTAACTTATATTTGCTTACAAACCCATATGGTAATACCCCCCTTCGCAGCAGACCTGCGTACTACTTAGCGAATTTCTAAATTAGTAATATTAATTTTGACTAGATGAACCCGTAAACAAAATTTCATTACGTGCTCATAAATAGGGATATAAATGACTATTCTCCTAATGATACATATCAGAAAAGAGTATGCAGGTATGATATTTTCACCCCATAAACACCGTGGTAGTGAGTACTTAGGTTGTTTACCATATGGGTTTGTAAGCAAATATAAGTTAAAACTTGCATAACGAATGTGCATACCAAATTTGATCAATTTCTGTTATTTTTATTTTCACCATAAACCTGATGGGGGAAAGTATATAGGTCTGTCGCCATATGGATTTTGCAAGTAAATAAAGGATATACCTTTTCTAATGAATGTACATAAACAAATTTATAAATCTATGTCAATAAATAAGCAAGATAGAGGGTTTTGTTGATTTCCCATAAGAAAACCATGGAAAACTTATAGGCCTATTTGGATTTTCTCCATAACCATATAAGCTAAATAAAAAATTCAAAATACCTAATTGTTTGTTTTTTTGAGCTCTTTTAAATAGTTTAGGTTAAATTTGTTGAATTTTATAAACTAAGGTTAAAAAAAGCCAAAAACCAAAAGGTAACCCATTTAAAACCCCATAAAACCCCGTTAATGTTGTCTGATCATTCTGGTTTGCGAACTCGATCAAGTAAATGCTGCCTTACACCCCTGTACCAAATTTTATCAAAATCGGAGTTTTGGTTCAAAAGTTATCGTGCTAACTGACATATACATATATACATGTATAATATATATATACATATATATCAGTTTGAATGAACGGCGTTTTTGGCTTTGGGGGACCTTAACACGAAAAAGTAACATGGTCCCGGTCTTAGGTCTTACCGTGACTACTACCGTAAGAGCATATTCCCTATAGGTAAATTCGCTAAAACTCCAATATTCAAACAGCCCTGGAGCCCAAACGGTTCATCGCAGAATAACGAATAGGGGGTGCATTTTGTAGCAAATTTTGTGTACTTTAATTTTTATAATATACATTATTTACAAAAAGTTAATAGTTCTTGAGTTATAAGCAAAAAATTACAAAAAAATAAAAATTTTTCACATTTTTTCCATTTTTGACAATGTTCCGTCAAGAAATTTTGTTAGCAAACCTCAGATTCGGATTCAGCACCCCAAAAAACATAAGAAACAAAAGAAATCAAAACTACCCCAATTTTTTCCTATGGTAAACACTAATTGACTGCATTAAGAAGAAGAGCAGCTAACTTGGCCGACCAAAAGATGATTAGTGGAAGTGAGCTGTCAGCTTCAAATGTTTCTCTTTTTGAGTCATATGTCAATGTAATACAAAAAAATGAAATTAAATATATCTGTCATTCTTTTTTACCTTTAGTCCAGTAAGTTCAGTGTCAGCTTGATGATTTGTATATAGTTTTGGACTATGAAAAGTTGCTATTGAAACTACCATCCGGTTTATTTTGACAGTATTAATTGGGCAATATTAATGAAGGTTAAAAATAATTAAGTACCTATCTCAAGATTGTATTAAAAGTGGAATTTTAAAGTCTTGCAGATAATGTAAAAAAATTTTCATAGGTTTCTCTAAGTTCACAGTTTTCTTTTAGTCCCTGTTTGTGATTTTCCCCTCTGAAATAACTGTATGTTCATTTATTTTTGCAGGATTTGCTGATGGTTGTTACCTTGTGCCAGTTGACGAAAACTCAGCTCCAACTGAACGAGAAGTTGACCTTGTTAACATCCATTTAATTTTATTCAAAAGTTGTACTTCTCAAAGTGTAATAAAAACAATTAATAACTTTTTTGTGTTTCCTTAGATGAACCATTTTAAAACATATAAAAAGCTTAAGCCCAAAACCAACACTTCTGGTGGCATTTTAAGATCACATGGTTGTTTTTTTTTTATTAGCACATATATTGACGACTCCTATTATCTGCACTCATCATTGTTATATAGCATTTAATTTCATCGGTCTTTATTTGGAAGAAACATTTTGTAGTAAAAACAGTTATTTTCATTCGTTCAAAAATAATAATTTTGGAACTTTTAAATTTAATGATAAACATTTAACATTAAATTTCAATCATACCCCCTAGTACAAAATAGCTTATGTGTTTATATCAATTTGAATAATCTTCACATATGTTAGATATTTTATATGCTGAAACAAGCACTGTTTGCACGGACATGGCCCTAATTTTTCACGTCTGAAGATTTTTTATTTTTCTTTCTGTATAACATTTCTCCTGCAGTGAATGTTGCTACATTTAAAAGATATACTAATCCATTTACAACCGGTATTTGATTTAGTGGTAACAGAGGAGAGGAAAACAGAGTAAACCAAATAAATTTCCTAAAATGTTAGTAGCTATTTTGCAGCTTGTTTATTAATCCTCTTAAGTGGTGACATTGAACTGAATAATGGACCGGTCAATAAATGCCGGACAAGAAAGGAATGCAAACTGTAATGAAAAGAGGTGTGTCCAGTTTGTTATAAATCATTCCATAGACCCAAATTTCACTTACAGGCCACACCTAAGGAGAATGAATACCTTAATGTACAACAATTAGGTAAAGAACCCTATATGTGATGCGGAAAGGGGAAAGGGACAAAAGTTGGGAGAGCAAATTTTACAGTATGAGCATTTTTGTAAAATTGGATAAAAAATATTGATTTTCTGGTTTTGATTGAATACAATTCTCCATTCTTTCCTCTACAAGTTAACTGGGTTATTTTTGCGATAAACATCCAATAAATGTGTCAAAATAATAATTTTCGTGACTTATGTCAGGCATCTAAAATGGGACCCAGTCATTATGGCTCAATAACCTGCCATAAGCGACTTTAGGTCCCTTTTCGTTTTCATACAGCCGTATTTACACTGTTATATATGTGAACAGGTTGTTATATATTAAAATACTAGGAGTACGCTTCCACGCGTATGGGGATGAACGGCCAGATAATCCTAGTACTAGCCGATGTCCGTGGAAACAGTGATTGTTTCAGCATATAAAATATCTAACATATGTGAAGATTAATAAAATTGATATAAACACATAAACTATTCTGTACTTAAGGGGGCGCAATATTAAATTTTTATCATTAATTTTAAAATTTACAAAATTATTATTTTTGAGTGAATGAAAATAAATGTTTTTACTACAAAATGTTTCTTCCAAATAAACTTAGTTTTAAGGAAACTAATTCTGGATGACAGAAGTACATTATTGAAATATTGTTTCATACGTTGCCAAGATACGATATAAAATAAATCATAACTATTTTTATAGCTCTACATAAAATAATTTTTATTTTTATCGTGTAGAAAATCATAATTAACCAAGCATCTCATGAACTTATCAGGTAACAATTTTTATACATTAAAAAGTTATATTTTAACAAATATATATTTTAACAAATATTGTATCTGTGGTAGTAAAATATATCACAAATCAGAAACTCTTTATTACAATTTCATAGAGAAATGTACAGCGTCAATAATTTATAGAACAAGTTTTTATGTCAGGTATGTAGTCTTCCACTTTTGAATTCTTACATGGTGTAGAAGGGTCTTGTTGTCAGCCAGTCATCCAATGCTATTTTCAACTGCTTTCCCAAGAGATTCCTCATTTCTGCAGGTAAGAGGATGAAGAGTTTTCTGGTAGCATATGACGGTTTTCTCTCGAACAGGCCAAGGTGGTGAACAGGTAGTGTGTAGTCTGTAGCATGCCGGGTTGGGTAGTTGTGGTGGTCAGATATTCGCGGTAAGTTCAGCCTATCAACATACAGTATTGTCTCCCGGATGTATAGGGTTACTGCAGTCATTAACTGTAGTGGTTTAAAAGCCTCTCTGCAAGAGTCCATAGGTCCAAGACCAATCACTCTTATGCTTTTCTTTTGAAGGAGCATTATTCGATTTAGATTCTCTTGAGTTGTTCCTCCACAGACAACTATTCCATATCCGATGTGCAAAGTAAGTTGTTTGTACTGTCTCTGAGTCAGCAAAAGCTTTGATTTGTTTTAAAATGTACAGGCTTGTGTTCAAATGTTTGCACAGGATATCAACATGCTGTGTCCATGACATATTTTCATCTATAGTGACTCCAAGGAATTTGGCCTCAGGCTTCATGTCAATATCTGGCAGACCTCGTACTAAGTCTCGCTTCCTACCAAAAGCTAGCTGGTTTGTCTTGGTCATGTTGACTATTAGATCATTTGTGTGACAGTACTGATATCGAACCCATCCACACCCATAGAGATTTTGGGTTTGTTTGAATCTCTGGATTATACTGGAGATTTCATCTTTGTTAGTTTCTGCAATATTACTGAGTATTTGGTGTGTGGGATTTGTAAAACATTTGGACTTTTTATACTGACTATTAAGAGTTAGTGTTTTGTCAGCTATGTTAGCAAAGAAATGGTTGAAATGCTCTGTTATTTCGTAAGGATTATGAGTTTCTTCACCATTCACATTTATTTTCAACCGTGAATTTGTTTGTTACTACTTCTTTCTAAGTTTATTACCTGCCACACAGCTTTTGCTATATTTATGGCATTTCAAATTGTAGATTTATTCAAAAAAAGGTTGCAATGTATATTAAACGAATATACATTTTCAATCCAATACAGAGAGTTTGCTTTGATTTTACACTTTAAAAATTAATTCCTATACAGAGCTAGAATACTTAAGCATTGGCCTGAACTTCTTACACGTATTTGAAAATGTAATTGGATTATAGATATATTTTCTTTGAATACATGATCACTAACTCCAAAACTTAACTAACAAGCAAAAATTAAATTTTAAGTTGAAAACAAACAGTGTAGTTAAACATTTAAGCGACATCCTATTTGAAACAAACAATATTTTTTCTATGAAGGTTTTAATAGTGTAAACAGTTTACTTCAGTTTTATCGAATGGCAGAGATGGATGCAGGGGGCAAGTGAAAGCAGAGGCCGCAAGGAAGCATAGAAAAACTACTTATACTTTTAGTCATCTTCATCTATATAAAACACTGAAAACATGCCCCTGTTTCAGACTGTGTTTTTGGATATTTATTGTTAAAATATATGTTTTCTTGTAGGTTAAGGTTAGATCTAGGTCCCTCATACCCTATACAGGGTGTTCGGAAAAAGGCTTCAGGAATTCAAGAGGTTATTATTGCCCTCATCAAAATGAGCAAAAAAGTTCCTGTAAACATATGTCCTTAAATTCTTCGTTAACCCGCTAGCCGCCATTTTGTTTTTATATCAAATAATTTTTATTTCCGTAACGAATCATTGTATTAAGTTCATATTTGGCTTTAACCTTTATCACGCCAATATTCATTTTCAGGAAAAAATTATTTATTTTCAAAGTTTATTTTCAATATGGCGGCCATTTTAAATTTTCAAACTTAAATAACTCAAAACTGTTAAATTTTATCAAAATTTTATAAGAGAGAAAAAATTGAAAAATTAAATTATCTAACCAATGATACCAAGTTTATAATAATCTAACAACAAATATGGAGTAATTGTGATTTTTATATTAAAATAACCTCAATATCTATAATTTCTAATGCAATATCAATATTTTTCTACATAAAAATCTCAATAACTCCATTGTTTGTTGTTAGATCCTTATAATCTTGGTATCATTGGTTAGATCATTTAATTTTTCAACTTTTTAGTGTCTTGTAAAATTTAGATAAAATTTACCGGTTTTGAGTTACTGTATTTAAGTTTGAAAATTTAAAATGGCCACCATTTTAAAAATACACTTTAGAAAAAAAATTCTCCTGAATATGTAAGTAACTTGGTGTGATAAAAGGTTCATGCCAAGCCAAATATGAACTTGATAAAATGATTTGTTACGGAAATAAAAATTATTTTGTGTAAAAAATAAAATGGCGGCTATCGGGTTTACGGAGCATTTTAAGACATATGTTTACAGGAACTTTTTTCTCATTTTAAAGTGGGCAATAACCTCCTGAATTCCTGAAACGTTTTTTCCAAACACCCTGTATATCAGAAAAAATAAATGGTAGAAAATAATCTTAAAAGTAAGGAAAATCGAGTTAATTTTCAACGTCACCGACAGTATTGTAATATAATAATTCAATATTGAGTTATGCCACCTTAATATGGGGACACGTCACTAACATGGAAAAATTATTTAAGGCACCAAAAAAAGCACTATGAATAATGTGGGGCGTAAATCATTTCTATACTTATTTAATACGCTAAGGGTTTTTTTGTGTTGAGAACTCCTAAATTTTTCAACCAATATTCAAGTTTTTTTTGTGGGTGGGGGAAAGATTTCAACTGTAAACAAAAAATTTAAACTGTAAACAAAACATTTAAACTCGTGCTTAATGTAACTTAAATGTACTTAATTTAAATGAGTACTTAATGTTAAGTCAGTATTGACCTTAACACTTTTTTTACATACCTAACAAAAATCACTTAAATGACTCTGTTAAAAAATAAACTTATCAACCCATAATATTGGTTGAATAGATCTTAAAATTACAGTTAAAGCCTACATTTAAAAAGTTTTCCGCTTTTCTAGGGGGTGTTCAATACCTCCCAGTCCCCTAGGAGGAGCTCCACCTCCAAAAGTATAAGTCCCCCAAAAATTTATCCTGGATCTGTCACTGGTACTCAGGCTTCATTGATGGGGAGACTCTTGGCACTAAAAGGGTTATCAGCTCAAATGGTCGTGGAAAAGTCCAAAAGTATGTTTCCCAAGATATAATTATGGGGAATTAATAATACTTTATATCTCGATCTTAGGATCTTGTACGAACATAGTTTGTTAAAATTTGGTTCATACTTTCACCGGGTGGAATTCTTAGGCAGTTTTTGTTTTTATACTGGTCACTGATGGTTAAAGTTATTCTAGTAGAACTGTAGTAGTTGCAATATATGGCAAATCTTATGATAAATGCTATAGGCTATTTTTAAACTGTAAAATCTATCTATCTATAATTATTTTATACACTAAGGGTTTTTTTTTTTGTACCGTAGTAAAGAACTCCTCCTACAATTCTCAACCGATTTTCAAGTTTTTGGTGTCATTGGATAGGGCTTGGTCTGTAGTCGTTTCCGCCAAAAATTGATGAGAATCTGACTTAAAATAAAGGCGCTATCCACAAATAAAATTTGAAATTTTCTTATTAGAAAAACATTGAGATTGGTTTGAGCATTTTAAACATCTATTAATGTACAGTTGTAGTTTCTTGTGATCACTGATATTCACAATATTGGATTGGTCGGATGTCATTGATTTAGAACTAAATGTAACTTTTGTATTGTATCAAAATAAATTGCTCGATGACAAGAAACATGTGAACTAGTTTCTGATTAATAGGTTATGCAGTGTAGTTAAACTATATGAATAATGTGAAATGCTTGAGAGCGATCACTAATCGACGATTCCCTGTTTTGTCAAGCAGTAAAAATAACTAAATCTGCCATGATTAAAATAATGTTTAGCGTTTATTGTATTCATTTATTGTATGTGCAAAAAATCTCTATTAATGTTCCTCTGAATACATTTAATAGCTGTAAAAAACTATCACGGCAGGTATACATCATTACATACACTGATATTCAGACTCAGGATTAAATCAATCAAACACTAACTACAATTTGATGTATATATTTTACAAATAACAATTGAATCTCTATGTTCTTAACAATCAAATACTCATAAACATTTTTGCAATAAACTAAAACCACATCTTGTGACAAATATAACAATATCATTTCACAAAAAAGGATGTTATAAAAATGGTAAGTTCTTCTCCTGCTCTAAATATTTTTTAAGTCCTACAAAGAATATTTTTTAACTTCCATTTCAATAAAAACCTAGACCACGATATGAATAAGTGACAATCTTGTCACACCAACTGTATTTCAGTGATCCCTGTCATCAGTTACATTTTTATGAAAAAACAAAAGGGTCCTCTCGTTAGAATTTTCAGAACTTGAATAATTAATGGACTTTGTTTTATCACAAAGGCACACCTGAACAAACGCGACGCGACAAGACCCGACATATCTTACGACTTGCGAGCGAGGATAAAAACAATGTTTAAATAGTGTGTGGGTATTCCATTTAATAATATGGTATTGCCTTCGTTTGCGAAGTCGTAATATGTTTTTTTATTTCTTCTTGTCGCGTTGCGTCCGTTTTGGTGTGCGACTGGCCTTCAGTCCCATTCATCTTGAGGTTGTGTAACTGGAGCTTGCTCTTACAGAAGGGGCAATAGTTACTTGGACGCCTCTATTACACTTATGTCATGTTCTTCATACACTTTTATGCCGTCTGTTGGTCTTCAAAACAACATAAATTCAAAATCAATTCTATAATATCAAAGTAAATAAAAAAATTTCAGTGGATTTTTTTTTATTTTCATTTTTTGTAATTAGGTAAAATATTTATTATGTTTCAATTAACATTAGGTTTTAAATATTAATTAATCCCATAACACTACCAATATTGAAGCTCCGTAAACGAAATAGAATTCTTGTGACAATTGCACAAACATACACAGATTACAGTAGTTCTGAACTTAATTGCCCTTAGAGTAGCCTAGTTGTTCAAAATAAATAATAACAATTGTGTGTCATAGTTACAATCTAAAAAGTGGTTTAAGGCAAAAAAATTGGAAAAAAGGTTTTGCATGCACAACCTTCAAATTTTTAACAGTGTTGTGAAGTGAAAATTGAAGTACTGTACTATATTATCATAGTATCCAAATTATTAAGTCCGGAAAAATTGTTTATTTTTTTGCAAAAATGAATATGTTTTATAAGATAATTGGTTTACATTTCATAATATAGTTAAATATGTCGGTTGAACTTAGTTTAAAATAAAAGAGGAAGCCTAAACTAGTAGTATGAAATGTAAAAAATAAAAATGAAACTAACTTTTTATGTAATTGTTTACTTGCATCTTAAAGTGCGATGATCCAATGGCGCATATTTGGAATGTGGGAAAATAAGAGAGATGATGGGTAGTGTGGGTGGGAGGTTCTATTTTTATAAATCTGTCTGCATTCTTATAACAAAAAATCAATGTTTGTCCTTTCCGGTTACTCTACCTGTTTACAATTCAAATAATAATCTATCTTCTTATTTCTATAAGGGTTTCGTCTGTTACGCCCCTTTATCTCTCGACCTACTGAACCGATTTTTAAGATTGAGGTGTCATTTTAAAGCTTAGGATATCCCGCAGTGACGAATCATAATTATATAGGTCATATTGTTTCGGGCTTCACCCCCCTCGACTTTGATTTATTTCTAGAGGGCGCTTTAAAATGTTGACCAACTTTTATTGCACGTTCTTTAATGTGAATTGTAATTTAACAGCTGATTACTTTCAGATGAATTTTAAAAGGCAGATAGTAAACAAAAATATATCTCTTTCACTTCATAATCAACATTCACTTACTATAGGCGAGTTTCACTCATACAGAATAATAAAATGCGCAATTTGCGCACGGGCCACCTCGTAAATAATAATTAGTAGATAGTCTTACGATAAATTTTAGATAATACCATTGCTTTATTCCTGAAATGCACAGCGTTTTTACAATTCAAATTTGATCAAAGAACAGTCAACAAAACATTATCTAAACCAAGTGGTAAGATTTTCTGTAAATATACACAATTCCCACAATTTTAAAACTGTTAGTTGTAATATTTATAAAAATATCTGCCTAATCAAAAAATTCGCTAATCCGAACAAGGTCCGGTCCCGATTAGTTCGGATTAGTGGGACCCTACTATTTTGATAAGATTTTACACTGTAATTGTTTCTTGAGTTCAAAGCTTTATGGCTTGTATCCTGCACTTGAAACAAGAACTCTGCTGCCACCGTTTTATGTGCCTGGCAGTAGCTAAAGTGTACCCTCGTATTAACTAAAAAAATTCTTTACCACAAAATATCAAATAACATCAGTTAAAAAATTCCCTCCTGAAATCCCCTTTGCTTCTCAGCACTCTGATATTTTTTATCTATTTTCACAACAAAATGTATACCATCTGCAAATAAATGAACTTTGCTTTGAGAAATATATAAAAATAAAAATACCCTTATATAGGCTAATACAATGAAAAACTATTTTGACATTTCAGCTTTATTTGAAAAATATAGCTACCGGTAAAAAATACCGGTACAATGCGGTACATTTCAGCTTTTCATAATTTGAAAAAAACTTGAGGGGATTATTATTGGCCTACCCAATATACTCCATTCAGGAGTTTTTTGAGATACCAGCAGCTGAAGTAAGTACCTTTTTTGGTAGGTAATGTTTGATTTTTTGTTTTGGTTTCACTTGCCTGTGTGAGCTTGTTTGTATTTGTTTGAACTTGCATGTAGCATGTAATTTCTTTTGAATTTTGCATGGTTTGCAAACTGTAGATAAATTAGAATTAAGGATTATGACGATGTCCAGTGCATGTTTGTAATGCTTGACGACAATAAAATATTGCTTATTGCTTATTGCTTTATTTTAGTACTGTGACATCAATCAATTATACAGCTATTACAAAATAATATACAAAATAAAGTACAAATTTAATCGAAAAGCCTATCTAATATCTGTCTATTTTACAAAATATGCTCTTGGTCCTGTCAAAAGAATCTACTAGAAACACATTAATAACTCACAGCTATTTGTTAAATAATTCAAAAGTTGCTCACATAATTTGAGGATATCTCAAATACAAAATTAATAGTTAAATGTGATTTATGCTTAAAATTTGAAATCTTTAAGGCGGCAACACAATACCGAACTTTGCTCCAAACCGTGCATCGGACCAAATATCAAACCGAACATTACACCGTGCAGGGAGGTAAATTTACTCTGAACATTTCCCTGAAAAAGACATTTGACCGAGCTTCGTACCAGACAAATTGACCAAGGGAGGTAAAGGAAGTTTAGAGAAGAGAGGGAGAGCGTGAGTGAGAGAGAGCGCTGGAGGATGTAGTGAGGAGGGAACGGGGCGAGTGTTCGAGATGACGCTCGGGACGGCATAGGGAGCAAAAATTGACCCTGACACACAACTGTACACACCATACTGATCTTTTCTTTTATTTTTCGCCAGAAAACGGCTTCCAGATCGTTTGGCTCAATGTTCAATACGGTGTATGGGTCCTGTGACACACTACCAGACTTGCTCTTTTCGTCCGGTACAATGCTCGGTCCGATGTACAGTCTGGAGAAATGTTCAGTAGTGTATTCCCGGCCTTAGTGATTACATTAAGCAATTTTGAATCAATTGTGAAGTTTTATAAGAGGAGAGGTATTCCCTTATCAGATAATGAAAACAAAATGGATATTTCTCGACGCACCAATATAAAAGGTATAAAATATTTCTACAACAAAGAATTTTATATATACAACAAATTGAATATACACTGTATACAACAAAACATCTACAAAAAGTATACTCTTATTCCTAAATAAACAAAATAATTAGGTCCCATTTAATGTGCTAGGTATTGACCAAACAACATGATAATCCACTAATTTAAGATCACAGTCCCTTCAATTTAGGGATGTCTAGAAAATGGGAAAAAGAAATCATTTTAGAAATTAGAGATAACTAGTTTGGTCTATTGAACTTCACAGCTGGAGTTGTTTTATTGCAACTTAACTTTCCACTGGTGGAAAACTAACAAAACTGGTGTTCAGTCTACCAATAAATGGGTGTTGAGTTTTGGGGAAAGTTCAGTTGTGATAAGACTGTTGGAAGGTTTAACCAAAATATTGTGGCATGAGGTGGAACTTCTTCCATTCTTTCCATTGTTTTTTCCAGCTGTGTCAACCCCCTGTGGACCCTGTGTGTGTTTTTCAAGCTATGTGCACCCTGATGCGACACATTAAGATAAGTTTCGATAAAAGGAACTGTTCTTATTGTCAATGTGTCAGTAGGCAATCGTTGGCTGTTAAATATCAGTTTTGAATCCGATGATTTTTCATTAATCGCCTAGACATATTTTGAAGCTTTCTCCCTCGAGCTAAGCAAATGAAACCGATTCATTTGCATCTGTGACCATGAATGGTTCGAGAGGCATTACTCTGTACCGTCCGATCGTGTTGTAAATCCAGTCAATCATCACTTCTGCTGCCGAGTACCTCTGGCGCCAGTCTGAAATAAAATTTTAAATATGTGAAATGGCTGAATTTTGAATTAGTAAACAGTTACCATAAAAGTGAGCATGACCCTCTTGATCAATCGCTTTTAATGCTTCTAAATAACAAATGGATGAACTTGTTCAAAATTGAAAGAAATGGACGTAAGTTATTTTAATGTTGGTGGCAAGTGTTACAATTTTGGTAAAAATTTGTGTGCTGAGCGCCAAACAACAACTAAATATAACAGCAATTACTGACAATCTATTTGACCATGCATAAATATCATGAAAAACACCAACGAAATAAAAAACTCTTTTATATCAATGTTTTATAACTAATATTATTATTATTGTTGTATTTTTAACTTCAATGGCTCAATTTACCTGACAAAAGAAATTATTGAAATTTTGTCTTTTCTTTTTTGTTTATTTGTGATGAAATGCCCACATCAATTTTTTATCCAAAAGACTGCTTACATCTTTTACCTAATTTTACGATATTTGAATTAGAAATTGCATATATTTATATGCAATTTATAGGCATGGAAACCCCTAGCCATGGAACATATGTTCAAGACAGCAGGGGGAGAGGAGTGTGACGGGCATAGAAACCCCTAGCTGGAACATGAGTGGACAGTCTGTCCCGTGCCTCACCCTTTCACTTCCTTCAATATCCCATCCTTCCAGGGGCTTGCGCAAAATGCCCATTAGAGGCAGACGTGCTCAACGGTTCGGCCGGGGTCTCCTTATCCACCAATAACAACAACAACAACCAGGGTCGCCCCAAGCGTAATATTTACTCGTGGTGAGATTTTGATCTGCGCCCCCTAAATTAACTAATTGGCTTATCTTGAGAACTGTAATGTTAAATGCTAACTTTTCAATGCTGTTAGTTTGAATAAACTAATTCAAAAAATTCATTTGTACTATAAAGCTTTGTTGACACAACCATTTGTTGACAACACATGGTCTGGGTCTGGACGGTAGTAGGCCCCGAGTGAGTGCTCAAGGCTTTTTTTTCAGAGTGTAAGATCAGCTGGCCAGTAGGTGTGCTAGCCAAATGTGATGCTATCATAATTCACTTCCACTTCCACATGATTTTGTAAAAAAAAGGTTTGTAGTTACAATTAATTATTCACTACTCATTTCCAATTTATAAATGTTTCAAATTTTAATTTGAAGTAAATAACCAAATTATTATTGAATGATTTGTTTATTAAATATTTAGTGCTGCAGTTTTTACAATTTTTGTGAAGTGTTTGGGCCTTTATGAAACGGGGATTTCCCCTCGGCCGTGGCGCCCGGGGCGGTCCAGGACAACACCGAGCAATACAAAGCCCTTTGGAATGCGTGGAGGGAGACAAGTAATTCTCATCTGGCAACTGAAGGCTGGTGACATTGTATAGTTCCCATTTTAGTTTAATAATCATGTACGTAATTTTTTATTACGATATATTATGCAGTGTTTTTATACTGCAGTTTGTAAAGGTGTTTAAAGAATAAAATGCATATTTTAATGTGATTTTTTTATTTATATTTTTCTGATTTTCATCCTGCAATCTGGAATATTTGGTAATCAGGCATGTGTCAAGTCCCAGACATGCCGGATTAGAGGAAGTTTACTGTACTAACAGAATAATAAGCATCAAACAAGATTGTGCAGCCATGAGCTCACTCTGGCGGCAGGAGCAACAGTCCCCCGGTAGCCGTTACGCGCCGCCACTATCTCTCTCAACAATCACTTTGTATTACGTTAAGCACAAGCTGCCTGTCCTGTCTCGAAGACCTTTTACAATTTTTTGTAGTACAATTCTTGTGGGAAAAGGGTATTGATAAATATGTCATTTTGGGGGATTTTATTTACCGTGTGTTGGTTTCCAAAATGACATAATTTCAAAATCAGTTCAATTTAACTTCAATCAGATAAAAAATATATTTTTTAGTGCATAATTTTTATAATTAAATTTAGGTTATGTTTTAAAGATGAATTAATTCCATACACTACCAAAGTTTCAGCTCCGTTGACGAAATAGCTTTCTTGTGAGAAATGTACCAAATCTGTATGTGCAGATTTCAGCACTTCTGACATCTATGGCCATCAAAGTATTTGTCCAAAATAAAAATACATTAAAATCATATGCCATAGTTACAACATAAAAAGTAATTTAAGGGAAAAAAAGAAATAATTGTTGCATGCATAATCTTAAGTGATTATGCTCAAAGAATAACACTTTTAACTTAACTTACCTCCTTGTGTCAGAGAGTCGGGTGGTTCAGAGAGGACAATAATCCTAAATTTGTCCCGAGGAATGTTAAGAAAATCATGTAACTCCTTCACAACTAGGCCTCCACATAGCCTTACTAGTTCCTGGAAAAAAAAACGACAGTTAAAATTAAATACAACCGTTGCTAAGTAACGAAATTTACAGAGAATTTCAATCCTACAACAAAATTGAATTTTGTCTGACAAAACACTTTATACACTTTATTTAGAGATAGAAATACTGCCCATAGAGATAGAAATATGTGCCCAACATTCATGCAAAGGTAAGCTATAGCTATATTAACAGATACCTTGATGTTCATTTCAAATTAGTTCCAAACATTAAGTCACTAACTAACAGAACGTAAATAGTATTTCTTACTTACTTCAATTTGCTCCTTCATCACAATTCTGTCATTAACATTATAAATGTGTATTGCAAAATTCTTGAGCAGTTCTCGCTTTTTATCTACTTTTGCTCTCAAAACTCCACATTCTCCACTAGGGTCTAGAGCAACAAAAGGGTCCTGGAAAATAGACAAACATCGGCTGGCAAAAAAAATTAAGAATTAAAGGGCTTTAATTTGAGATTTTTTTGGGTTGATAGGGTTGGCAGGATCAAAGTGAGAAAATAGGACGATAGGAATGCTGAGGTAATGGTGTTGAATGACAATGATGATCTGTAAGCTATAATCCAAAGAAAAATAGTCTCAAAGTTGCAACGGACAGATAGTAGTGTTGAAATAGAGATAGTTGTATTAACATATAACCGGACCTTACTTTAGGAATAACCCTTATATGTAAGAGTTTCCTTAAAATGATAACAAAGTTGAAAACTCACATGTTTTTACAAAGTTAGGCATTGATTTTGGGAACATTGTCAATTAATGCCTAAGCCTGGTAAAACCTTAAGATTCCCCTTCCCATGAGTCACTTTCTTCAGGGGTGGCCCATTTACAACTTACATGTAATTATTAATAGGTAACATAAAATGAATATGTTTCAAAGCATTAAGCATGCTAGAATTTCTGTTACATTCAACTATAAATGGGTGATGTGTTTGTTTCGTTGGCGAGGATGACTAATTCGTGATCATAAAATGTCTAAATGTGTTAAACATGATTATTCTACTTTTCCTTTCTACAGCCTAAACTCAGACCGAGAAAATAGCCAGGAACACTTTGAAAACTGAAAACCTTAACTAAAAAACCCCATTTCTGCAAAAAGAAGGGCATGATTATCAATTAATTGTTGTTGCTTATGACAAAAAAATACCCAAAGCTGACTGACCTTTAGTACTCTTTATTGCATTTAGTAGAGAGAGTGAATAAAAAGGTTAAAACATTTTAGGGTGAAATTAATGAAAATTAGTGAGACTCTACAAACTACAGCTGTTGTTATAGTGTAGGGGCATATGTTAATATAGAAAGGTTCGTGAGATTTTGAATGAAGCAATTGTAAGATTGGTGGCGATAGATAGGCAATGACATGTAGAATCGTGTACTACCGGGTGTTTTGTCTGAAAGTGTGGCCAAGCTCGTGTATGACGTCATACTTCCAAAATGGTTGCTAACGGTGACATTGATGCCTTTCTAGCGCTATAACTTCTTTACGGTTGATTTTATAAAAAATTTTTAAAGTTGTTTTTATGTATAACAAGACAAGGAACAAAAAGGGAAATCCAACTTGAGGAACATCCTGCGATTTTGAAAAAAAAAAATGGCCGCCATCGTGGATCTCGGCCCTATCTCCCTGGATCTCCCTATGTGTTTCATACTAAAGCATAAACCACTCCTAAATATGATAAAACCGTGCAGTTTTCTGCCGATAATTTAAGGAAGGTAAGTACTGCATTCTGACTGGGTAATAATTTTCAGCCGCCATCTTGCATAAGGTAATTCAAAATTTTTTAAACATAATGTTGTGGCACATCATTTCACACTGTATTTTCATATTGATTGCATTTCCGAAGTCCGTTTTTTAATATATTTATTCACTTTCGAGATATAATCAAAATACTATACTTTCCTGAACATTTCTTATGGACATTTTGAACTTTAATTTATATTTAGGATAATTTTAGCGAATTTCCCATAGGGAATAAGCTATTACCGTAGGTCTCATGGAAAGACCTAAGCCCGGGACCATGTTACTTTTTCGTTTTGAGGTGCCCAGAGACCAAAAATAATAGTCATTAAAATTTTTATATATATATATATGTATATATATATATATATATGTATATATATATATATATGTATGTGTCCCTAGACACGATAACTCTCGTAAAAATGGTCCGATCGACACCAAATTTGGTAGAGATGTGTAATCCTACGTTTATTCGGATGAGTTCGAAAACCAGACATATCGACCTACCGGAAGGGGTAGTTTTGGGGGGTTTTGTACCCCAAAAATGGGTTTTTTGCATTTTTCATATGTAAATTTTAAAAATTTTAAATTTTTATTTTGACTATTGGATTTAGCTCAAAAAAACACACAATTTAGTATTTTGAAGCTTTGCTCTATCTCCATTGGTTACCGAGATATTACAAAGTCTAAAGACAGTACGTTGTCTTTTGGGGCTCCAATGTTAATCTTATGGAGAATAAGGATGTGTTAATATTTCACTTATTAAACAATATTTTTGGATGAAACTTAGTATTTAGCTTCATTTGGTTGAGATTCATCCATTTAAGGTAAAAAATCTTGGTTTTTGTACTTATCATGGCAGCAAACCTGCATACTCTTTTCCCATGTTAATCATATGGAGAATAGGCAAACTCTTTTATTTATTTACAGATATTGATGAAACTTACTATATGGCTTTATATGGTCGCAATACATTTTTTCTATGCTAAAAACGTACTTTTAGTGTCCCCCATGGCAGCATACCTGCATACTCTTTCCCTATATCTTAAGGAGAATAGACATTTATTATTTCCCTATCTATGAGCATGTGATGAAATTTTGTTTACAAGTTTTGCTGGTCAAAATTAATATTAATAATTTGGAAATTCGCTGAGTACGCAGGTCTGCTGCGACGGGGGGTATTTCTAATAACTCCAATTCTAGTCTCAATATGCAGTTCATTGAAGTCTTAAAGCAATGTAAGGGCTTCAATTAGAGCTATTAACTATTGAAATTGGTTTAATTACATGCGAGTTATGAAGCTTAATTCATCAGAATTTTTTTTTATAATTTTTATTTAACTATTTATTTCTTGGGTTTTAATCAAGATAAAATGATTGTTTTTTTCTCAAATAAATTACAAAAATATTGGCTTTTATTTGAGACGCTGATAATTAAAAATATTTTAACAATTTTAAGCTGTGTCATGATTTGTCATTAAAGCATAAAATTTATTAGATTACAAATGTTGGTATTTATAGAGGATTATGACTTACCCTGAACAGGTATATTTTTTACTATCTATAGCTCAAAAGAAAGTTAAATTATAAATTAATACAGTTTAGATTAATAAATTAATAATAATTTTGAACCATGTATCAAAATTTTAGAGTCAGTTTCGACTGTGTTTATTGATTTTTAGTTTTACATGTTGAATACACGGTCTAAACAGAACAATATTCATTTGTCAGCTGATCAATTGTTTACTATTCACTGTTTAGTTATGAATAATAAGATTGACGTGAACAGTGAATACTAAGAAAGTTATTGTATGTTTAGTGTATTTTTATTGTATATGTACGTTTAATGTATATGTTCGTTTAGTGTTTCTGTAAATATTCTGTTGTGAAATCATTTTATATTCCGTATCAAAATTCAGGTTTTGTTCTTAATCCATTACATTCGTCGTAAAAAAAAACCAAAAATAAACTATACTAAATACACAAAAAATACAAAAAACTAAACAAAATGCACTAAACGTACACCAAACTTTCTTAGTATTCACTGTTCAAATTAATCTCATTATTCATAAACAAACATTAAATAGTAAACAATTGATCAGCTGACAAATGAATATTTTCCTGTTTAGCCAGTGTAGCCATGTAAAACTAAAAATCAATAAACACAGTCGAAACTGACTCAAAAATTTTGATGCATGGGTCAAAATTATTATTAATTTATTAATTATTAAATTATAATTTGGATTTCATTTGTGCTATAAATAGGAAAAATCGTACACGTTCAGGGTAAGTCATCATAACCCTCTATCCATACTGGCATTTGTATTCTAATAAATATCTATTCTATATATATTATACGTGATGCCCTTTTTTTTTTTGTTAACACTACTCCTCCCTTATTCCTGGACCAATTTTAAAGTTTGAGGTGTCAAAAGAATGGTCTCAGTTCATAGTTTTGCAATAAGGTTTCAGATTTTTGGTATTTTAATTCTGAAGCCCACGGGAAGCCTTCAAAGTTCATTTTTTGTCCATAAGATTAACATGGGAAACAATTATTATATTGAATTGGAAAATAAAACAGCTGTTGATAGTAAAACAGAAAACACATGTTAGTAGCTAAATAGAAGAAATTGAACTATCAATTGTATACAAATTGTACTGTAATATAAAACCAATCAATTTCATACTTTAATTACAATGGGAAGTTGAAGGATTGAGTAGTGATGAAGATCGATTGATGAAACACCAATATGGTGTTATCTGATTTTCACTATAATTTAATTTTTATTTCCAAAGTAACTCAGTTTATTATAATGCTGGAGCTAGGTTTGATCCCCCGGTACCTACTCTAATAAATGCAGCGCATAGCGCTGCACGGGCCCCCTAGTTATAGTATATTGACAGATCATGACTAAGCTTAAAATTGTCTGATTCCGATTACCAGCATCTCAAATGAAAGCCACAATTGTTATGATTTATTTAAGAATAAAACGATATTGTATATTGATTAGGCTATAACCCAATGAATAAATATTTAATTAAAACTTGTATTAAAAAATAGCTTTTCTGATGAATCGAGTTTTATAACTCCGCCTATGATTCATCCGATTTCAATGATTAATAGCTCAAATTGGAGTCCTTACAGTGTTTTAAGACTTTAACGAACTGTATATTTAGACTAGAACTGGAGTTATTACAAAAATTATCCCAAATATTAATTATAGTTCAAAATATCCATAACAAATGAACAGGAAAGAATAGTATTTTGATTATATCTCGAAAATGAATAAATTTATTAAAAAACGGACTTCGGAAATGCAAACAGCATGAAAATACAGTGTGAAATGATGTGCCACAACACTATGTTTAAATTTTTTTAAATTACCTTATTCAAGATGGCGGATCCAAGATGGCGGCTGAAAATTATTACCCAGTCAGAATGCAGTACTTACCTCCCTTAAATTATCGGCAGAAAACTGCACGGTTTTATCACATTTAGGAGTGGTTTATGCTTTAATATGAAACACATAGGGCGAGATCCACGATGGCGGCCATTTTTCAAAATGGCGGCATGTTCCTCAAGTTGGATTTCCCTTTTTGTTCCTTGTCTTGTTATAAATAAAAAACAACTCTAAAAACTTTTCATAAAATCAAGCGTAAAGAAGTTATAGCGCTAGAAAGGCATCAATGTCACCGTTAGCGGCCATTTTGGAAGTATGACGTCATACACCAGCTTGGCCACACTTTCAGACAAAACACCTGGTAGTACACGATTCTACATGTCATTGCCTATCTATCGCCACCAATCATACAATTGCTTCATTCAAAATCCTAAAGAATTACATATGCCCCAGAACTATTATGAATTATATCAATCAACAGATTAAAATGACAACTTACCAGGGGAACTGTTCCTCCAGTTCTGATGACTTCCTCCACCCAGTCATACCTGATGATAGGTTTGTGCAAAGCCATTGCAAGTAGGACCTTGTATGTGTTCTGGAAACAACCGTTCTTGGTGCCTACAATCAGATGGCTTATGTGGGGCCCCACAGTCTTGGAATAGGTCAATCCCATGCCACCCAAAACGCAGGCCAGTACTTGGTTCTGCTGTGGATTCAATAATGACGAAGCGAAACAAAGATCATCTTCCGTCTCTGTGTTCTCAGCAAATTGATTACAGGACGATTCAGCACCCTGTAAAATTTTCTCTTTTTCTTGTCGAAAGTTTTCTCCTGTACCAAAGACTGGTGGTTTTTCTATATCTTTCTCACTGTGAAATTCTAATGTGTCAACAGTCTTTTCTGGTTGGCCATCACTTTCTTTTGCATTGGTTTCACTATTCAGAGCTTTGTGGTTTTCTTCGTTCTGAGAAACATCTGGTGTGCCTTCCACAAAGCTAATGTCACTTGAAGGAGAACGCACTTCTTTGTCCCCTTCAGCAAAATCCTTCTTCTCAGATGAAGATGCTTTCAGTTTTAAAGGACTGCCATGACATGATTTTGGGTAATCGTTCACATCTTCATTTGCTGAGTGATCCAAATAAGTGTTGTCATTGATAATGTCACAGCTTTTGTTCTGAATTTTCTCTGTACAAATTACTGGCTGCTCTGCAAAAATATTCTTATGAGAGCCACCACATCCTTGTTTGTCTGAAGCAAAGAGACTCCTTAAATTTTGTGCACATTGAACTTCTGATGGGCCAACTATTCCTGATGTATCCGTCAAATTTTCATTTATAAAACTTGTTTCTTGGTGTTTGGCTATTTCTTTATCACAACATGTAGAAACTTTTTGATTCTTGTTTGGCGAGGCCTTTGCATCATCTAAAAGATAATTGTTTTCCATAAAAATATCATCAAGTTCAGGATTTTTTTCTTCCACTGTTCCAGCTTTATCAATGTGTCTACCAATGTCTGGTTCTGAATTTATGTCATCTTCCTTTGAGTTACTAGAAGTTTGTCTTTCAAATTCAAACATATCATTTGAGTTTTCTTCCACAAAATCCAAGTGTCGTCTACTCCTATTTGACTTTTCTTTCAAACACTGTGACAAAGGTGCTGGTTCAACAGATTTGTTTACAGTACCAGTATTTTCCAGCAATTGACCTACTCCTGAGTAATTCCAAGGAGTCATTCTTTTGGGAGTTTCTCCTGGAAATATAACATCACTCTTGTCAAAGAAAGAGTCTACTCTTTTTAATTCACTAGAAGCAGGATTTGAAACAACTGTGTACTCTTTAGTCGAAGTTTGCAATGGTCGCTTTGGCACAACTGGAGTTTTGTAAGGCTGAGTTGGAGCATCAGGATCGGCATTGTAAATGTCCAATACATTATTTTTAAACATATTATGATTCAAGCCAAAAGCGATATTGTCTTCTGTGCCAGGAACAATATCTGAATCATCACATTTCTTAAAAGCATTTTGATTCTTTGAACTTAAGTTAATATTTTCTTTGTCTGAGTCCTGAGAAAGTCTAGTAAAACTGTGGTGAGCACTGGTTGCATCAACTGGTATGAGAGGTTTTCGTATTTCTGTCTTGTTAGATTGTTGATGAATAATGTCTTCTAATTCCATTCCACACATGTCTTTGAGCATATCATGTAAAGCTGACTGCAATCGCCCTGGACTCGTTTGAACCTCAGCATCCCTGCAAATTCTTTTCCTTATCGGAGAAGAAATTCCACTGGAAAAAATAAAATAAAACGGTATCAGACAATTGACACATTCTTTCTCCCACCATAAGCAGAAAGAAAATAAAAGCCTCTGAACATCTGATCATCTGAGCATCTTAATTGTTCAGTCGGTTGTGTCGGATGACTATGCCTGAGCAGCACAATTTCAATCTCTGACTTTTTGCAATAAAATTTAATTTTCTCTGCGATCACTTGACTTACAGCAATAATTGAAAATACTGCATTGTCTAGTCTTTACAGCTTGTTTTAATGATGATAAAATTATAAATAAAATTTATTTCAAGTTGACGTTTTTTTGAAAATTAATTTTCAATAAACCATAAATTTTTATCAAAATTTAGGGTCAATTTTGAGGATTTGATTTTTTAAAATTTTTTAGGGTTTTTGAGGATGAACACATAATTAAAAATTAAAAGAATGCCTAGAGTTATTGTGGATTTGGACCTAAATACCAAATTTAATCAAAATCGGTCCATTCGGGCCTTCCCTACCTCTATTAACATCCAGACATACAACGTGACACACATACATCACTCTGAGCCCACTTTTTTACTTAAGGAGCAGCAAAACTGATAAATGCATCAACAACCCAAATTTGATAATTATGAAAAAAATTTCAACATATAGGTACAATTTCAAGTTTTTAACAATTTTCAAGTTATGGGGGAAAAAGTAATAAATAATACATAAAATTTCTGATAGGTTTTATGAAAATTTGTAAAAGAACTACTGCGTACTGTGTGCATGTTTAACATTAATGTACAGTTCGCATTTTTTTAAACATCAATTTTGGGATGAGGGTTGTGGAAAAAAACTTTACAATAAAGCCAACAATTGAAATATAGCCAAGAATACCTATAAAAATTACATGGATGAAAATCCCAAATGAACAAAGAGCATAATAAGTGCCATACCAGTTTTAAACTTGTACCCCCTAACAAAAAAACTTACAACCCTCTCTGGGCCCCCGTGGGACTGGGGTATAGTAGGGGATTTTAAAATTACAAAGTTTTGACTTTTAAGGAGGAAAAAGGAATCTAGTTTCTTCAATAACTGATCAGAACCCTAACATGAATTGCTGATTGATTTAAGCATTTCAGTGGATAACTAAGATATTTTCACCTACCTTTCATTGTGTATTCCGGAATCTCTATCTCTTTTTTTAGTGAAAGATGGGTGTCCTTCTGGTTCTTGCTCTAAAACATTCTTGGCATTGCCTCCTTCAACAGAGATTATGTCTTCAAAAGATTTTAAATTTGTTTCAGGAATGTTTTGTGCAGTTAATGTTTTACATTTGGTTGGTATTTGACGGTCATCATGTGCAATATCAACTTCCATTTTGTCTATTTTTGAAGATTGATCTGTAGGTTGGTTTTCAAGACGTGTAATTATATTAAAAGTATTCCCTCTGTGAGGGAGACTTGATGTAGCCAAATTATTTGACTTCTGAGGAGTTTCTTTAGTGTGATCTAAATTTGAAACTGTTTCCTTAAATGTTTCTTTTTCTTCTGGAGAAGGGAATCCCCTGAATGGTGATTTTGATGTAGATGAAGAATGTGATGTGTTGAGATTTCTATTCAACTCGGGAGTTTTCTGCTTTTCCACTCCACAATGTACCTTGAGTTCTTTGGAATTATTGTTTTGCATATCATTTACAATTGAACTTTCGGTTTTACCTTCCACATTTTCATTAGTCTGAACAATATTCTGATCAATATTTATCTGATTCGAACTACTAATTGAACTCTTACTTTGATTTATCAAAGGTGATATTCCAATATTTGTCAGTGATGAATTTGATTTGTTTAAAGTTTTGAGATTAAGTTTCTTTTTCTCAGATAAATGAAATTCCTTTTTTGTGGATTTGAGCCTAGACCAACCGGGTGATCTTGTGTTCATTTCTTTACAAGGAGTGTGACCTACTTTGTTTTCAGTTTTAGCCAGAACATTGGTTCTCTTCAAGTCTATAGTTTTACTAGTTGTTTCACTCACTTTCCCATCTTCAGATACAATCAAGTCCTTGCTTTCCTTCGCCAATGTTTGGTTTCTGATGGAGTTAAGGTTACTAGAATCTTTGGTGTCATTCCAATCATCCATTATATCTTTGACTATATCTTCTTTAGGTTTTATAAACTCTTCAACAGGGTCTAGTTTTACTGGTGATGGTGGGTTGTTTTTTTGAACTCTAAGTGATTTCAAGTCTTTTTTACAGGAATCTTTTGGACTACATTTGATTTTCTTGGCTTTGACATATTTTTCAATTGATTTTTGAGTTTTTCTTTGGGCAGCTTGTCTGGGGGTTTTTATACCTTTCGTCATGAGATTAGATTTTCTTTTCTTTTGATCAATGGTCCATTCTTCTCCACTTCCTGAAGAAAAATCTTCAAGAGTCTCTTCTGAGGTCCCTAAAATTTCCTCTGGACTGCATTTCTCAATGTCACACTTATTTTCATCAATACTTTTGAACAAATCGACCTGAACAGCAAATCTCTGGCCCCTTCTGCTGGTGGATGTGTATGGGTTCTTACTACCATATGTTGTTGTGACTGTCTGTATTTTTTTATTTTCAGGAAAAAGCTCATCAAATTTGTCAACAGAGGACACAGGAATGACTTTTTTGTGTCTGTTGAGTTTATTCTTAGAAACCTTCTCCGAAGGACTGTTTAAAACTTTTATGGCATCAACATCTGATGGTGTGTCCAAAGGACTTTTTGTTGTTAAGAGTCTAGATGGAATTTGAATACCTCCGTGATCTATTTGTGACACAGACTGAAGAGCAGTTTCTGAATAACATAATGATTCGTTTGCTTCGGCATTGTGTACATCTGCAACTACAGTCTCTACGCAGATATCTTGATCTGCTTGAGAAAACCTATTTGAGTCAAGCCATTCCTTAACTTTCTTCTGTTTAGGACTATCATCTGGAGTTTCAGGTAGTAATGTTAGAATCGTTTGTGGTAATTTCTTATTTTTCATTTTATTGTTTTTAACTACATCTGGGTTCTTGGTTTTCGGTGGCACTTTTCCTGATCTTCTTGTGGATCTTCTTTCTGTTTGTTTTAAATCTGGTTTATTTTTTACTTCAACAACTCTGATAGATGTCTTTGTTCTTGCTTTTTCCAAGGGAGATACTGCCCGAGGAGTCTTATTTGTGTCCACAATCTCATTAATTGTTGAATTTTCATGTTTTCTTAAATTGTTGTAACTTGTTACTGAAACAAAGTCATTAAACATACTGGTTATACATTTATTTTAATTATTTACTACATTAAAATTTATTTACCTCAAGTTTGGTAATTAAAGCAATTACAACTTTATAAGATATATCTTTTATGAGATACTTAACTGAATGTTGAATCAGAAAGGCATTGATAGTAATTCCATTACTACGGTCTTAAGACTCCGGTCTACCTGAGCCCAAACGACAATACCGAATGCCGCCTCGCAGCCTAAGCGCTAGGCAAGATTTATGACTGCAGAGGTTTATGGGAATCATGTTTTAAAATTAACTAATTATGATAGATATTGACTCTTAACCTTTTCTAAAAGTAGAAAGACGGATCTCGTCTTATCTGGTTTTAGAATTTTTAAATAAAATTTCTAATTTCAGTTATAACTGTCTAAAATCATCTGTTTTTCTCTAGTGGCAAGTTTTATAAATACAGAGGTTTACGGGGATCGTGTTTTAAAACTAACCAATTAAGATAGAGATTGGCTCTTAACTTTTTCTAAAAGTAAAAAAGACGGATGTCGTCGGTTCTGGTTTAGTAATTTTCATATTATGCTAAATTTTAATTTTCAAGTAGCCTAACATTAAAAAAAATGTGTCATAAAACGTAATGTGATAAACAATTCCAGGTTAGAATCCTAAAGTGTAGAGGAGGTTTTTTAGTGGGTAAACCCGTTTTTAGGGGAGTCCCACACTACAGGCTGGCCACCTGTGTGCGTAATGCATTTTCCCTGCCTCTCCCTAAAAAAAATAAAATAAAATAAAATAAAAATAAATAAATTATCTATAATATATACAGCCCCATGTGTAACTGACTCACTCACTTATATGGGATACGAAGTTTTGACATAACTATTTAAGCTAGAGACTTGAAATTTGGCATACGTCTAGCCTGAATGGTCAATGCTAAGGATAAAATCTGAAACTTGCAAATTTGTAGTTTTAACCTACTAAAAAAAATTCAAAATGGCGGACTTCCAAAATTACAATTTTAGTTTTTTGGCTCTAGCGGCCAAACGCTTCGTCCTATCTAAAATCTGAGAACAATACTACGATAGGGAATTTAATTTTCTACAATTTCGGTCCTTTGACTTTTTATCGTATCTCGCACCGTTAAGCCTCCAGAGCGTTTTTAATGAAATGCCGTTTTCGGTTTTTGGGCTCTAGTGAGTAAACGAATGGTCGTAAAAATTATTTAATGGTTTATTTCGATAGATCTTTTTAATATCTACAATTTCACCCCTTATATATTTTGCCATATCTCTACTTGTTTACTCACAAAATTCATTTTTTCACTTTTTCCGGATTTTGTGAATGTAAGTAGTGGGAAAACACCGGTTCTGGTCCACTAGAGAAATCGTAATTTTAGTATTTTAGCTCTAGCGGCCTAACGGTTAGTCTTATCTGAAATCTGAGAGCAATATTACGATAGGGAATTGGACGATCTACAATTTTGGTCTTTTGACTTTTTGTTGTACATCGCACCGTTAACAATCCAAACTGATTTTTTGTGAAATTTATATTTAGATTTAGGGTTCTAACGACTAAATGGTTTGTCCTACAAAAATGTTTAAACTGTTTATAGGTCTTTTTAATATCTACAATTTTGATTCTGACATACTTTGTCGTATCTCTTTTCGTTTACTCTCAAAATACATTTTTCACTTTTTCCCAGTTTTGTGATAAATAAGTAGTGGCTTTTGACCAAATAGAGAAATCGTAATTTTAGTATTTCAGCTCTAGCGTCTAAACGGTTAGGCCTTTTATAGATTTGAGACTACTACGGTACTGAATTGGATGAACTACGATTTTGGTCCTGTGACTTTTTGTCGTACATCGCACCAATTGCGTAAATCTCCAGACTAATTTTTGTACAATCGTGTTTTCTGTTTTTCCACTCTACTGACAAAACAATTGGTCCTATCGAAAAATGTTGCTGAATATGACTGAAATATTTTATTAATGGCTTAAAGTTTTCAGAACATTTTGCCGTATCTCTACACTTTAGCTCTCAATACAGATTTATTACAGGATGATAAACTCAATAGACCTTTGGTATCTGGTAAACCAGAACAGTTACCGAAAACTTGAAATTGGGGACCTTACCTCTTTTAAGAGACTATTAAAAATATGAATTCAGCTATTGTCGAGGCTGGTGTTACTAATTTACATAGTTTTAGTAAGTTCCTAATCGGATTTTAGGGAATCTTTTTAAAACTTTGGAGTATTTTCTGATTTCTATCTCGTTTATCAGATTTTATATTATTTCATTTTAATGTTATTTTATTGTTTTCACTGATTTATTGCAACAATTTTTGACGAATTTTAAAGCTTTAATTATTATTGATTGAGAAGTGTGCATCAGCCTTTTGTTACTGTATTGGCTGTGCACTTTTTTGGTAAAGCTAACCTGTTTAATATTCGACTTTTTTTATTTAAAAACTAATTCATCGAACACATGGGAGTTGAGCCCTTAACAAGCCCGTCTACTGCATTAAGTTTTTACAGAAATTACGGAATTGGAGCAACAAATTAGGGAGTGGACCCTCCATTCAGCATAACACCAAGAATAAATAATTATTATATAACACTCAAAAATGTTTAACAAATTTTAATTACGAAGAGTTATTAAAACCGATTCATAGGAGATTTTCAAAGCTTTTTTAACCATCGATTGTGAATTGTGTGTATTAGACGGTATTGTTACTGTCTTGGCTGTTCAGTTCTTCCGTGGAACTAAATAATTTCCTACTTGACTTTTTATTAATTTACGAATTTAGGGACACCCCTAAGGGGGCATGGGGGCGGAGCCCCCATCGAGCCGTAGGCGAGTCCATAATATATACAGCCCCATGTGTAACTGACTCACTCACTTATATGGGATACGAAGTTCTGACATAACTATTTAAGCTAGAGACTTGAAATTTGGCATACGTCTAGCCTGAATGGTCAATGCTAAGGATAAAATCCTAAACTTGCAAATTTGTAGTTTTAACCTACTAAAAAAAATTCAAAATGGCGGACTTCCGAAATTGTAATTTTAGTTTTTTGGCTCTAGCGGCCAAACGCTTCGTCCCATCTAAAATTTGAGAACAATACTACGATAGGGAATTTGATTATCTACAACTTTGGTCCTGTGACTTTTTATCACATCTCGCACCGTTAAGCCTCCAGAGCGTTTTTAATGAAACCCCGTTTTTGGTTTTTGGGCTCTAGTGGCTAAACGGTTTGTTCTACAAAAACTTTTACATAACAATTTTGATAGATCTTTTAAATATCTAAAAATTTTATCTTTACATATATCACCGTATCTCCTCTCGTTTACTCACAAAATACATTTTTCACTTTTCCGGATTTTTGAACATAAGTAGTGGGATTTTGCCGGTTCTGGAACAATAGAGAAATCGTAATTTTTGGTCCGGATGAGCTAGAAACTTGAAATTCGGTACACACGTAGTTTGTATGGTTGATACAAAGGAGAAATCGCAAAACATTGAGTTTTCAAATTTTAACCCCCTAAAATTTTGTATGGTAAAATCTACACCATGTAAGGCATTTTCTAAATACTCTGTAACTTTTGAACGAGAGGTTCTATCTCGAATCTGAGGGATAATTCGTGGTCAGGAATTAGACGCTCTACAAGTTTAGTCCTGTGAAATTTTTCCGTATCTCACTCCCTTCACCCTTAAAAAAGGGCTTACTTTCAAAATTTCCAAATTTTTCCACAAAAATCTCGCTAGGCCTATTTTAAAATTTTTTATTAACTAATATGGCACACGGATGCTTGAACTTTAGTACATATTATGGTATCAACTAGATCTTACCTTTGTGGCAGCCATTAACCAATTTAAATTATAATTAAGTCAAAAAACCTTGAAAAACCCAAAATTCTTAACATGTTTTCGTGTAAAGTGTTTGTAAATTACTTTATTCTGCCAAATACACTGCCATATTGATATTTGTTTTGCTAGTATTACATTCTATTGTAAACGTTCTACAATTTCAGTCCAATGCAGTTTTGCCGCATCTCACCCCCTTCACCCGTAAAGATTGGCGTACTTTCACATTATCGAAATTCTTTCACCAAAATAGCTCTATTTCAATATTTATCGTTTACTTTTATGACACATACATGCCTCAAATTTGGTATAAACTGTGAATGTATCTAGTTCTTTCTATAGAAGCAGCCATTGGCCGATTTCAATCCAAGATTAGTAAAAAGACTGTGAAAACACTAAATTATTAACCTTTTAGCGAATTTCCCATAGGGAATAAGCTATTACCGTAGGTCTCATGGTAAGACCTAAGCCCGGGACCATGTTACTTTTTCGTTTTTAGGTGCCCAGAGACCAAAAATAATAGTCATTAAAATTTTTATATATATATATATATATATGTATATATGTATATATTTATATATATATATATATATATATATATATATATATATATATGTGTCCCTAGGCACGATAACTCTCGTAAAAACGGTCCGATCGACACCAAATTTGGTAGAGACGTGTAATCCTACGTTTATTCGGATGAGTTCGAAAACCAGACATATCGACCTACCGGAAGGGGTAGTTTTGGGGGGTTTTGTACCCCAAAAATGGGTTTTTTGCATTTTTCATATGTAAATTTAAAAAATTTTAAATTTTTATTTTGACCATTGGATTTAGCTCAAAAAAACACACAATTTAGTATTTTGAAGCTTTGCTCTATCTCCATTGGTTACCGAGATATTACAAAGTCTAAAGACAGTACATTGTCTTTTGGGGGTCCAATGTTAATCTTATGGAGAATAAGGATGTGTTAATATTTCACTTATTAACCAATATTTTTGGATGAAACTTAGTATTTAGCTTCATTTGGTTGAGATTCATCCATTTAAGGTAAAAAATCTTGGTTTTTGTACTTATCATGGCAGCAAACCTGCATACTCTTTTCCCATGTTAATCATATGGAGAATAGGCAAACTGTTTTATTTATGGACAGATATTGATGAAACTTACTATATGGCTTTATATGGTCGAAATAATTTTTTTCTATGCTAAAAACCTACTTTTAGTGTCCCCCATGGCAGCATACCTGCATACTCTTTCCCTATATTTATTTTAAGGAGAATAGACAAATTTATTTCCCTATTTATGAGCACGTGATGAAATTTTGTTTACAAGTTTAGCTGGTCAAAATTAATATTACTAATTTGGAAATTCGCTGAGTACGCAGGTCTGCTGCGACGGGGGGTATGTATGTATATATGTATATATATATATATATATATATATATATATATATATGTATGTGTCCCTAGACACGATAACTCTCGTAAAAATGGTCCGATCGACACCAAATTTGGTAGAGATGTGTAATCCTACGTTTATTCGAATGAGTTCGAAAACCAGACATATCGACCTACCGGAAGGGGTAGTTTTGGGGGGTTTTGTACCCCAAAAATGGGTTTTTTGCATTTTTCATATGGAAATTTTAAAAATTTCAAATTTTTATTTTGACCATTGGATTTAGCTAAAAAAAACACACAATTTAGTACTTTGAAGTTTTGCTCTATCTCCATTGGTTACCGAGATATTACAAAGTCTAAAGACAGTACATTGTCTTTTGGGGCTCCAATGTTAATCTTATGGAGAATAAGGATGTGTTAATATGTCACTTATCAACCAATATTTTTGGATGAAACTTGGTATTTAACTTCATTTGGTTAAGACTCATCCATTTAAGGAAAAAAAAATCTTGGTTTTTGTACTTATCATGGCAGCAAACCTGCATTCTCTTTTCCCATGTTAATCATATGGAGAATAGGCTTTTAAACTCTTTTATTTATGGACAGATATTGATGAAACTTACTATATGGCTTTATATGGTCGAAATAAATTTTTTCATGCTAAAAACCTATTTTTAGTGTCCCCCATGGCAGCACACCTGCATACTATTTCCCTATATTTATCTTAAGGAGAATAGACATTTATTTCCCTATTTTATGAGCCCGTGATGAAATTTTGTTTACAAGTTTAGCTGGTCAAAATTAATATTACTAATTTGGAAATTCGCTGAGTACGCAGGTCTGCTGCGACGGGGGGTATTTTATGTACAGTTTTCGGTGATTTTGTTAAACCCGGTAAAGATACTGCCATAACGATGTATGTTTTGGCAGCATTATATTTTTTAGATGCTTTTTAAGTTCGGCCCTTAAGATTTTGTAGCATTTCACTCTCTTCACCCAAAAAAAGGCGTACACTTGAGTCCGGCTAATCCGAACTAATTGGGACCGAACGCTGTTCGGATCAGCTAATTGTTCGGATTATCCGAAATAATTCAATAAGGGAGAATGAAGCAATTTAAACGGGTTTACGTGTTGTAATATTAGCGAATAATACACAAAAACGAATTTAAACAGTGCTTTTACCCTTATTTATTCAAAACCAACAATTGCACAGCCCATAGCAGACGGCACAATGGCCCAATGCACGTAATTTTAGGATGTGATCACAGAGCGGCCAAGCAGCGTGTGCTGCCTGTATGCATGGCGTGAAGATACTGTTCGTCGTGTTCGCTCGCGCCCAGGGTTGCCAATCACCTTTCATCAACTTACCCTAGATCCTTGACAAAATTACCCTCAAATACCCTCAAAAACACCAAAATATCGGAAAATCAATAATTTTACCAACAATCTAAGTTGTTAGTGTACAAGATTGATTAATAAAAGTGTATCAGCTGTTCAATTGGTATTTGTTGTTCAAGTAAAATCAATCACTCTTGTATTAAATCTACTTTTTATTTTGACCCATTCCCAAAAATTCACACATTTTAGTCAAACTTGACAGTTTTAGTAAAATTATCCTTCAATCCTAAAAAATCATTACCCTCGAAAGTCCAAAATACCTTCTAAAAGGGCAATTACCCTCGAATTGGCAACGCTGCTCGCGCCTAGCGCCACGGACTGTATCCACAGTAGAGACTGTACTGTCACGCCCGCAGATGTGATGTTTATAAGAAAATGGCGGAACTACGCGGCAAAAAACTGACTGACTAAACTTCAACAAAAGACGATGTTGGACTTTATGGTCAATAACAAATAAATTAATGTTACTTTTTATGTGTTACTGCACATAACAGTACGTGTGCAATACTTTTTACAGGGTATACTGTATTTTTTTTGTTGTTTACATTCTTTTGTTTACGTTGTGTAAATTTAGTCAAAACACAATAAACTAAATATTTGTACAGTATATTCCTCAATGGAATATTTCGTTTTCATTTCTTTACCACAATTCTTATCTTTTCCATCAAAAATTCTATTTTTATTACGTAAATTATATTTTTACATTAATGAAAATGTTTTGCAAAATGCGTCCGGAGCTTGTTCGGATTAGGCGGACGTTCGGATTACCCGTGTTCGGACTAGCGGGACTCAAGTGTATTTTCAAAATTCTTTCACAAAATTTGAGTTATTTTAATATTTTTTTATTTACTGTTATGACACTTGGATGACTGAAATTTAGCTCCACAAACACACCCTGAGCATTTTTTATAAAATATAAAACAAAAGTATAAATTAGAACTTTAAATATCAAGAGAATATCTTAAATGCTTAAGATTTCCTGAACTATTAAAAAAAGTCAGAGAAGATAAGTATAGAGTTGGGGTGGAGGCCTCAACTAGCCTGTTCAGTTCTTAAGACTTAGAACAATTAACGAATTCGGGGCAACCCCCAAAGGGGGCATGGGGGCGGAGCCCCCATCGAGCCGTAGGCGAGTAAATCCTATACAGGGTGATTCAGACCACCCGTGCACTATTTATAGCAGGACAACGGTTTGAGTTAAAATCATTAAATAAAGTTTTTTACCCTAAATCGCATATGGGCTTTCCAATAAAAATATTTTCATCAATGCCAGTATACAGGGTGTTCCAAAACTGGAGGTCACGGATTCGAATCTCAAAATTTTCTTCAGTAAGCATGCAGATTTTTTTACATAACTTTAATCGTATTAGTGAACGGGGCATTTTGGTGAAAACTGAATGAATTTATCTTTTTCCATTTCAAAATGGCGGCCATTTTTGTAAGAAAAATCAACATTTACGGAATACCCTGTAGTTCTTGTATCATTTGTCATAAATGACTCCTGATTCAATATTCTTATTTGAAATGAGCTAAGCTTTGCAATGATATGTCACAAGACCACATTTATTAAAAAATTAAAATATTCAAAATTTTATAATTTTGAAAATGTTAACTTAAACGGAACTCAAAAATTCTAAAAATGTAAACATATGTCATATTGTATATCATCTTAAAGCTCTCGTTGAAGTGAGCAACTTTGTAATTTACACTATTATTGTATCTCTCGTGGTTTTGTAGTAATAACGTAAAAATATCATTCTTCCGTATGATTTGCATGTTAATTGTTCAGGGCTTTATAGTATGGAAGTCCTCCTTTGATTGTTGCCATAACATTAATTTAACATGCAGTTTATATGGAAAAAATGCATTTTTACGTTATTACTACAAAACCACAAGAGATACGGTAATAATGTAAATTACAAAGTTGCTCAGTTCAACGAGCTTTAAGATGATATACAATATGACATATGTTTACATTTAGAATTTTTGAGTTCTGTTTAAGTTAACATTTTCAAAATTATAAAATTTTGGAAATTTTAATTTTTTAATAAATGTGGTCTTGTGACATATCATTGCAAAGCTTAGCTCATTTCAAATAAGAATATTGAATCAGGAGTCATTTATGACAAATAATACAAGAACTACAGGGTATTCCGTAAATGTTGATTTTTCTTACAAAAAAGGTCGCCATTTTGAAACGGAAAAAGATAAATTCATTCTGTTTTCACCAAAATGCTCCTTTCATTAATACGGTTAAAGTTATGTAAAAAAATCTGCATGCTTACTGAAGAAAATTTTGAGATTCGAACCCGTGACCTCCAGTTTTGGAACACCCTGTATACTGGCATTGATGAAAATATTTTTATTGGAAAGCCCATATGCGATTTAGGGGTAAAAAACTTTATTTCATGATTTTAACTCAAACCGTTCTCCAGCTATAAATAGTGCACGGGTGGTCTGAATCACCCTGTATGTGCTTTGGGAAGATACTTTGTTTCGCCCCCGCTGTTGATACTTTGACATAAGATATTAATTGTCTTGATTGTTATTTAAAAACACCAATAATTCCATTCAATTCCCTATCAGATTTATGCATGAAATATCGTTGTAAAACACTTTTGAGTTTAAAGTTATTTTTTTACAAATTTTTCTTTTACACGTCGATTTTCGTTCCTTGGAAACCACCAAACTTTTGTTTTGGTAATGACATAATTTTTTAGCACTTTTTGGAACTAATGTACTGTAAATATTTTTCTGCCACTCAAATAAATATGTCCAGCAGTATATTGATTAAAGGTTACTTTCGATATCTCGAAGCATTAATCAGTTAATTTAATTAACGGACACGATAGTTGAAAATGTATAAACTGATTAATAAGTTGTTACGTGGGATTTTATGACACATTTTTTTATGCTAGGCTACTTGAAAATTAGAATTTAGCATAATATGAAGAAAATTTCTTGTAATTACATTAATTGACAATACCCAAAAACATAATCATATTATACTGTAAACCAAACTTAAAACGTACAGTGGAAGCTCTCTTAACCGACCTTGGATCAACGTCCATCAGATTAACCATTTTCAAGGAAAATACAAACTTTCGACATGCGAGCAGATGTTGCTAAAATGATCTAAAAATAACTTTTATGTTTCAACAAGTCGATCTTACCTTTCCTTAGCAAGTCAAATTTAGTAATTTACTCTCAATATTTTTTGCAGACATTCTTTACTGTGCAAATGGTGTATACTTAATTTGTTAGCCTATTTAACATTTATGATACCATATCTGTATATTTACTTTAATAACTAATGTATTGTGTAGAAACAATAGATTTTGTTACAACAATTTTTATCATGTTTAAGTGGTTTTAACACGTAATTCTGTTCAGTTTAACCGACCTTTTTTGTTAACCATCCATCCTTGTCCCGCAGAGGTTGGTTAAAAGAGCTTCTACTGTAATTCCATAGATTCAATCCACTAACTACAGTAGCAGCCACGAAATCAGGCGGGTGACTGAAAACACGATGTTGTCACATGGAATCAAAGATGAAAGAGATTGTCGAAATTGCATACTTTGATGCATACACTGGCAACACTGAGCATCCATCGTTGCCTAGATCATTTGTTGAGTTGTACATTCTATAAAAATGATCAAAATCAGTATAATCTAATAAAATATAAAACATATGATTCAATTAATAGGCACTGGAAATTTGGCAACGTTGCGAAATCATTCACCCGCCTGATTTTGTGGTCGCGACTTTAGATCCAAATCAAATTATAATTGTGTCAAGTGTTTTGTTAAATAAAAACCCAAAATATTTTTTTTTAACAGGTGTTAGGTACATGGCATAGAGCAAATGAAAACAATTATCCATGTAAAGAGACTGATTAAAGCGACCGTCTGGAATAGAGTAGAAATGTCACAAAAACATAGCTTTTGACCTTACTGGAGCACAAGTCATCTGTTACAAGATCAGTCTTGCCACTTTCTAACTACACCTCTACAATTGAATACTCTTAAAACAGTCTTAAGTCACACCTCATACAATTGAATACTCTTAAAACAGTCTTATGTCAAAATTACAGCTACCTATCTTACCATCAAATTTCAGATCCAAACTCAAAGCACCAATCAGTGTCTGCAAGTGGTCTTCATATTCCTTTTGTTTATTGTGAAAATGTAGTATTTTTCTCCGAGTTGTTGCACTCTTACACAAAGGACAGGTGACCTTTTCACCCTTTGCACTTTTATGTAAAGTGGAAATGCAGTTGTTACAGAACCAATGCGTACAAGGCCAAAGCAAAACAGTGTTTTCTAATTTTTCCAAACTGTAAAAAATAAATTATTTACAATTAATTTGCAGTATTTTCAATTTTACACACTTTTTTTCATGAAATGAAGTGGGGAACTAGTAGCACATACCGATCCTTGGCAAGACACCAATAGTTGAAAACAAGAGATTACAAAAGTAAATATTTCAAATAAACACAAAAAATAAAAAATACATTCCCTAGCAACTTAAAGTATTGTTGAAAATTAATACTTAAACCAAATTTGAACATCAGTAATTGAAATGGTAACTTTGAAGTTTTCTTCATTTTCTTTCATTATTATAATACTGTTAATTAACATAAAATGTACTTATATCATTATAATGGACTTTTTGACTATCTCAAGAAGAGCCACACACACCTCTAGAGCTTCTTGATTAACTACACTTTGAACGATTATGACCAGTTAGGATTTCATTTCATAAAATATGGATAAAGCTTAGTGTCTTTAGTTTTCATTCCAATATTTTGTTAACTTTGATATTTGTTAACTTTTAACTCTTTGAAAGGGAATGCTAAAAACTCTAGCCTAACGGTAGTTACTATTTAATATCAACCTGTAGTTATAATAGATACACAAAAATAGTCCAATAAGAGTTGATGCATTGTTGCCAAATGTATACAGAAACATCTTAATCCTATTGGCCTACTCTAATACAAATAAGGTTGTTGTTGTTGGTATCGGATAATTAAACACCAGCTGAACCGCTAAGCTAAGCGTGTCTGCTTCGAACGGGCATTTTGCTTAAGCCCCTGGCAGGACGGCCTGGAAGGAAGGGAAAGGGTGAATGGGACAGCAGACAGCTGATTGACCACTCAGAGGGCCAACTCCCGTGCTTCTATGTCAACTAATTTCAAGGCTCAAAAATATTGCCCTGATTGCCTTCTAAAATATACAAATAAGGTATATTTGTGTGTATGCACATGGATCTCGAAACCGGCTCTAACAATTTTATTCAAACTTTGCAAATGCTAGGAAAAATCTTATTTCGTTATAATCTTGAATTGAAATTCTAAAAATCTTAACACTGGTCTTATAGAGTTTAAAAGCAAAACAAAAGAATTAATAAAAACAGCTGACTCAATTGTCAAAATGCAAAACCACGTGCTTCAGTATAGATATGTGGTTTTCTATTGTACCGTAGCCAATTCCAATGTATTTACCAGTATTACTGAATGATACGAGAATTGTGATTAAGAATGTTTAAACAAGGAGGTGGCGGTAAGAAAAGGTGTGTTTGTCACTAAAAACACAAGTTGAGATATTGGTATCACTGTAAAGGTTACTTTAAATGCAATGCAATTGTGAACTTAAAACCAACCAGAAAAATTCTTGTCCAATGGTTATTAGCCTACTGATTAAAATAAGGGTAAGTTTAACCAAACAAAATAAGTTTAGTCCACCACAGGGTTTTCAACCAGAAAAGATTTAGTCACAAACAGTGAATTACAAGGCTTGATTTTTTGCTAAACATGATGCTTTTAGTGGTTATTATTATTAACATTTTTGTGAGTGAGCAGAGCATAAAAGCTTGTCTTGAATAAAAAATTTCACATGCCCTGAAAAATTTATTATTCTGAAAAACAAAATTTAAAATACCGTATTCAAACAGGCCTGAAAAAGTAGGACAGTAGGACAATAATTACTCATACTAAAAGTTAGGACAATTGGGTTCCAAGTAACTTTTTTGTCAACAGTTTCAAGCTGAAAAAGAAAAAGAACTTTTATGTCTTTTAGAAATATTACAAAAGAAAAAAAGATCAAAGCATTAAGTGCAGAGTGCTAAAAAGAGGTACGGTAGGGTATTCAAGGGTAAAATGGTAGTATTCCAGGCGCCTCACCAGGGGTTACCGGGGACTAACCAAGACAATTGTCGTCTGCTAACAATACAAATGCCTTGTTAGCACCGTCTTGGTTACCGGTGACTAACCAAGACGGTGCTAACAAGGCATTTGTATTGTTAGCAGACGACAATTATCGTCTTGGTTAGTCACCGGTAACCCCTGGTGAGGCGGCCGGAATACTACCAATGACTAGCAGTTGGAGGGTTTTAACACTTTTACCAAAACCCTGGTCTGACAGGCCCAAGGGATTTTTCACAAACTCATATTGGCAACACTGTTTAACTGGCGAGATCCATCCCCCTAATACCTTCTACCCCTCCACTCACCTACTGACTAATGTATTGTTTGTTAATTTTGGTTTGGTGCAAGAACCTTGAAGGTTGATCTGAGAATTTGTAGCAGTCAGTGAGACTGAGGGTTTTGGTTTATGTAAGTGCCAGTAACATTGATAGAATATACAGTGTGTCTAAAAGGTTGAAAGTTTTGGCTAAAAGAAAAATATCCGTAAAAATTGGGTTAGTGATAAAATTATTTGTAAACAGTTGAAAGGTATGAAACACTGTTAAAGTATAGTACGGTAGTCACGTAGACATTAAAACTATTCTATAAAAATGGTTCTAACTTATGAATGCTTCACAGACTAAGGATTCAGTTAGTGTGGGTAAAAATAGGGTTTCAGTAAGGCCCCTTTTATGAACGGCGTCGGGTGACAGACGTCGGGCGCCCGTCATTGTGACGCTGACAAAAATGTCAAGCGTCTCTCCAGCATCGAAAGACGTCCGTCGGGCGCGCGTCGGGCCCGATAGTTTCCTATAGTTCTGCAATCTATAAAATGACCAAAACGTTTCTGGAAAAATCCAGAATTCTAACACTTTGTTGACTGATACACTTTAAGTTTCAATTATTATATCATATTCACTCAGTATGATCATTTGACTCTTACCATTTTAAAATTAAAACAAAACACGTATTAATGTAAAGTATTTAGGCATTTCTCAAACCACAATTCACCGACCATTGATATTGATCCCCTATCACGATCACGATCAGAATGGTTTTTTTATGATTTGCATACACGCTCAGTAAATCAGTAAATTTTATAGTTTTTTTTACATTTTAAATTACTAATGATAGTAATGATAGTATTGTAATCGTTTTTAAGGTCGGTAACGCTTCTAGCAGAATTTTTAGACGCTAAACAGTTTATCACTTAATTCAGCACTAAAAACAACCTCTTGGAAGGTTTTTGCTTCTCAATCAGCATTAGAGTACTCAACTAGCAACTAGCATTAGAGTAGAGTTCTGTTTTTTTCTTTGTTGCTTTGTTAAGTTTACTAGATTTTTAAACATTGTTTTAGTTGCTATTGTTGCTTCTGTATTGTTCAGTTTTACACTGCTTTGTTTTGTTAAATATTTAATTGTTGGTATTTATAGTATGTAGCTGCAATTAAAAATGAATGTTAAAATAGGTGCCTGCCCTAAACCGCCGCAGTTGTTTATATTGTAAATTACAATGATTGTTTGCTTTCAATGCAATTGAAAATAATTTGAAAAAAAGTAAAAAATGTTGTATTTGGATAAATTTATGGACCTCGCCGACAAGTTTTCTTTAACTTGGCGAGGCCATCTTTATGTACGTTTTTGAAATAAACATATTCTTATTCTTATTCTTCAATGAGAAGCATCAATGCTATAGACATAGACAAACTGCCTTCAGCCACCATACGCCGGTGAGGCGCGCGCCCGACGTCCGCCCGACGAGCGTCCTTCGACGTCCGTCAAATGGCGCCGTGCATAAATAGCTCCATCGCTGTAATGTATTTAGACAACATATTCAACGCACGCTTGACGGTCGTACTCTAAATACCGACGTCGGGTTTTTGAGTACCGGTACGCGCGTCGGGCGTCGTGCATAAATGGTCCCATTTGCGCCAACGCATTTTCATTCCGACGTAAGTCACGCGACGGCGTGCATAAAAGGGGCCTAAAAGTGTCAAACATATTAGGACAACATAATTTAACCTTGTTGGCTGTAATTGGGTAACATGAAGGCTTTATCAGTGTTGGTGCAGTGTAATGCATAATCACGAAAACAGTTAGCCTACTCACCAAATAGAACATTTTTCAATCTCCAATGCCTCTGATATTGCGTTGTAAAGTTGATCCAATCCTTGAACATCAGTTATCGCCATGTTTACTCAAGATAAGTTGATCATGACATTACAGCCACCACCTGAAAAGTCCATAGCTTTGAGCTGAGCACACCTTTACTTTGTTGCAATAAGTTATACAGACGCATCAATATTACAGTTTCATATATCATACCCACCTTCTTTACAATATTTTTACAATAAAACCATAAGTTAATTTATGGTGTTCTCCATTGAGAAAAACACTAATTCGTATCTTGCTGTTATCAGTAGTTAATATTTTGATAATGCTCAGGTGTTTAAGTTACTACCACAAGCCTTATAGCTTGTGTAGTAGGGCAATAGGTAGTAGTAGGGCTTGTATAAACAAGCGTATAGGGCAGTTTTACAATAATGTGTGGGAATTTCACTAACTGTAGGCTATATGTAGGCCTAATATAAGTAACACTTAAAACGGTTTTCAAAATGTATGACTCACTTTATTTTGTTTAAAATAAGTAACACAGCTAAGTAAGCGTAAGCCTATTTAAAATGCAAAAGCATAAATAAGTACTAAGTCCTTTAATTTTTTATAGCCTATATTGACTTTTTAGTTTGGAACTAGGCCTAATGGAAATTGGAAGAATTTTAAGAGCTATTTAAGCAAAATATTTAGATGTAAACTTAACTTCGATTTCCAATATTTTAAATTGTGCCTATCTGAAACAATGAAATTGTGTCTAGTGTGTAGAAACACATAATTTGACTCGCAGAGCTACAGTGTAGGCTATCTTTGAGTGATGTCGTGTGTGTGCTTGATATACTCACATGAAACATCATAAAGATTCATGCAGTCAAATGTCAACTCACTTCAATATGTACAGTACTAATAGTAATAAAATGGTTCAAATGTAGCCAATGGATCGTGTCTAACCAATTTATTACGAACTTTTATAACTTGACATAAAATTAATAACTTACCTAAATCACAATTGTTCAATTATGTAGCTAGCCTTCTTAAATGATTAGTTACCGTGTTGCAAGCTCCAGAAACAAACTAATTGTATTCAATTATCAATAGTAGTTTAGGATTTAAATTAAAACCTAATTCTAAATCTAAATCTCAAATCAAATCAACTGCAACTGGCCTATTATTGACATTGACATCAAGCATCAGGTCGATTGGGTTATCCGAATGACATTGACGACAGACAGACAGACAACAACTTATTATTCCCTCCAAAATTAAATTCTTCTTCTACTTCTTCACTTACTAGCAGTTTAAGAGGGAATTCCTATATTTTATGATTAAAACACGCAAGCCTTGATTATGCCTTTGATCAGACATAATCTATGACTTTTGATGGCGCTAAGTTTTGTTATACAGGTGGTGCAAAACGAATTATCCCATATGAAATCAATAGTACCAGGGGACCGAGCTTAAGCTCGGTAAAATTGTTACTTTCGTTCTCACACGAAGCTCTATCGTTCGCTCCGCTCTCTCTCTCTCTCTCTCTCTCTCTCTCTCTCTCTCTCTCTCTCTCTCTCTCTCTCTCTCTCTCTCGAACTCTTTCATTTTAAAGACGAGCTCGTTCGCTTCGCTCACTCAACAAGCCGACGGGTGCTGCACTTTGGTATAATTTTCTTAAACTACAGGTTAAAGATTTACCACATTTTTTATATCTACAGTTATCAGCTGATTTTTGTTCAATTAATAAAATCTCCACAAGGATAACATGGGATCTTTGAAGTGCTCTAGCGCGAAAACCGGATTTTTCCCAGCTATGGGACCAGCTCCAATCAATTTCTGGTGGAAAAAAACACCCAAATAAAATAAAAAATAAAATAAATTTAAATTTAGAGCTTTCAACATAAATTTGATTTATTAACATTACTTTTAATTTGATGGTTTTCCTTATTGACACAAATAATGTTAAAATTTAGCCAATGACTGCCAGTTATAACCATAGACCATTTTTTTAGCGAATTTCCCTATAGGGAATACGCTATTACGGTAGTAGTCACGGTAAGACCTAAGCCCGGGACCATGATACTTTTTCGTTTTGAGGTCCCTAGAAGCCAAAAACACCGTTCGTTCAAATTGATATATATGTATATGTATATATATATATATATATATATATATATATATATATATATATATATATATATATATATATATATATATATATATGTGTCCGTGAACACGATAACTTTTGAACGGAACCTCCGATTTTGATGAAATTTGGTACAGGGGTGTAAGCCAGTGTCTACTAGGTTGAGTTCGCGAACCAGAATGATCGGACCATGGGAACGGGGTTTTATGGGGTTTCTAAAGGGTTAAAAATGGGTTTTTGGCTTTTTTTACTTTTATTTAGAAAATTCAACAATTTTAACTTAAACCATATAAAAGAGCTTAAAAAAACAAACAATCTAGTATTTTGAATTTTTTACCTAGCTTAAATGGTTATGAAGAAAATCGAAAAAGTATGTTTTCCATGTTATTCTTATGGGAAATCAACAAAACCTTCTATCTTGCTTATTTATTGACATATCTTGATAAAATTTTGTATGTACCTTCATTATTAAGCGTTTAACTTATATTTGTTAAGAAAACCCATATGGCGGCAAACCTAGGTACTCACCCCTATAGGGTTTATGGGGAAAATAAAAAGAACACCATAGCCTTATGAAATTTGGTATGTACAATCACTAGGTAGCGTTTAATTTATATTTACCAACAAAACCCATATGGTGGCAAACCTACATACTCTCATCCCCATGAATTTTATGGGGGAATAGAAAATATACCAAAATTCCATTGGAAATTCGCTGAGTACGCAGGTCTGCTGCGACGGGGGTATTCAAGGATTGGGCGGACAAGCAGTTTGTAGAGGGGAATGGATTGTTGTGAAGTGCCTATAGATCAGGGGTGCCCACAGGGTGGGGGGTTACGACGCAGACTGCGTCGTGAAATTTTTGGGGGGGGTCGAAAAAGTGGTATTTTGTCCGTGATGGGGGGGGGGGGGCGATTTTTTAAAGTATACTAACGAGTATTGAAACTCAAGACTCAAGTTGTTTAAATACAAAAATAATTTGACCGTCAGAAACTGTATAGAATAGGATTTACCATCAATTTTCCCAAACTGTTGGTCAACGAACACAGTGACTTTCTGTATTCATTTCTCTAAGGTTGGCGAAATCTACAAAATCTGGTTGCTATGGAAACGGGCGAGCTGTAAATGACGCGCGCTATGTCGTTCGCGTTCGCGGAAGCGGCGGAAGTAAGTCGTGTCCAAGTGTTGTCTCACTTGTCCATATCTGTTTTTATTTTATGAAACAACACAAAAGCTGACACATTAAGCTGTTTGTAATTTTGTCCGGAAACTGAAGTTTTTCATAGCCTTGGACAATGAAATTTTCACGATACAGAAATCAGAAATTTAACTGTTGTGCGTGTACGACAACCTCAAAACGTTTACTTTGTAAGTTAGGCCTATTCAAGGTTTCTGGGTTGTTGTTCAAGGACCAGATTCAAAACCAGACAATTATTAAATATTGTTCTAAAAGCTGACAATGTATTAATAAGATCATATTAAAACCATCCAAAAAAAGAAAATTATAAACATTCATGTGTCACTGATGATTGATGGAACACACCGATACAAACGGAACAATCAAATACCAAGTTTTAGTCTAGACGCCGGGGCCGTGCCTTCCTATTCATGTTGTCTAACAGTGACCCCCGCACATTTTACTTTTAAAACAGTTTGTAAGATATTTAAGGTAAATATCTTACTAACTGTTTAATAGTTCTTGAAACTGGACACTTTTACAAACTTTTTAAACATAAGAACACCTGAAGTTGCATAACTTATTAAGATATAGGCCTATAAAGTTTTAAAATTTACTCCAAGGCCTACATCATAACCACTTTCGCAGTTTTTTATTTATTATTTTTTACAGATTGCTCAACTAATAACATTAAATAGCCAAGCCTACATTTAAATAAATTTCTTGATAAATGAATTACATAAAGTTACACAAGAACATGTATTTAGAACATGATATTTTTTGCGGGGGGGATTACAAAATTTATAGCCGAGGGGGGGGGGGTCCTGGTCCGGTTGGGGGGGGGGTGAGTCTTGGTCCCAAAGGAGGGTGGGCACCTCTGCTATAGATGGTAGATCTGAAGATAAATCCCAGAAGCGAGTAGGCTCTTGAAGTGATGCTGGTGATGTGTTCTAAAGGGACTCAGCGAAGAGGTGAATGTAACCCCCAAGTCATTTACATCATTTATACTGGTCCCAAGTCCCAAGTCATTTATACTGGTGCTTCTTTCCAAAGGTACGCCATTAATGTTTTGTAGTTGAAGTTGAAAGTGGCCGCCTGGCGTGAGAAAGAGACGATGCGGCATTTTGATACGTTGAGTTCCATGCCGTTTGCCTTGCACCAATCAACGATGATCATCAGCGATTGCTGGAGCTTTAGCACTGGTCAGCTGTAGAGAGAACTCTAGCGTAGATCTTAAGATCATCAGCAAATTTAGTTAGATTTTAAAATGAGCCATCATTCGTTATCCTATCTTTTTTCTAACACGAGATATTTCGAGGCAACCGATGATTCACTTATGGAATTATTGTAGATGTAAGTAGTTGCTAATAGTAGATACAGAAATTTGTAGGACCTAGTCACAAGTCATTTTCCCTTTTAGTTGCTACAAGAGAAACATAGGTACTTTACCCATCTAACAGTATATAATGTTCGAAAAAGTATAGGTAATAAACTTACCTTAAACTCCAGCACAAAATTGAAATTCTTTACCAGCGCCGACATATGTCAGCACTTGTGAATAGTAACTTCATTTTGGTATCTTCTTAAACGACATAAATCACGGTCGTAAATCAGGGTGGGGGCATAGATATATACTAATACAACTGGATCGGTAACTCCATGTTGCGAAAACGAGCCATTACCCCCACCACTAGCCAGTATTCGTGGTCAGTGTTGCCAACCCTGTGTGAGTAACTATGTACTACTGTAATTTAAATAAATAAATAAATTAATTGATTAAACTACAGTAATACTTATTTATTTATTTATTTATTTATCGACGGCAATCGCCATATTTACAAATGATACACAGAACATTTACAGTACAAGATGGATTCAATTTACAATGTGTGGTGCCATGCAATATTAGAAAAAACTTACAAAAAATACCACAGTAAAGCAAAGATTAATAAACCATCTAAACAGAGTGGATTGAGGCAGAAACCTAACTACTAATTAATGCTAAGTATGGTAATTTGTACATGCTAGGAATAAATATACATGCTGATAAATAATACATGCTAAAAACAATTTCAGAGAACATACAACAAGCATCTAACTACACAACAATGGGCAAAATTCAGTAAATAAGCAAAACAATTTAGCTTGCTAAGTAACAATGCCAGGAACAAATATTATATTTTGGTACTACATGCTGAAACGCAAACATTAGTGCAACAGACATTGTGAGTTACAAGCAAAGTGAGACGAGGCAAAATATAAGCACCAAAAAATTGACAACTAATGCTAGAAATACAAATATTAATAAAACAGAATGGCTGCGTTACATTGGCTCAGATAAGAAATGACAAGCAAAGCACCAAAAACATACTACGGACCAGACATGCGACACTCGTGGGCCTTATGATGCACTACCCTAGAGAAACAGAATTGCACACTAATTCACTGATCTTGATCATCGAATAGCTGCCTTAGACGTCTTTTGAAGGTGGTTGGAGAGTGCTCGTAGAAATCAATTACCGAAGAAATATCTCTTGCAGTCCTCAACAGCCTTGAAATCCCGTGATTGAGAGCGTAGTTTGTGGGCTGGAACTTTACATTGAAGGCAGCCCGAGATCTAGTACTTCGATGAGGCACAGCAAAGTCGACTTCCTTCAGCAGCACTGGACTATCAATATTTCCATTGACCAGTTTATGTAGAAAAATGATGTCAGTGAACTTGCGTCTTGAAGAGAGTGACTGCAAGTCAAATGTCTTCTCCAGAGCCTCAACAGGAACATCACGGAAACGGTAACCAAGTTTAAGCCCGAGAAGCCGGACAAACCTGGTTTGAATTCTATTGAGCATGTCGATGTGAACGGCTTGATGTGGGGACCAAACAATAGAACAGTATTCAAGGAGTGGGCGTACCAATGACTTGAAAAGTATGACTAGAGTCAATGGAGAGCAAAAGCTGCGAGTTGATCGGAGAATGAAACCAAGCAATGAGGCAGCTCTGTTTGAGACATGAATGAGGTGCTCAGTGGGACTGAGAGTCGGTGTGGTAATAACACCAAGATCCTTCACCTTTGACACTGTAGCCAGTTTTTCGCCATTGATGAAGTAGGTGTGGTGATATGAAAAAATACTGTATTTTTTAGTCTTCCTTACCTATGAAATGATAAATTTTAGCCTTATTAATGTGTACTAATACAACCAAAAGCTGCACAAAGAACCATCTTTCATCATCATAATCATAATATTGAAAATTTAAAAGAATGTAAACAAACAAGAATGCTGCTGACGCACCGACAACAATCATGTCAGCTGTTATTCAGCGCGGCGCGGCGGCGGCGCAGCGGTGGCAATACTGACTAGTGGTGGGGGAAGCCGGCTCGTTTTTACCGCTATTCCGCCATTTCAGTTACCGATCCAGTTGTATTAGTATATATCTATGGGTGGGGGTTATTGCTATAAGCGAAAGTTTCTATGAGGCCCCACGTCTTACATAAAACTTATAAATCAAGAAATTACCCAGCCATTGAAAATCACCTATGTAGGTAGTTTATATAAATATTTTTTCCATAAAGATTTCTGTTTACAAACTTCCAAGTTATATCATTACATTTTACTTTACTTCACATTTACAGGTATGTATATCATGAATGCACTTATTGGCAACGCTGTATAGAGCTACAGCCGTACCACTGAGGTATTCTGGGTATATCACCATACACAATGACGTAAAAGGTTGCAAGCTACGTCACAATCGGGCATCTTCGGTAAAACAAAGTGAAAATGATTGGATACGAAGTTAGCCGAACGGGTCAATGCTGAAGCATCGAAAATTTTATGGTGATGTGAGAAATGGGTGGCTTTTGTTAGCGGATTTATAGTTTTAACATTGATAAATGTGTTTTAGAACTATTTAGGGAGTGTTGTTTTTATGATAGTGGCGTTCGCGTTTGCCCAGTGTCGATTGATGAAGTTAAAACGTAGTAAATCCGTTTCATAAGGAGGACCTACGCAGGCCTACCAGCCCCTGTCCGATATTTCGCTTGCAAGGGTGTTAGCAAGAAATGTGATAAATGTTCGAAGTTCATGAACACCTATGAAATAAATCAGCGCAGATAGAAATGAGTGGACGTCCTAGAACTACGTCCTTTGCAGAGGGTAACAAGCAACCTCCCAATCCTCCATTAGGGGGCATGAAAATAAGTAGTAAGTGCAGTTACTCAGCAGAGCTCTGTAGAAATGACGTTGGTTAGGCCTAAAATTGGTTCAAACATGGCTGCTAGGACTGCTTATATTTTATTATTTTGTGAAATATGTTTTATATTCTTTCCACAACACTATTTTAGACCATACATTTTGTCCCAATTTTTACATACAATCTCTTACATTGAGAAAATTGCCTTCTTTCTGTTTAAATGTCTGCCTTCCTTGTTGGCAATTTTGATTAGTTTTGCCTTTAAATTTGGTATAAATCCCATATTGTTCAGTTCAAATAAGGGAATAACTAGAGTTTGTGGAAGTCTTTCTAAACTAGGCTTAATTTATTATTCCATAACAAGCCCTGATTAGTCTAATTACATGACCCTGGCCATATCAACTAGGCCTAGGAATATAATCCTCAGTCTATCATGTAGCCCTCCATTTGATAAAATATCCAAGTCTTAATCTTGGGCTAGGCCTAATTTTTTCATGTCATTGCATGACCATCGTAGCTGGCCTATATTTGGCTAACTTAGGCTATTTATGTTGTTAGGAAAGTTAGGCTAGTGATAGGGTAAGCATAGGATGTATCGGAGAGGGACTGTTTTATAGCGCTGATATAGCGTACAGGCTACTAGGCCTGCATTCTCTATAAATGACCAACTTAAGCTAGACCTACAATGTAGCCTAGGCATATAATTTTCATGTATGCCTGATACCTAACTTAATGTAGGCCTAATCTTGTATCCTACTAGGAAACGTTAAGTATAGTTTCTTGGAATGTTGCATTGACATTTTAGTGAAATTGACCTAATATTCTACTGTGTTGTATCTTTGTAGCCTAAGTTAAATTTACAATTTCGGTAATGTGTTTAGACAAATCTGTGTCATTGTGACTAAAGGTTTGTTTAGACCTTGGCCCTACATGAAACTCTCGCATTCTTCAATAAACTCCCAAAACCTAGGCCTATGTCAAAGACATTTTTCATGTAGGACTGTTCAGTGTACTGTACCAGAAAGGTTTTCAAGGGATCCCAGTGAATTGAACTTGCCTATTGAACCAAAGTTCAAGACCCTATCTGTTAATCTCTAGGGAGATGCATAATTTAAAGCCAAAGCACAAAAACCCCTCCATGTCATTCTTTAAAATTTGACAATGAAAATTAACATTCTTTATGGTTGGCCTAACTTTATGTTGCCTATATCATCCGACATATCAACAGAAATAAATGGATAAACAGCCTATTTTTGGTATTTTGAAACTAGATTTGCCGACTTTTTCACTCCATTATAGATTAGCCACTGGCTCACGTTCTTAATAGTACTGCCTTAAAAGGTGAAATACGGTAACAATCTAAGCCTTCCTGCTCTGGTGTATGATCCTGGTACTGTAAGGCTTAGTCGACACTACCATGATTTTGGTTCTTTTTTTAAAAATATTTTTAAGTGTACAGAGGTCACTATCTCATTAAATCATTCAACTCTAGAAATTTTCAAATTTGTCATGAGGTTTATATTTTTTTAAACAGTTGAAGAGGGTGATCTGTCATCAATTGTTGTGTAGTTTTTCTATGGAGAGCTTTCAATAAAGTATGTGGTTGTAGGAGTTTTGGCTTCGGGAATGCTTAAACAACTTGTGTTTAATCCTAAATTCAAAACCCAATTTCCATTTATAAGTTAAGTTTAGGTATTTATAAATTGAAGTTGAGTTTAGAATGTAGGATAAACAAAAGTTGTTTAAGCATTCCCGAAGTCAACACCCCTACGATATGTATACCTTCTTAATTGAAAGAAGCTAGGCCTTTAAGCCTAGGCTAGATAACTTTTTATTATTGTGGGAAAAATGTTCTAAAACTCAAATTCAAAGGTTATTTAATTCAATTGTTAATGGGGTAGGTAAGTTTATGTTTTTCAGACATGTTTCTGTGACTCATATTCATTACCAAATACAATGATTTGTATATTCAGAAGCTTTGCCAAACGCGACGTAAACAAATCATTAGGCCTAACGTTAGTTTTGACAGGAGACACAACATATTGTTAAAAAATGTTTCCATGAGGAATTGCAGGGAAGGGATTCCCTATAACTGTTGACTAAAGAAGGACTGTAGCGGGTTTACAACAAATTTTAATTTTAAAAGTTACAGAACCAAACTTAAAGAGAGAAATCATTAAAAGTAAGCAATGAAATTCTAAACAACCATATGTTTTAGAGCATTATTAAATTTAGACTAAACAGCTGTATTACCAAATATACAGTTTAAACTAAAGTCCTGAACATACCGGCCCCCTTGAAGCGATCCAGCTTCAACAGAATCAGAAAACTCAAAATGAATTTATGGTACAATACATAATCAAAACATTAGCTACGGCATGGCGAGAACAAGTACATGTACAGCAGATGAGTATATTTTAGATAAAGGACAGTTAATGACTATTTGAAAAGGTGATACCAAGGCAGGTGATGCTAAAGCGGAAAAATTCAAGTGGGTCGATGAAGAGCGGGTGAATCCAAAGTTGATGATGCGATAGCGGGTGAATCCAAAGCGGTTGGTGAATCCAAAGCGGTTGATGCGAGAGCGGGTGAATCCAAAGCGGATGATGCGAGGGAGGGTGATTCTAAACAAGATGATGCGAGAGCGGGGGATTCCAAAGCGGTTGATGCGAGAGCGGGTGAATCCAAAGTAAGCTTACAGTACTTGATGATAGAGCGGGTGAATCCAAACCGGTTGATGAAGGCAGTCGGTACCAAGGTTGATTTTGAGGTTGAGGTTGATTTTGTAGTCCCATTTAACATTGATATATGTTTTCTCCAGATAGACGTCTCCCTTTTGAGGTATTCCAGGTAGTTGTGGTCTTCAACTTCATCACCAGCTTTGGTTGCAGTTGACTTAGTCTTGGCAACAAGGTATTATTATGAGAGTTCATAGAATCCACATGGGTTTAAACAAAATTCAGTTATAAGCAGATAAAATTTTGAGTTGTTTACAAACAATTTCCATAGGTAATCTGGTTTTAATGCGGCTCGTAATGGACCAAAAAATGTTGAATAAAGAAGTACCGTAGCGGGTTTACAACAAATTTTAATTTTAAAAGTTACAGAACCAAACTTAAAGAGAGAAATCATTAAAAGTAAACAAAGAAATTTAAAACAACCATATGTTTTAGAGCATTATTAAATTTAGACTAAACAGCTGTATTACCAAATATACAGTTTAAACTAAAGTCCAGAACAATAACTGACCCTAAAGACTTCGTTTACTTCAAGATATCTATCTGTTTAAACTGTTTGAAATATGCATGAGCAAGGCGATTTGTGTTATAAAGTTTCCACAACGAGATACTTTGTGCTATTGTGGTTAGGTTCGTGTTATGTACTGTAGTTGATTTATTGAAATTTGAGTTATTAGTACCCATATGCCTAGTAAAAAACCCAAGTTTAGCTTTCAGGGAACCAAGTCCAAGACTGTACAGCAGTTCACAAACACTCATAAACTGTCTGACTGTATGCTCAAGGTAATCAGTTCCTACATGCATCAATTGTCTTTCACACATCAATTAGGTCTAATCTCTTTTGATGAATGCTGGATAATTATTACTTTGTACATATCTTTTAACTTGAATACTGAGTGTAATGCAGTAGAGCAAACCTGTATGCAACCTCATAAGAATTACCTGAATTACCTCCCTCAATGTCTTTGACCAGCATTGCTGGATGACAGAGTCACTTTAGCAAAAACTACTGTAATGATGACTGTATGCAAACCTGGACTAATGTAGACCAAAGTGTGCGAGTTTCAAAAATGCCAGGTTATCGGGAAAGGAGTCAAACATAAAAGAAAGTACTATATTAATAGTTTACTTCATTCCTGTAAAAACATTATTTATTACATGAGGTACATAGCGTAATAAAAAGACCTGAACCTCAACTGTTAAAATAAAATAAAATCCAAAACTGTTCTGTAGGCCTACTCTAAAAACTAAAAAGTAAATGTCGTGAGTCAAGCAGTTAGAAGCCAATGACTCATCAAAGGCTTGCTGCTTGGAGGGTGAGAGTGAGAGGTGGCGCACTCGGTGGTTTTGAAACAAATCTGATACATTAGTGACTCAGGCGGATTGAATAGAAGCAAACACTAGATTTTAACGGTGTCGTTATTGGCTGTAGAGTTAGCTCAAATTCGAAACACAAAAAGTGCTCAGAGTGAACTCTCACTAGCGCTCCAAGCCACTGGTATGCTAGTTAATGGTACTGGTATGTGTGGTGGTTAGAGGGATATAGGCCTACCTGCAGTGACTAAGTATCATGACTGTCTCCCAAATATATTATAGCTCTCTCCACTGTGTGATGTAGACAGCACCACATCCTTCTCCAGCCGACACCATGGCGCTTAGCGCCTTGAAAGTTAGTTCTTTGACTTCTCTGTGTTTTCCGGAACTTTGAGTTTTAAAAGTCCGGGTTTGCGGGACTACTCTATGGCAATTAGTATTTTCGTTTAAAAATTTAAATCTAGAACTACTTAAGTGGGACAGTGGACAGAGAGAATTGTGGGGACGCCGGGGTATTACTTGCTCAATTGAGACTGTCCCGCCGTAAGTGGAACGTCTGGTACATGAGGTGCGGTACTTGACCGTTTAGAGGCGGATAGAATGATCTTGTGCTGTGTGCTACAACTTACAGGAAACTAATAATGGTACATGAGTATTAGTGGTAATAACACTGAGTTATGGTAATCCAATTGCTGTCAAACAACTAGTTTCAACTCATTTATATAGAGTCATCTTCAGGCTAAAGATAAAATATTTAATCTAGACTCCACCGCCGCCGGGATTGCGTCAATGTCAATTCGCCAGCCAAATCAGTATTTAGAAGTCTTTAAGTGTTTCCATTCGTGTGTGTTCGTGTCCGTCGTGTCCGTGTCCGTGTCGTGATTTGTAACGTATCCATACCGTGTGTTCATTATTTATTAAACTTTTATCAGCGTTGACGTTCTTATGAAGAGAAATTACCCTAAATCTTTTGTATAAAAGCCTGAAGATAACTCTATATAAATGAGTTGAAACTAGTTGCTCGGCAACAATTGGATAATCATAACTCAGGTATTAAAACCATTATTAGTATTTATTGGTAATCCGGCAGGCTAACATTCCAATACAACTGGAAGTCTCTTTGTAATGTTGGTATACCTTCTCATCCAGTAAAATAATGAGCGGTGGTTGGGGGGTTTCTGTTTTTAGAAGATATTCTGTTGAATAACTCTTTAATTACATAATTTTATTAACTGTTTGAGAGAATTTAAAGTATATACCACTGTGGACTACTTTCTAAATACACAGTACTTTACAGCATAGACTTATTCTGTAGGTAAAACTGTATCTATAGGTTGTATTCTGAGACTAGTAATTTGACTCAAAGGTTCAACTATAAGGCTCTCTCTCTCTCAGTTGTGTTGTTTGCAGACAACCACTCTTTATTGCTCCTGGCAGATGACACATTTTCAACCATCAATCAGAGGCGAGTGGTATCTATATTTGAGATCCAAATTTTACAAGAACACAAAGAAAAAAAAGCATACCCCCGCTCAAAACTTACTCAAAATGAAAAAGTAACATGGTCCCGGGCTTAGGTCTTACTATGGCTACCTCCGTAATAGTGTATTTCCTGTAGGGAAATTTGCAAAATCGAACAAAATGAAAAACAGCTCGGTTTTTATACAAACAGGGTTACATTGTACACAATATGCCTATTAATGAAAGATAGAAAGAAATACATCATAAAATTTGTATCATCTATATTTAAATATCTTTTTGGTGGTTATAATGTTACTGCAAGTACCACATATGGTGGCTGTTTTCCTGGCACTGTTTTTTTTTTCATTTATAGGATTTTCCAGAATTCCTGTTGGCTTTGCAATCATTCCTGGCCCAGTTTTTAATGTTTATAGTCCTTTTTTTTTTACCGGTTTAAGCCGATTTACATTGGATTCCGCAATACTAACTCTCGGGGACGTCGATATCTGTGGGCACTCTCAACGTTACTGCAAGACTGAACCAAAAACTCGTGATATTCCATTGATCCCAGGGCTGCCAACATATTAAAAATATAAATTACCAACCTTCAGGGTCTGTCTAATGGTCATTGAAGTCACCAAAAGTCATGAAAGTCACTGATTTTAGTTAGTGGTCACGGAAGTCACCGAAAAGTCACTTTTAACCTTAAAATGCCAAAAACTCATGGATTTTTTTATTTAAATTAAGAAAGTATTGCCATTGTAAGCAAAAGTTTTGCGACTAGACATTTCTCCCCAATATTTTCTAAATAGACCAGGCAAAAGTCACTGATTTTTAACTTTTTTAACACTCAAGAGTCACTGAAAAGTCACTGATTTTTGTATCTATTTGGCAGTAGATACCCTGACCTTGATGCAGAATGGCAATTAGCAGGACCAATACGGTACAAATTATTATAGAAGATGGTATGATGGTATATCTTTATCTTGTGGCATTCATTTAACTAAAAGTGATAATAGATACACATTAAAATATAGATCCTTACAATAAATACCTGAATACCCGTGTAATTTTTTTATCATTCGGCATGAAATCAGCCTGTTTTTTTGTTCTATGTCAAGTACCGGGGAGCCGAGCTTCGCTCTATAATTATGTTGTAAAATATTACAAAATTTTTAAAGTTACATTTAAGTTTATTAAGTGAGGGATGTCCGAGCACGCCTTCAGTCTTCCCTTTTCTATAGGTCTTTTTTTACTTCCTCCTCGAGAATGTTGGGGTGGGAGAAAAGTATTTAAAATGTAAACAAAGAACTTAAACTTACGTTAGAGGTTTTTGAGTAGCATTTTTTTTAAATAACATTTTCAATCTATCTATAAAAATGAAAGTATGTATCTTTAAAAACAAAAGCTTTGTGTGTCTTGAATAGGCGCAAGGACTACTGGACCGATTGACCTGAGGTTTTGTAAAACTATACTTTATTTATCTAGCAGAAAGATTGATAGGCCTATTCCTGTTATTTATAAGCTTCTGGGCTTTGCCCTATTGGCCCTGCATATGTATTGTACGTCGAAATTTCAACGTGAATACAATATAATTATAAAACTTGAAAGTAGGCAAGTTTTGTTTAAACTTATTTATTCTTTAATTCAATTTATTAATATAAATAAACAGCTGTTAAAATTAATTCTTCACGGCACTGGATTATTTTGTTATTTTTGGTAATTTTACTTTTGCAAAATTATTAGACCATCTCTTTCCATTCAACCAATCTGCAGCATCTTATTAATAGGCAAGCATGTTTCATTTCCTCCTTTTTCCTCAGCTTGTGTGAAACGTAGGAGAAATCCGCGCATACCGTTAGAAAGGTATAGTGCTGTAGATGAGCAGAATCACGTTTTAATTCACATCGGCCCATGGGGCTACGCCCTACAAGCTATCAAAGTTTCAATGTTAATCTTATGGGAGAAGGATAATTGATTGAATCATAAGACAGCTGTTGTACTAACAAATGCTAGCAAATAAGGAAGAACAGATGTTTCATTTATAATAAAACATTTTAAAATTATTATTTTAAAATTAAATTTGAGATTTTCCCATTAGAATAACATTGGGTTTGGGTTGAACATTATCTGTTAATGTATAGCTGTAAACACGTGTAGTTTTTTGTGATTACTGATATTCACAATATTGGATTTGTCGGTTGTCGTTACCGTAATTTAGAACTAAAATGTTACTTTTGTATTGCATCAAAATAAATTGCTCGCTTCCGAGCAACAAATAGACTAGTAATTCGTAAATAAAAATTACTTGTGGCGTTCTTACACCATTTACCATTTACTATCGAAGTCATCTCTACAGTCCTTGAAGAGAGGGAGAGTCGTCAATTCTTGCATGAATGTGTCATGTGTGGAGCATTTTATTTTTTATGGGAGTGTTCTTCCATAAACTCACTTAGTTTGTAGTAAGGTCTTTCCAATGGATATTTTTAGTTGCTTTTTACTTTCTCCCCCTATACCATAGTATATGGAGAAAGTATTGTTTTCGTAAAACACTTCGCATTAGTTTGATGATGTATTTATCCATTTTGGAGCCCCCTTTCCCCCTATAAATGTATACAGGGTGTCCAGCTTCCACCTTTACAAACTTTTCCAGGTTATTAAGCATGCAAAAACAAACAGAAAAATCATATAAACATATGTCCGGAAATGCTTCGTTAAGCCGCTAGCCGCCATTTTGTTTTTTACACTTAAGAATTTTTCTTTCCGTAATGGGTTGTTGTATGTAGTTCATATTTGGCATGTACCTTAATCACACCAATGCTCATTTTTAGAAAAAAATATTATTTTTTTCCGATCAATATTTTCAAAATGGCGGCCATTTTAAATTTTTAAACTCAAATATCTTAAAAACCGTAAATTTAATAAAAATTTTACTAGACACAAAAAAGTTGACAAATTAAATTATCTAAACATTGATACCAAGTTTGTAAGGATCCGACAACAAATAACGGAGTTATTGAAATTTTTCTCTTAAAATAACCTAAATTGGCATTAATCATAGTGCAAAATCAGTGTTTTTCTACAGGAAAACCACCATAACTCCGTTATTTGTTGCCGAATCCTTACAAACTTGGTATCACCGTTTAGATAATTTAATTTGTCAACATTTTTGTGTCTAGTAAAATTTTTATAAATTTTACGGTTTTTTTAGATATTTGAGTTTAAAAACTTAAAATGGCCGCCATTTTGAAAATATTGATCGGAAAAAATTAATATTTTTTCTAAAAATGAGCATTGGTGTGATTAAGGTATATGCCAAATATGAACTTCATACAACAACCCGTTACGGAAAGAAAAATTCTTAAGTGTAAAAAACAAAATGGCGGCTAGCGGCGTAACGAAGCATTTCCGGACATATGTTTATATGATTTTTCTGTTTGTTTTAGCTTGCTTAATAACCTTAAAAAGTTTGTAAAGGTGGAAGCTGGACACCCTGTATGTATGGTTATATACAGGGTGTCCAGCTTCCACCTTTACAAACTTTTCCAGGTTATTAAGCATGCCAAAACAAACAGAAAAATCATATAAACATATGTCCGGAAATGCTTCGTTAAGCCGCTAGCCGCCATTTTGTTTTTTACACTTAAGAATTTTTATTACTGTAACGGGTTGTTGTATGGAGTTCATTTTGGCATATACCTTAATCACACCAATGCTCATTTTTAGAAAAAATATTATTTTTTTCCGATCAATATTTTCAAAATGGCGGCCATTTTAAATTTTTAAACTCAAATATCTTAAAAACTGTAAATTTTATAAAAATTTTATAAGACACAAAAAAGTTGACAAATTAAATTATCTAAACATTGATACCAAGTTTGTAAGGATCCGACAACAAATAACGGAGTTATTGAGATTTTTCTCTTAAAATAACCTAAATTGGCATTAATCATAGTGCAAAATCAGTGTTTTTCTACAGGAAAACCACCATAACTCCGTTATTTGTTGCCGAATCCTTACAAACTTGGTATCACCGTTTAGATAATTTAATTTGTCAACATTTTTGTGTCTAGTAAAATTTTTATAAATTTTACGGTTTTTTTAGATATTTGAGTTTAAAAACTTAAAATGGCCGCCATTTTGAAAATATTGATCGGAAAAAATTAATATTTTTTCTAAAAATGAGCATTGGTGTGATTAAGGTATATGCCAAATATGAACTTCATACAACAACCCGTTACGGAAAGAAAAATTCTTAAGTGTAAAAAACAAAATGGCGGCTAGCGGCGTAACGAAGCATTTCCGGACATATGTTTATATGATTTTTCTGTTTGTTTTAGCTTGCTTAATAACCTTAAAAAGTTTGTAAAGGTGGAAGCTGGACACCCTGTATGTATGGTTATATACAGGGTGTCCAGCTTCCACCTTTACAAACTTTTCCAGGTTATTAAGCATGCCAAAACAAACAGAAAAATCATATAAACATATGTCCGGAAATGCTTCGTTAAGCCGCTAGCCGCCATTTTGTTTTTTACACTTAAGAATTTTTATTACTGTAACGGGTTGTTGTATGGAGTTCATTTTGGCATATACCTTAATCACACCAATGCTCATTTTTAGAAAAAATATTATTTTTTTCCGATCAATATTTTCAAAATGGCGGCCATTTTAAATTTTTAAACTCAAATATCTTAAAAACTGTAAATTTTATAAAAATTTTATAAGACACAAAAAAGTTGACAAATTAAATTATCTAAACATTGATACCAAGTTTGTAAGGATCCGACAACAAATAACGGAGTTATTGAGATTTTTCTCTTAAAATAACCTAAATTGGCATTAATCATAGTGCAAAATCAGTTTTTTTCTACAGGAAAACCACAATAACTCCGTTATTTGTTGCCGGATCCTTACAAACTTGGTATCACTGTTTAAATAATTTAATTTGTCAACTTTTTTGTGTCTAGTAAAATTTTTATAAAATTTACGGTTTTTTAGATATTTGAGTTTAAAAACTTAAAATGGCCGCCATTTTGAAAATATACACCGGAAAAAAATAATATTTTTTCTAAAAATGAGCATTGGTGTGATTAAGGTACATGCCAAATATGAACTCCATTCAACATCCTGTTACGGAAATAAAATTTCTTAAGTGTAAAAAACAAAATGGCGGCTAGCGGCTTAACGAAGCATTTCCGGACATATGTTTATATGATTTTTCTGTTTGTTTTGGCATGCTTAATAATCTGGAAAAGTTTGTAAAGGTGGAAGCTGGACACCCTGTATATTGAGAAAGTATTGGTTTCGTCAAATTTTTAAAATTTGAGTTGTTGGTAAATTTATCCGTTTTGGTGCCCTCTGAGTCCAAAAAAGTGGTTTTCGAGTGATGTCTGTGTGTGTGTGTGTCTGGATGTATACAGAGCTAGAGGATGCCCTAATGGTCGATTTTGGTGAAATTTGGTATGTAGGTCCAAATGCACGATAATTCCAGGCGTTTTTTCCATTTTTTTGAATTTTTGATTTTTAAGGGTATTTTACCCCCAAAAACCCTCAAAAATCGTGAAAAATCCAAATTTCTTAAAACGGCTCTAACGATTTTGATTAAAATTTTGTGGTTTATTAAGCTTAAAATGGTGAGTAAAATGAAACCACCCGCATCTCCGAGAAAATGTTCGTTCAAAAGTTATGGCGTGGTAAATGTTTCAAAAATGAATTTTTTGGATTTTCAAAATAGCTGTTATTTTGAAATAAATTTTACTTATCGCTATTAAATCAAGCTCAAAAAACTAAATAATCCAGTATTTAAAATTTTTGCTCTATGTCAAGTGGTTGCGGAGAAAATTCAATTTTGCGTTTAGCGGTAAACGCAGTACATTGTTAAAAGTCACAGACGCGCGTAGGGTCAAACTCGCGCTGCTCAGCTGGTAGCTATCCGACTGAGTCATCAAGACACTTATGTTTGAAGCTTTTTAACATCTTTTTTTATATTGTTGGGAGAAGTGTGTGTCAGTTAACGGATACCGTTTATTAAACATGGAGGCCTTATTAATTTCTTTTGAGACTATTTGGCAACAAATTAAACATTTTTACCCCCATGTAATTAGGTGTTTTGCTGGTTTTGGTTAACCTATGGTGGTTTAAGTTAAGATTAGTTTGATTTCTCAAACTAAGATTGTGACAAGTTATTCTTAGTTGAGGGGGATTGTATTTAATGTAAACTGTTATTTCCAAGAGGAATAAGGAAATGACGCTTAGGATGCGGTTGAGAATGAAGGAAGGTTTGCAATGTTCCTGAGGTCCAACTTGTTCCATGATTCTGATTGCCTTCTTTTGTTGAATGAGGATTTTTTGAACATCTGTTTCATTTGCTGACCCCCAAACGATAATTCCATTCCAGACGTGAGAAGAAAAAAGTGCATGATACGCAATTTTTGTTATGTCCTTGTTTGTTAATGTTCTGATTCGTTTGAGAGCGTAAAGCACTTGAGATAATTTCTTTTGTAGTTTGTCAATGTGAGGCTTCCAGGTTAAATTATTGTCAACTATTAATCCTATAAATTTTGTGGTGGATTGATCTGGAGCATTATTGGTTTGACGGCAATTTTTAGCAGGTAAGAAGTCCGATGTTACAGTTTTTTCTCGGTTTATTTTCAGTCTCAGGCAGTTTCGGATGATTGTAGGAGAAGGTCTACTGCTTGTTCATGGGAGTTAGGATTGCCTTTATCATTGGGAGATATAACTGTCGTGTTATCAGCGAACATAACACATTTTGACTGGTCTGTGAGGTGGTCAGGAAAGGAATTTATGTGTATGAGAAAAAGCAGTGGGCCAAGGATGGATCCTTGGAAAATTCCTTGCGTAGTGTTCTGGAGTAACGATCTTACTTTGACTTCATAGTCGTTGTTGAGGTGTTCTATTTCCACTATTTGCTTCTGGTTTGTGAGATAGTTTTTCACTTTTAAACTTTTAACTTTTAACCGAAAAGTCACTTTTAACCTTAAAATGCCAAAAACTCACGGATTTTTTTATTTAAATTAAGAAAGTATTGCCATTGTAAGCAAAAGTTTTGCGACTAGACATTTCTCCCCAATATTTTCTAAATAGACCAGGCAAAAGTCACTGATTTTTAACTTTTTTAACACTCAAGAGTCACTGAAAAGTCACTGATTTTTGTATCTATTTGGCAGTAGATACCCTGACCTTGATGCAGAATGGCAATTCGCAGGACCAATACGGTACAAATTATTATAGAAGATGGTATGATGGTATATCTTTATCTTGTGGCATTCATTTAATTAACTAAAAGTGATAATAGATACACATTAAAATATAGATCCTTACAATAAATACCTGAATACCCGTGTAATTTTTTTTATCATTCGGCATGAAATCCGCCTGTTTTTTTGTTCTATGTCAATAGTAGGCCTACAAAAAAAAAAAAAAAAAAAAAAAAAATCTGTATTGTCCTAGAACTATTAAATCAGCTGGAATATTTTATAAGTCCTAGAATGTAAAATCAGCTGTTTTGCTAAGGAACTTATAATTTTGAGATGCAGAATTTTCAAATTCAAACGTTATAATGAGCATTGTCTGTAAATAACAGAAATCTAAACACAGAATATTATACTTACTTTGTAAATATAACCTCGAAAATACAACTTTATAGTTTATTTTTAACGAAAGGAGCAAAAGTGTCTTATTTTGCTTAGTCGTTTTTAAAAACATGGCTGCGCCTCGGTTTTAAAACACCATTGCGCACTACAAAGACCCTAGCGCACTTTTGCTCCTAGTGATAAAAACTACTATTTTATTTTTTAAACATTTTTTTATTTCACTAATATGTATTTTGACGCTTGAGGTCTTGATCACAGTATCAAGTGTACATGTCAAAAATCTAATACAGCCTAATAAAAACTAACTTTAACATCAGGCCTAGGCCTACATCTGATAATTAAAAAAATATTGTCTAAATGGGATTTGTTGGATTTTTATTAATTAATTAGGTTTCTCTTTTATATTCTTAATTTTCTCATACAGGGTGATTCACGAGGAAGTGCAGAAATTTTGGGAGGTAATCCTACACATGAATATAAACAAAAAATGACATATGAACATACTGTATATGTCCTAAAATCCTTCGTTAGCTGCCAGCCGCCATTTTGTTTTTTATACGTAATAATTTTTATTTCTGTAACGGATTGATGGATTTACTTCATATTTGGCATGGACATTTATCATAACAATTTTAGTTTTCAGGAAAAAAATTATTAATTTCCGATGTTTATTTTCAAAATGGCGGCCATTTTAAAACTTATAACTCGAATTTCTCAAAAACGGATACAAATACAAATTCTTTATTGCATTAACACAACATGTTGTCGTTGGGCAATGTTTTAAATAAAATAATTTTCATAGTTTTTTTTTCTACTACTTAACAAATTCAGGAATTTGTTTGTCAAAATTATATAAGGGCCAAAAAAGTTGACAAATTAAATTATCTAAACAATGAGACCAAGTTTGTAAATATCTAACAATAAATAACGGAGTTATTAGGATTTTTTTAAATTTTACTATTAGTTACAATGCAAAATCTATGTTTTTCTGTAGTAAAATCTCAATAACAGATTTTTATAACAGTTATTTGTTGTCAGATCTTTACAAACTTGGTATCATTGTTTAATTTAATTTGTCAATTTTTTTGTCTGTTATAGTATTTAGATGAAACTTTCCGTTTTTGAGAAATTTTAGAAATTTTAGAAATGGCCGCCATTTTGAAAATAAACATTGGAAAATAATGATTTATTTTCTGAAAACCAACATTGTTGTGATAAAGGTCCATGCCAAATATGAAGTAAATCCATCTATCCGTAATGGAAATAAAATATTACGTATAAAAAACAAAATGACGGCTAGCGGCTAAACAAAGGATTTTAGGACATATGTTTATATGTAATTTTTTGTTTATTTTCATGTGTAGAATCAGCTCCCAAAATGTCTGCACTTCCTCATGAATCACCCTGTACATTGAATTGGATTTATTTTTTTAGCGAATTTCCCTATAGGGAATACGCTATTACGGTAGTAGTCATGGTGAAACCTAGGTCCGGGACCATAATACTTTTTCGTTTTGAGGTCCCCAGAAGCCAAAAACACCATTCGTTCAATTTGATATATATGTATATATCTATATATATATATATATATATATATATATATATATATATATATATATATATATATATATATATGTGAGTGTCCGTGGTCCCGATAACTTTTGACAGGAACTTCTGATTTTGATGAAATTTGGTATGAAGGTGTAAGACCAGGTCTATTTTCATGAGTTCGCAAACCAGCATGATCGGGTTATGGGAATGGGGTTTTATGGGGTTTCAAAGGGATAAAAAATGGGTTTTTGGCATTTTTGGACCTTAATTTTCAAAATTCAACAATTTTAAATGAAACCATTTAAAAGAGCTTAAAAAAACAAACAATTTAGTGTTTTGAATTTTTAACTTGGCTTAACAAGTTACAGAGAAAAGTCAAAAATAGGTTTTCTATGTTAATCTTATGGGAAATCAACAAAACCCTGTATCACGCTTCTTTATTGGAATAACTTGATAAAATGTGGTATGTACATTCACTAGGTAGGGTTTAACTGATATTTGCTTACAACACCCATATGGCGGCAAACCTACATACTCACCCCCATGGGGTTTATGGGGAAAATTAAAAAGTGCCGAATATTGATAAAATTTGATGTTTACCTTACCTAACTATTGCATTTACTAACAAAACTAACATTTTCTAACAACATCCCATGGCAGCAAACCTACATACTCATTCCTATGGTGTTTATGGGGAAAATACAAAATCTCAAGATTCTTTGGAAATTTGCTGAGTACGCAGGTCTGCTGCGACGGAGGTATTTATATATAGCCTACAGCTTATTTCCATGGTTGTTTTGGGAATTTGTGTAGATATGCAATTCTTCTTTAGCATTCATTTTTTTACCTTTCTATTTAACGTATCAAATTTCCTAACTTAAATTTATCTTCCCTTATTCGTGATCCTATTCAAGAATATGCTCAGCGAACATAAAAAGGGTACTCAGGTATTTATTCATTCTGTATAATCTAATAGTACCCCTAAAAAGTGAACAAACTTAGATAGATTCCGACATATTGTAACAAGTCTGCCTATCTTACCATGAAATTGTAGGCCTAGGCCTAACACTGAAATTTTTCTGAACACAAAACTCCGGAAAATGAACAACATTAAAAAAAACACCAAAAAGGCGTTTAGGAAAGTCGTCAAACAACACAAAAAAATTGAACTTGAAAACAGATTGCGGCAATCTGATTGCATTTCAAAGGAATCATGGAAAATCATCAATGAGAACAGGCCGTCCTCCAAAAGTGTAGGGTCTCACTGTCCCATCAGAGTGGATGGTCTGGAGATCTCTGATCCTGTTTCAGTTAGTAATAAATTCAACGAATTTTTTGCTTCAGTCGCAACCAGAACGGTTCAACCTAACTTAACTCACACTTTTAATACAGGTACAATAGTTACTGACAGTATTCTCAATGACTTCACTCCTGTTAAATTAAATGACATTGTAAAGCTTTTCAAACATTTTAAGTCAAAAAGTTCATTTGGTATTGATGGGGTGTCAACGAAAATCTTGAAAAACTGTGTAGACGAACTTGCTGTCCCTCTCATGCATTTGATCAACCTGTCATTGAGAAAAGGTATTTTTCCAGATAGATTCAAAACCTCAAAAATCAAGCCACTCTTCAAAAAATGAGATCACAAAGACATGAACAATTTTCGTCCAATCTCTCTGCTTCCTTCAATCTCAAAATTTTTTGAAAAAGTTGTATGTGACCAGATCATGGCATATATGGAATCAAACAATCTCTTTTCTTCAAAACAGTTCGGTTTCCGCAAAGGAAAATCAACCAAGCTCGCTTTGGTTGAGTTTGTCTCCGAATGCATACGTGCTGTGGACAGGGGCGAATGTGCAATTGCATGTTTTGCTGATCTGTCAAAAGCATTTGACTGCGTCGACATTGAAATTCTTCTCAGGAAAATTCAAAACACGGGAATCTCCGGAAAAATCTATGATTGGCTACGTTCTTACTTGGGAAATCGTTCCCAGGTAACGGAAATCATCTCAAACAATGAAATCTTTCGATCAGAAAAATCACCAGTTAAATTTGGGGTGCCTCAATGATCAATTCTTGGGCCCCTACTTTTCCTGATCTATTTGAATGACTTGGATGGTGTTGTCCCTAACAATGATCTTTTCATGTTTGCGGATGACACAACCATTCTGGTCAGTCACATGGACAGACAATCAGCCGAAATCGACGCAAACATCAAAATCAACAATGTTGCCCAATTTTTTCAGGAAAACAAACTTTCAGTCAACCCAAACAAAACTAACTTCATGCAAATCCAAACCGTCCAGAGTACAAACTTCAGTCAAACTTTTCATCCAAACCTCTTTATAGGCGATAACGATTTGAGTCATGCGGAGGTGGTTGACTTCCTTGGTGTCAGATTGGATTGTAATCTGACATGGGAGCATCAAATCGACAAAATTCATTAAAAGATTTCTTCCTCAATTTTCATTCTCAGAAATTTTGCAAAATTAGGGATCAAGAGTCTTTTCATGCTAGTTTACCGGATGGCCTCATTGAGACCCACCTCAGGTACTCTGTTATACTCTGGGGGATGGCCAACAAAACGTCGGTCAATCGTCTTTTTGTTTTGCAAAAGAGGGCGGTGAGACTCATTGCTTGCCTCAAGGCTGGTGATCACTGCAGAGAGGCGTTCAAAAGACTCAATACAGAATACAGAATACTTTATTCGTGAGCATTAAGAACAGAATGGTGTCATACAATTTGGTTCAGAATTTGGTAAAAAAGTCTTTACTGTCCAATGACATCATTAGGATGAGGTCTCGCTCGAGCCATGAACTCTTCCATTGAGTATATTGGCGATTCAGCCAGCCAATGACGGATTCTCCTTTTTAGTGTTGCTGATGGACCTTCCTTAACACTTTGGGGAGTAGGTTGAAGAATCTTGCTCCAGCATACGAAGGCTTCTTCGAGAAGAGTGATGTTCTGTGGGCGGGTAGGTTGAAGTCCCTGTTGTGCCTTGTGTTGTAGGTGTGCACGGCCACATGTCTAGTCGAAGAAACCCTTGTTGCATAAGCAATCGTCTCTAAGATGTAAATCGAGACTGCAGTGAGTATCTGGAGATGAACAAAAGCCTCTCTGCAACTTTCCCGGGGTTGAAGACCGAACATGGATCGCAAAGCACGCTTTTAAAGCACAAGCACACGTTGGAGGTTTTCTTGTGATGAACCACCCCAGAATATTATTCCGTATCTGAGGTGGGATTCAAACAGGGCGTGGTAGCTTGTTCTTGTTGCTTCAGGCGTGCTGATGGATCGAACCCGCTTCAATGCAAAAATTGCAGAGCTTAGTTTCATGCAGAGGGCGTTAACATGTTGATTCCATGCAAGTTTGTCATCAAGAACCACTCCAAGATGCTTAGTGTATGGTAGAGTTTGGATGTTAGGAGGGCCAGAGATTTGATCTTTCAGTGATCCCATGAACAGTTGGGTCGTTTTGCCTTCATTGAAGACCAGATCATTGTTGACACAGTAGTCTTGTGCCAGGTTCACAGCGATGAAGTTGTCCACTTCTAGTGCTTCAGCTGTTTTCTTGCTGGTCAGCAGGATGGTGTCATCGGCGAACATTACGGCTCTGCTGAAACGATTGACATGGCTGGGAAGGTCGGCCGTGAACAGGGCGAAAAGCACCGGTCCCAAGACCGAGCCTTGGGGAACCCCTCTCTTTACTTGTAGTGGTTTAGATGTAACCGCTGTAGTTGTTCCGTCCATAGTTTGTCTCAATGAAAGATAGAATAGAATCAAGTAAGCAGAATTTATAATTCTGTCCTGACATATCCCATGCCCTACACTACTGGGTCAACGGGACGAAGAGGAAGCACTGTAAGCCTACTTTTTTACACATTTGCCCCAGGCAGGGAGGCCAGTTGTCCTACATTTCCTACTTTTCTTAAAACTAAAAAGTAGGAATTGTCCTACTTCTAGAAAATTTGTCCTACTTTCTACTTTTTGAGGTCTCTTTTAATATTTTTTATTTTGTTTTTAGAATAAAAATTGTTTTGGAGTATGTGAAATTGTGAAGTCCTTGAGGTTCTAAATACAAATCTGTAATTTAAATTTTTAATCTGACTTTTAGATATAGTGTACCACAAATTCCTTCGTAAATTTTGAATAAATTTTAAAACGCGCCTGAATTATGAAACTAAAACATTTTAGCTTAATTTTACAAAACAAAAAAAATATAAAAATTAATTTCCTAATTACAATACCTACACGATATCAATACAATCCCAATATTGTGAACACCACAAAACAATGAAATTAATGAAATATTTCTTGTTATTTTTCATCCGTGCAAAAAATTTGTTTCCTTAAAAATATGCGTACAAAAAATTTACAAAATATTTTTGTCACAAGGGCTACAATCTGCTGACAAAATAAGCAGCACAAATTAAAGCACTTGCGGATCCTTTTGAAACAACTTAAAACTACTAACTGTGAATTACAGTACTTCCTTAACCGCCTTTTAGTGCTTGTAGCTTTGTTGTTATAATGTAATTAATTAATTTTGATAGCAATACCTTGGTGACACGGTTATTAATTTGAACGTTAGCACAACAGGCTTGGGTGGAGTAAAGTGCATCAAAATTTTTATTTTTATTTTAGACGTGACAAAAGATTGTCTTGATGGTGCTGTGTCAGCCTGACAGATTTATGTCTCATTTTGTTCTAGATGGGATATCTACTCATGTGTGAAATTTCAACATTTTCATTAAGTGGCAAGATTTTATATTATTGATAATACCACAATGGGATTATAAAATCTACCATATCATGCCTTACCAAGTACAAGCTTCTTTAAAGAAATACAGTTCATGCCCTAATATCAACTTGTTTTAATTAAAAAAAAAATTATGTTTGTGCATTTTATTGATGGGAGCTCGTGTGGCAACGACGTGTCTATAGTAGGATTCACGAAAATAGTCTGACGATGATACATTATTGCCAAATTTATTCAGAAACCAGGGTTTAAGCTGGGAAAAATTTTCTTGGAGCAAAAATGCTACAAGCTCTTGGATACTTGTAGCAAAATGAAACATGTTGTAGCATTTCTATCGCGCGTAGTATAATTCGTCACCAGTTACCATACTTTCACCTTAAATACTTTCGATGTATACCTTAAAAGTATTTTTGTTTACACTGTTGTTTTTTACCTAGAAAATAAAAGCACTAAAAAGTTCAAAACGACTTTTAATTTTATTTTGAAAACATTAAAATAGGTTCATATAAAGTTGTAGATTTACATAAGTACTCAAGCCTATACTTAAACTCCAAATTGTCTTCGGATTCAAACATTAACATATGAACATGGCTGGATATTTGTAGGCAGTGTTGGGGAGTAGCGCGCTACAAGTAGCGCGCTACTGTAGCACCGCTACTTTGTTAGTAGCGTCAGTGTAGCTTTGCTACTTTTGAAAATAAGTAGCTTGTAGCTGTAGCGAGCTACATTTTTAGAGTAGTTGTAGCGGATTATTTAGCTACTTTTTTCGCTACTTTGGTTTCAATAAAACATAATAATATGTTTACATTTCATCATTTCATGGCTTTCAAATAAACACGAGAGAGGTTAGTTAGCTGTTATGTTTCTTGCACGTTTGAATTGAAGATTACTTTCAATCCATTGCGACCACCAGACACTCCCAGTACCATAACAACAATACAACATGGCAATCACCAGTCTTGTTCTCTTTTGTGTTTGCTGACCACTAGAGGCGCTAGTAGTATTCTTCTACTATGCGCCTATATTTTAGAATAGAAACTAAACTGCTGCACTCTGCTTGTGCACCGCCAGAATCGCTCAGATCAGGAATTAAGGAAAGGAATGTTTACATTGGACTCCAATACGTTCATCCACCGCAAAAGAGGTTTGTTTCGTTTGTTGCCGTTTTGCCAATCACTTGACTAATTCCAGACTTATTATTTGTGGGATTTGTCACGTGATAGTCAAAAACGTAAACAAACCGCTTTGCGGTGGATGCTTGTAAACGCCCTCGATAATGAGAAACGACGCGACGTCAATGAATGCAAATAAATAACCAATTAATTGTTCCTGTAAGACTACTGGCATAAAGACTCAACAACATAACCTCAACCACCTTGAATGATGTTAGATGTTAATGTGAACGTTTACCGTATTTCCCGAACTCTGTAAATTTGTACTTAATACTTTTACAGAGTGCTTCATACTTATTCTGTTTCTGTAGTAGCCTATCTAAGCTAACAATCGACCTCATGGCAATTAGTAGGCCTAAAAACGAGATTGGCGACAAAACTTAAGAAGCTGGTTCTTCTTGTTTGCATACGCCAGCATTAACCCTACCGTGGCTGGTCTAAAAACAATGTAATAAACTTGTGGAGATAACTTAATAAATATTGTTTTTTATGTCTTTGATGTTTAAGTCTTTTTATTAGACAATTTATTTTTTCATACCACTATTCTGTTTGCATTATCTAGGTTTCATAAGAGTCACAAATTATTATATTAAAATGAAAATATGTCTAAAAACAATACCAAAAAAAGGTATAGGCCTATATTTATAAAAACTGAATTTAACTTTGTTAAGTGAAAAAATTGGGTGGTTCTACATCACAAGAGAAAAATACCCCCCGTCGCAGCAGACCTGCGTACTCAGCGAATTTCCAAATTAGTAATAGGCTATTAATTTTGACCACATAAAACTGTAAACCAAATAAAATCACATGCTCATAAATCTATATAAATAAATCACAATCCCTTTTTTTGATGGGACTCCATAACTCAAGAACGAGTGCACCAAATTGAACGATTCTTTTTTTGTTGTGTTCCTTAATGCCAGGGGAAGGTTTATGTGAAAGAAAATTTTTAATCCACCCAACCATTATTTAGTAATTTGACTTTAAAAATTATAAAAAATGCCTTTAAATTAACATTGGTGGAAAATGCTTTTATTAAACTGTGAGATACAAAAGAGGTAGTTTCCAATTACAAAGAAACTATCATGATTAATCAAATGCATTTAATGAAACATAACATACTTAGTATATGGTGAAAGGTTTTCCCCAAATGAGAAAAAGGTTTATTTTTATAATTCGTGAACAAATAAATCATTAATATAAGGATTTGTAGGACAACGTTCTCCTGTAGTCTTATCCCAAACCATTAACAATGTATCCGCTAGATGGCAGCACCTGATATTTGAAAATTTCCAATGCCATTTGGTTTCATCATATGTAAGAAATACTAAGATTTAAATGAGTTAAAAAAACATGTGTTTATTTGTTTACATTTTGGTGTTTGTTGTGTAAAGTCATTTTTAACCAAGGCAATTAGTTTTAATTACAATCACAAAAGAAAACTACCGTATTTGTTTGTTATAATTCCACCAATCAGACGTGCTAACTTAGGCCGCAGAACTCGACATGCTGTACATGCTAGAAATGTACGAATAAGTCAACGTGAGGTGCAAAATGATATTCAAAGGAATCGCCGACATCAAGATAGACCTATAAATGTATTTAATCCTCATCGAGCCGCCTTCAATTAATTATAACGTAGCAATTGCTTATAGTTTACTACAGATCGTAACTATTGGATCAATGAACGTTGTTTGTCCACATTGCAAGGCATTTAAGTTTAAAAATGAATCACCTGGATTGTGTTGCGTCAGTGGCCAAATCAAATTGACACCATTGGTACCACCACCAGAGCCACTACACTCATTGGTTTCTGGAGTCGGGCCAGATTCTAAACACTTTTTGTCTCATATACAACAATACAATAAGTGCTTTCAAATGACTTCGTTTGGTACAACAAGAGTTATTCGAGATCAATTTATGCCAACTTTCAAAATTCAGGGTCAAATATATCACCGGACAGGCTCCTTATTGCCAACTCAAGATAGTGACCACAAATTTTTACAAATTTATTTTATTGATGATTCAGCTAGGCAAGTCAATCAGCGTTGTGCACACAACAATTCTGTGAAAAGATCAATTGTGGAACAACTACAAACATTTTTACATCAACACAACGAATTGGTAGTATTGTTTAAGACCGCATTAGAGCGCATGCCATCTGATGACCACAAAATTGTTATAAGAGCTGATAAGACCCCTGCAGGACAACATGCAAGACGTTTCAACGCGCCGAAAATTGATGAAGTGGCTATTGTTGTCGTGGGTGAAAATCTAGACAACCGAGATATTGTTTTACATCGGCGAAACAATCAACTTCAGCGAGTGTACGAAACACATCGATCGTATGATGCCCTACAATACCCTATCCTGTTTTGGCAAGGAGAAGATGGTTATGATTTTTCAATGAGGATGATAAATCCAGCTACAGGCGCCGAAACTAACAAAAAGGTTAGTTCAATGAATTATTATTCATACCGACTGATGATTCGGGAAAATGAAGACAATCACATCTTGAAATGTAGACGTTTATTTCACCAATATGCTGTGGATATGTACGTCAAAATTGAAACTGAGCGATTGACGTTTATCAGGTTGAACCAGGCAAAACTCCGTTCTGAGGAATACATTCATCTTCGTGATGCCGTCAATGCTGACGGAAATGCACAGAATGTCGGCAGAATTACTATTCTCCCAGCAACATATGTCGGAAGTCCGCGACATATGCATGAATATGCGCAGGATGCCATGACCTATGTACGTCATTATGGCACCCCTGATTTGTTTATCACGTTCACGTGCAATCCAAAGTGGACAGAAATAATACAAGAACTACTTCCTGGTCAATCTTCCATTGATCGTCCCGACATAACCGCAAGGGTTTTTAAACAAAAACTAAAATCACTCATGGATTTCATTGTTAAGCATTGCGTGTTTGGCGAAACATGCTGTTGGATGTATTCCGTAGAATGGCAAAAACGCGGATTACCACACGCACACATCCTTATTTGGTTGGTTGAGAAAATACCGAATGAAATCGATGCCGTAATATCAGCAGAAATTCCCGATCATGAAGAAGACCCACTCTTACATGAGGTTGTTACAAAAAATATGATTCATGGTCCCTGTGGAATGTTAAATCCCAATTCTCCGTGTATGATTGACGGAAAATGTTCAAAGCGATATCCAAGACAATTAATACCGGAAACAATTACTGGTAATGATGGTTATCCACTTTATCGCCGCCGATCCACTAATGATAACGGGAGGTCAACAACAGTGAAAGTGAACCAAAATGACATTGAAGTAGATAATCGTTGGGTTATTCCGTTTTCGCCTTTACTTTCTAAGACATATAGAGCACATATAAATGTTGAATATTGCCATTCAGTAAAATCTATTAAATACATTTGTAAATATGTGAACAAAGGTAGTGACATGGCTGTATTTGGAGTTGCTGCCGAAAATTCCAACGATGAAATCACCCAATTTCAAATGGGCCGCTATGTTAGCAGTAACGAAGCTATGTGGCGTATTTTTTCATTTGCTATCCATGAAAGACACCCCACTGTTGTTCACTTGGCTGTACATTTGGAAAACGGCCAAAGAGTGTACTTTACGGCGGAGAATGTTTTACAAAGAGCTGACAGACCACCACCAACAACATTGACCAGCTTCTTTGAAATGTGCCAGAATGATGAATTTGCCCGGACGCTGCTCTACTCTGAAATGCCAAGATATTATGTCTGGAATAAATCCTCAAAGAAATTTCAACGACGTAAACAAGGAAAACCAGTTCCAGGCTATCCACACATGTTTTCCACCGATGCACTTGGACGTCTTTATACAGTCAAGAGCCAAGACGAGTGTTTTTATTTGCGTTTATTGTTAGTCAATGTTCGTGGCCCAACATCATTCCAACATCTACGAACTATTAATGGTGTATTGTGTGCCACATACAGAGAAGCCTGTCAACATTTGGGATTGCTAGAGAATGATACTCACTGGGACAACACACTTGAAGATGCAGTGATTTCGTCAAATGCTAAACAGATACGGACATTGTTTTCTATAATTTTGTCTACATGCTTCCCATCAAACCCCATTGATCTATGGAACAAATATAAGGATCATATGGCTGAAGATATATTGCATCAGATGCGACTTAGAACAACAAATGAAGACTTGCAAATAAACGAAGAAATTCATAATGAAGCATTAATTTTAATTGAGGACATGTGCTTGCAGATTGCCAACAAAAGATTGTTACATTTAGGAATGATAACGCCCAACCGCCCAATGCACGATGCATTTAATCAAGAGTTGAGGCGTGAAACTCAATACGATTCCGAGGCATTAAGAGAAACCGTTCAGAGAAAAATCCCACTTTTAAATCAACAACAAAAATATGTCTATGATACCCTTATGAACGCAGTGAACAATGAAACCGGTGGAATCTTTTTCTTAGATGCTCCTGGAGGAACTGGGAAAACTTTTTTAATCTCATTAATTTTGGCAACAATCCGATCGCAAAATAGAATTGCACTTGCACTTGCTTCATCAGGCATTGCAGCTACGTTGCTGGAAGGTGGTCGAACAGCTCATTCAGCACTTAAGTTGCCTTTGAATATGAAAACTATTGAAACTTCAACGTGCAACCTTTCGAGGAATTCTGCGATGGCCGAAGTGTTGCAGGAAAGCAAATTGATCGTTTGGGATGAATGTACGATGGCACACAAAAAATCTTTAGAGGCGTTAGACCGCACGATGCAAGATTTGCGAAACAACCAAAATCTATTTGGTGGAGCGATGATTCTATTAGCAGGAGATTTTAGACAAACTTTGCCAGTGATTCCAAGATCAACGCCAGCTGACGAAATTAACGCATGTTTGAAGTCGTCCATTTTATGGAAACATGTCAAAACACTCAAATTAAATAATAACATGCGAGTAGAGTTACAGAAAGATCAATCTGGCAAAGTCTTTTCCAAACAATTGCTAGAAATTGGAAATGGTAAAATACCTGTTGACCCATTGTCTGGGTGCATTACATTCCCTGCCAATTTTTGTAACTTTACAAAATCAACAAACGAACTTATCGAGATGGTGTTCCCAAACATAGTTGAAAACTACAAGAATCATGTTTGGTTAAGTGGACGAATTATTTTAGCTGCAAAAAATGTTGATGTCAAAGAAATTAATATTAATATTCAAAATAAGATACCCAGTGGATTGGTGACATACAAATCTGTTGATTCTGTTATTAACCAAGATGATATTGTTAATTATCCAACAGAGTTTTTAAATTCACTTGAATTGCCGGGATTACCACCTCACAATCTTCAATTAAAAGTGGGGTCGGCAATCATCATGTTGAGGAACATAAGCCAGCCACGCCTTTGTAATGGCACTCGGCTTACAGTAAAAAGTTTAATGAACAATGTCATCGAAGCCACAATATTACAAGGGAAGTACAGAGGCGAAGACGTGTTGATTCCACGGATCCCTATGATTCCAAACGACATGCCATTTGACTTTAAGCGGTTGCAATTTCCAGTACGACTTGCATTTGCTATGTCGATAAATAAATCGCAAGGGCAGTCGTTGAGTGTTTGTGGCATCAATTTGGAAAATCCATGCTTTTCACATGGCCAACTCTATGTCGCCTGTTCCCGTGTCGGAAACCCATCAAACTTATTTATTTATGCACCAGAAAACAAGACTAATAATGTTGTATACCAAAAAGCATTACAATAAAACGAGTTTGTTTTTTATGTATATTTATTGTTATTTATTCCATTTCAAATTTAATATTCACATTAACGACAGGACAACGTCTGTCGGGTCATCTAGTAGGGAAATAAATGTCTATTCTCCTTATGATAAATATAGGGAAAGAGTATGCAGGTATGCTGCCATGGGGAACACTAAAAGTAGGTTTTTATCTTGAAAAAAAATTTATTTCGACCATATGAAGCTATTTACTAAGTTTCATCAATATCTGTCCATTGCTAAAGAAGTTTGCCTATTCTCCATATGATTAACATGGGAAAAGAGTATGCAGGTTTGCTGCCATGATAAGCACCAAAATCAAAATTTTTTACCATAAATAGATGAATCTCAACCAAATGAAGCTGAATTCCAAGTTTCATCGAAAAATATGGGTTAATAAATGAAATAATAACACATCTCAATTCTCCATAAGATTAACATTGGAGCCCCAAAATACAATGTACTGTCTTTAGACTTTTGAATATCTCGGTAACCAATGGAGATAGAGCAAAGCTTCAAAATACTAAATTGTGTGTTTTTTTAAGCTAAATCCAATGGTCAAAATAGAAATTTAAAATTTTTAAAAATTACATATGAAAAATGCAAAAAACCCATTTTTGGGGTACAAAACCCCCCAAAACTACCCCTACCGGTAGGTCGATATGTCTGGTTTACGAACTCATCCGAATAAATGTAGGATTACACATCTCTACCAAATTTGGTGTCGATCGGACCATTTTTACGAGAGTTATCGTGTCTAGGGACACATATATATATATACATATATACATATATATATATATATATAAAAATTTTAATGACTATTATTTTTGGTCTCTGGGCACCTCAAAACAAAAAAGTAACATGGTCCCGGGCTTAGGTCTTACCATGAGACCTACGGTAATAGCTTATTCCCTATGGGAAATTTGCTAAAAGGACCAGATTGCGACAGTATAAAAGTAGCTTAAATTGTAGCGAGCTACTTTTAACATGTAGCTAGCTAGCTACTTTTTTGAAAATGTAGTTGTAGCTGTAGCTAAGCTACTTTTTTTGGAAAAGTAGCTATAGCTGTAGCTAGTTACTTTTAAAAAGTAGCTTCCTCAACACTGTTTGTAGGCCCACTCAACAATAATGTAGCCTTTAATATAAAATTCTTAGTTTTAAACACCATTTTGCAAAAGCAGCTTCAATGTTAAAATAATTTCTCTCTGGACCTTCAATGGCAATCATAAGTAAATTATTTTAAATGTTTACACCATACGAGCTATTTATTATCATAGCTTATTTCCATGCTGCTTGAACTTATAATTCAATTTTCAATATAAGAGCTACGGCCAGAAAAGACACTGCATGTGACATTTTGAGCTGCTCATATTTCTCACATATTTTCATGCTACCTTTATGCGGGCCGCGGGGGTGTCACGTGACTTTGCTCATGCGCAGGACGCTTAGACTGTTCGTGACTGTCGACAAACAAAATTTTTTCCTGCTGCACTGTTTGACTAAAGACGCCTGTCCGCGTCCGCGTCTTCGCGCCTCGCCTCTTGCAATGTATGGGGCTCCACAAGCGCCAATGCTTTCTCTGTCGCTCAAGACGCCTTTAGTCAAAATGCCCTGTCTCGCCTCGCCTCGTCTGTTGCAGTGTGTGGCCGGCCGGCCATAGATTGAGGTTAACTGACTGAGGCTGTATTTTACTTTGATGGAAACAACACGTTTAAACATAAATTTTATGACAGAAAACTTAATATTTGAAAACCCGCGATTCTTGAGGTACTTGTTCTTAATTATAATAAAATCTTTGTAGCAAAATCGCGACAGACTGTCCGAATATTGTCGCATTTTTGTGGTGGGTGTCGCAAAATGTGACAAATGATACCGCAGCTTAAACCCTGTCAGAAACACATTTTCATACTGTATAGCAAATGGTAGGCCTATATATTACCACTAAATGACAACATTGCAGGGTTTGAGGGGGACACAGCAGTTAAATTTTACACTGAAAATGGAAAAAAATCGGACTATTTTCATGCATCTTTCTTACATTAGTACGAGTTTTCAAAATGATTTTGGCCTAGTTGTTTTATGGTAGATTTTTTGTTGTAATTTTGTATGGGTTTTCATCCTATTGCAGTCCAAATTCATGAATTTGTGATATATTCTAAGTGTATTTGTCACATTTTCAAAGTCCATTTTAACTTCATATAACATAGACTGAACATTGTAAATTGAATAATTTTTAATATTGCCTAAATTATGTATGGTATTATAAATGGTTGTTTGACAGTACTTATATAATTTTTAGCTTGGAATTTATACTAACTTTATCAGTCAGTAAAGTAATTAGCTAGTAGGCTTACTATCCTCACGCCCTCAACTTTCTCTCTAACCATAAAGTCTTCGACTCCTTTATATAGACTACAGTACCTACTTGTAATAAATCCATCCGAATTACTTTCACGCTTTTTTATAGGTTTAAAAACAGTTTTGAAACAGCTTTTTTGGAATTAGGCCTAGTTACAAATTGCTCAGAATTTATTTGTAACACACTCATTAGATTACACGTTCACTCAAATTCAATTTGGATAACCATGTTATATAGTGGGAATGGATTGATGAATATTGCTAAGCAGCCTGATGTAATGAACGAATTATATAACTTTAAGACACGGCCATGATTATTTTCTTCACATATGAATTTAAGTGTGAATGAAAATGTAAAATATTGGAGGATTAAAAGCATATAGAAATTGTGTAGGTCTATATAAAAAAATAATTCAGTTAAGGTTTTTAGCCACCCATCAAGTTTTAATTTAATAAAGTAATGTGGAGTAAAAATATATAATTATTCCTAGAAGGGGAAGACCTAGCTCGGATTGCAGCCTGCATTGTGGATGGATACTTCAACATAGCATTCCTCAATTAAATTGACTTGAAAATGCTCTACTTAGTTGTTTATCTTGCACTTAACATTTCACGACCATGCAAAAAGGGTTTGAAAGTTAAATTCTTTCATAAGTCAGTAGTAAACGAGATAATTAAAGTGGCATGGTCAGTCGAGTGCAAGCATCAGGTAAAACTTTGACAATGTTTTATGGCCCAACTTAAAATGAAAGTGTGATGTTCGTCTTGTGGTAACCACACAGTTGTTAACAAACACTCCTCCACACCAAAAACACTGGTGTACACCATGTTGATCAGAGATGCTCTTGACCCAAATTGAAAAATGGTCAGCAAGCGGCTGATAGTAGCAGAGGAGGTGTATCACCCTGTACCTAACCTTACCACTAAAAAAATATTAGTGAAACAAACAAACCAAATGAATTCATTTTGAGTCAGGGTTCCCAAACGTCCCGGATTTTAAGGGACAGTCCTTATTTGGTGAATTTGTCCCGCGTCCCGGAGAGGTCATACGGGACAGTAAATGTCCCGTATTTGGAAAAAATCAGAAATAATTTACTCAGGACAAATTTAGTTACAAAGCAAGTAACCGCAACCTAACCTCAAAATCACAAAACTGTTGCTTGCAGTATCATACATTAAACAGTACAGACCGCCGTGGCATGTGTCTGCCGTCCTTATCATTGTATGACAAGTTTTCATCGTATTTTTTTCAGGATTTTCATGTGATTCAAATTTTGAAAAAAAATTCTAAAATCCTTTCCTTAACGGTTATAGTTTAAAAATTTTTAATTATTGTATAAATAAACTTTAATATTGGGTAGGCCCATTAATAATGCAAGATTAGGGCAATAAAATAAAATAAATATATAACATTTTATTAAATATTATTAAGTGCCGGTGTTAGTATTTTTACCAGGGATTAAAAATTATTTTAATCTTAAAATTTGAAACCTCCGAAAAGCCCATGACAGCTCTAAAATAGCATTTAAAACACATTTATTCACAATTTGTTTCTCAACATAATGTTTTGTATTGTCTTGACGTCTATTGGTTTATTAGATACATGGTGTATAAATATGATTTTTCTTGCATTTGTAGAATATTCATTATTGAAAGAAAAAACGCTAGGAAAAATTTTCCAGAATGTTGTTTTATAGAGTTGTAGTTACCAAAGCACCGGCATCTGCTTTATTTCATTGAACCATATCATCTCCATTAATATAAGTTGTTCTCATACTTATATTTGTTCATAGTCCTTCCTTTAACTTTACATAACTTGAATTTGCATAGTAAGCAAACGTTGCAGCCCTAGCTTAGTTTAGAAGTAGATATTTTATGTTATCGTAATCTTTGAATGTAGTTGCAGTTGCATGGTACCATGAGCTTTTCCTTTTGTTCCAGAGTGATATTGCATGAATTCGCATGTCAAAATTAAGGCCATGTTTGGTATGTATTAAATACATTTTACCACTCGTCTATTAATTGCACTATACTCTTCAATCGGGGGGAAATACATTTAATAATCTATCTTCTTATTTCTATAAGGGTTTCGTCTGTTACGTCCCTTTTTCTCTTGATCTACTGAACCGATTTTTAAGATTGAGGTGTCATTTTAAAGCTTAGGATATACCGCAGTGACGAATCGTAATTAAAAAGGTCATATTGTTTCGAGCTTCGCCCCCCTGCCTTTTGATTTATTTCTAGAGGGCGCTTTAAAATGTTGACCAACTTTTACTGTAAGTTCTTCAATGTGAATTTTAATTTAACAGCTGATTACCTTCAGATGAATTTAAAAAGCCAGATAGTAAACAAAAATAGACACGTACTGTAAGTGAGTTTCACTCATACAGGATCATAAAATGCGCAATTTGCGCACGGGCCACCTCGTTCTAATAAATATATTTTCTCTGCAGCCCAAGTGTTGCTTGGAAACACAGAATAATCCAAAGCTTAAAATTTTCAAAAAGATGAAAAAACTAATTTGGCATTTCAGCACATGGATGTACAGTAGACTCTCTCTTAACCGGCCACCTCGGGACCAGACCGCGGCCGGATAATGAATTGGCCGGTTAAACCAATGTACATTTAAATATGCCAACCTACAATTTTATATGGCCTAATTACAATTATGACTTGAAAAAATCTTGAAATACATCACTGTATATGATTTACCGGTAGAGCTAACATCACGTGAAATCTACAACAACCTAAACTAATAATACCGTAATTCCTCTCTTTATTGTGGTCCACTGGATTAGTAGGCTAGGTATAAATGCATTCATTTCCGTTGGCATTCACTTCCGTCGAGGACAGTTCATTTTAATGGGTTTGAGAACGTCAATATGATATAACGTGTTGAATTTAATGTTACAGTAAATAAGAAAACTATGTTTCCGGTGAAATATGGCAGGTTAAAGCGATGATGAGATAAAAAATTACCGGTTAAAAAGAAGTTGTTTTTATGTCAGGGTAGGCCGGTTAAAGCGGAGACCGGTTAAAAGGTGGCTGGCTAAGAGGGAGTCTACTGTAGTCAATTACCATGTTTTCAAATAAATTTGTAGATCTAGAACCATAAGAAATGAAAAATAATTGTAAATATTTGTTTACTGATAGCTAAAGTTTCCGCCGTCTAGCAACACCTGTCCAAAGAATACAGGGTGTATCAAAAAGAATCATTCGATTTTATAGGTTTATAATTTCAAAACTAATGATCATATGGACATGGGGTTATTTTTATACTAAAGGATAACACAAAAAGTTTTTTACATACTATTTACAAGTGCTCAATATGGCCCCCCTTAGATACACAGCACCTGTATAGGAAATTCTCAAATTGGTCCCACAGCTTAGCTAGAGCATGTCTTAAGGGGTGCATTTGATGGCTGCTCTGATGCGATTCTGCAGTTCAACCAATGTTGTTGGAGGTGTACGGATATAAAAAAGTGTCTTTTACAAACCCCCACAAAAAGAAATCACAAACAGTAATGTCTGGTGACCTTGGCAGGCAGTGATTAACGTGGAATTGCTATGTCCAGTATGGCCCCCATCTTTGAGGAAGCCCACCATTAAAAAACTCTCACATGATTTCTTTTTGTGTGGGTTTGTAAAAGACACTTTTTATATCCGTACAATTCCAACAACATTAGTTGAACGGCAGAATCCCATCAGAGCAGCCATCAAATCCACCCCTTAAGACAGGCTCTAGCGAAGCTGTGGGACCTATTTAAGAATTTCCTATACAGGTGCTGTGTATCTAAGGGGGGCCATATTGAGCACTTGTAAATAGTATGTAAAAAACTTTTTGTGTTATCCTTTAGTATAAAAATAACCCCATGTCCATATGATCATTAGTTTTGAAATTATCTTCTATATCTATAAAAGGCAAAGCCCTCACTCACTCACTGACTCACTCATCACTAATTCTCCAACTTCCCGACTAGCTACAGTACTGAAATTTTGTATACTCATTCTTTAGGCTTAAAATAGGAAAGTCTGACCATTTTCATATTAATGTTCACCAAGGGCTACGCCCTAGACGTCCTCAAAGTTACCATGTTATTCTTATGGGAGGAACATTTTTGTATTCTAACATATGATAATGGAAATTGAATTAGGTTTGTTTACATCTGCCACATGACGATTCATTCAAAAAAATGCTTATAAGCATAGAAGTAACCAGGTGTGAGATAATGTTTATTTATGTTTGTCATTGTCAAGATTAGAGTGACGTACTAATACTTTTAGTGTGGTGTACTTTTGTTGTATTAAGTGCAGTATACTTTATTTCATATTTTATTACTATATACATTTTTACTGTTCATAGGTACTAACAAACAGTTATGCAAATATAGTTTTTGAAGCACTTAAGAGCTCCGCCACACTGGATTTCAAAACTACTTTAGGGCATTCGCGGGGTTGAAATTTTTGACATGGACGTTCCTCTTTGCTCATGGGTGCTCACTAAGAAACTGTTTTTCAATTATAGTTTTCGAAATTGTTTAGTGCTCTACCTCAAAAAAGCTGACAATTAATGTATAGCCTACGTGTTGAAATTTGACAAGGACGATTCTCTTAGCTCATAGGTACTATCTATCTAATCTAAAAAAAAGTTCTGCAAATATCGTTTTGAAGCCCTTTAGGTCTCCGCCCCACTGGACTTTCAAATTACTCTAGGACCCACGGGGTTAAAATATGATGGAGGATTCCCTTTGCTCATGGGTACTCACTAAGAAAAGGGTTTGCAAATATAGTTTTTAAAGCACTTTACGGCTCTACCCCACTGGATTTCAAAATTACATTAGGGCCTTCGCGTTGTTGGAATTTGACATGGACATTCCTCTTTGCTCATAGGAAAAGGTTTTTCAATATATATTTTGAAATTATTTAGGGCTCCGTCCCACAAGTCTTGAAAATTACTCTGGGCCCGCGGGGTTGAAAGTTGACATGGACGTTCCTCTTTGCTCATAGTTGCTCACTAAAAAACAATTTAGCAAATTTACTTTAGGGCTCCACCCCACAGAACCTCAAAATTACCATATATGTTAAGGGATTAAAATCTAACGTGGATGCTCCATTTTGCAAATAGGTGCTCACTTAGAAATGGGTTTTTAAATACAGTTTTAGAAGTTCTTTAGGGCTCTGCCCCATAGAAGTACAAAATTAATCCAGGGCTTCCACCCACAAATCCTCAAAATTGCCATAAATCCTACGGTGTGGAAATTTAACGTTTACTAGTTGTTGCCCGTCGATACTCGACGGATATAAGTTTTAGCTCCATTAGTGGTAAATGAAACGCTACAATAGTGCAAACATGTAAAGTAGTCTATAAAATGTATACTTCTTTGAACTGCCATACCAAGAACAATAATATATTTTACAGAAAATACTACGATTTTAGTTGGTACGTCGGAAAAGTGGGCCTATTCCTTAAAACCAATGTTGCATCCTTGTACTTATAGGCCCTACTCTTTAGTATTTTATAAACATGTCAATTTGATTGTTTAGGTAGGCGCAAACCTAATTAGCGTAAGGAAACCGTTCTATTAGCAACAACATAAGAAATAAGTAGACCAATATCCACTTGTAGGCCTATTGAATAAATTGTTCTTAACAGTTTTTTCAAGAATTAGGAAAGACTTACAGTGTTGTAAATTATGATGTTTGGCCTTAACAAATATTGATATTAGAGAAATGTAAAGCATTACAACCTGGCACAACATTTCCGATACATCCGTTTCTTTTAATACAAATGTAGCCTAAACAATTTATTTAGACTGAACCTTTACAATTCAGTCTTAATTTCATAGCAACTTTCTTTCCATTTAAAGGATAATACATCGTAATAATTGTAAACGCTTTTAGGTACTGGCCATAATAAACCAAATCCTTCATGTGCTTTTGTTCATCCACTCTGTATTTAGACAAAATACCTCGTGTGTTTACTTACAATCAGCTGATTGAAATTGTGTAAAATAAATCAATTGTTAAGGTCTGAAAATGTCGACATTTTTAATTTAAGGGAGTAAGATAACGTTAATTATATGATTAACCAACTTTCTTTTCATAAATGACAATACATCATAATAATAGTAAACGTTTTTAGGTACTGGCCATAATAAACCAAATCCTTCATGAGCTTTTGCTCATTCACTGTATTTAGACTAAATACCTCGTGTGTTTACAATCAGCTGATTGAAATCGTGTAAAATAAATAAATTGTAAAGGTTTGAAAATGTCCATATTTTTAATTTAAGGAAGTAAGGTAACGTTAAAGTAAATAAAGTCTGCTAATATACAAAGGTTTACGTTTTATTTGGTACAAACTGCGTGTAAATTGGTCCAGTGGAAGTCTCAGACGAACTGTCCAAAGGATTGGAAATGTTGGCTTTTTTCTCCATGTTAAATCTCCATAAGTAAAGTTTATTTTTCATTTTTGACCAATTTAACGTAAATATTTTTGAAATACGAATAAAACCTGCTAATATAGAACCGAAAACGTTTATTTTGGTACAACCTGCATGTAAATCGGTCCAGTAGAAGTCACAGATGAACTGTCCAAAGGTTTTTTACCTTTGTGTTTTAAATATATAGATGTTCCGTTTTGCTAATAGGTGTTTACTAAGAAACAGTTTTAGATACATTATAGTTTTTATGTTCTTTAGGGCTCAGCCCTACGTGATTTTAAAATGACTGTAGGGCCTACGGGGTTGAAATTTTACATGGTTGTTCTTTTTTGCTCAATGGTTCTCATTAAGAAAATGTTTTGCAAAATTCCCTCAGAGCACAACACACAGTACTTTGTTGTTTCAATGTCATACTTAAGGAAAAAGATTTTGTTGCTCTTTTAAAAATTTTATTACCTAAAAAATAAATTCAATCACGGGCGAAGCCGTGACGGGAAACAGCTAGTAAACCTATAAAATCAGATGATTCTTTTTGATACACCCTGTATTTTCCTGAGGTATGTAGAGGTCCCGTCCAAAATTTGTTCTCTCTAAAAAATGGTTGTTTGACTGATACACACTTAAATGGACATGGTTCAAAAGAAAGCCAATTACTTGATAAAATTCATAAATATGTTTAAATAATTAATATAATTAATTCATATCTTAGTGACAGACAAGCTGTAATTACTAACAGCAAAATGTCAAACCTACTGAGGATTACTAGTGGAAGTTTCAGTTTTTACACCTTTACCCTTCATAGTTTACATAAATGATCTCCCAAAAATTTGCCCCATAAATCTACATTATATGCAGACGACACAACCTTTTCAACCTTTTTATCAACAAGTAAAGATCCACATAATCCAGAAACAATGACCTTATCCATGATGGAATCTTCCATTCAATGGTTTAATTCAAAGTCACAAAAAATTAATTTAGGAAAAAACTTAAACGTATACTTTTTTCACTATCTAATTCATATAAAAAAGATCTAGGCTCTGTAAAGCTCTTAGGTAGGTATAACTTTAGACAGCAAACTGAGTTGGGAACAGCACAAATACCTCCTTTGCAACAAATTATCTAGAGTCATATTTTTGTTCCAAAGACAAAAAACCCTGTCTTAGTCATGGGTATCTAATGATGGCGTATTATTCTCTCTGTTACCCCCATTTAATTTATGGTATCATTCTTTGGGGAAGTTCCTCTGATGCAAAGCATGTGTTCATATTGCAAAAAAGAGTTTTTAAGAACCATTTTAGGTCTAGATAAGTTCACTTCCTGCAAACAACACTTTGTGCAACTATCATGGTTAACAGTCCCTAGTATACATATATTTTTTTCTGTTTGCATTATGCTAAAGATAATTTAAGAAATTTTAGCACTAGAGATAATACCCATTTGTATAATACTATAAATGAGACAAAATTAAATATTCCCCATGTACGATTAACTAAATTTCAAAAAACCTTTCCCTAACTAGTTTAAAGTATTTGAAGTGTTACCTGAGAGTGTTAAAACTTTGCCCTGAGAGAAATTCAAAATTGTAACTGCTTTATAACAAAGGCATTTTATGATATAAATGAATATGAAAATTTGTTTACACCCTTAGACATACATCCATAATCTATCATTGGAGTAAATAAGTAGTCGTTATTTGTATCCCATTACCTTTATGAACGAAGACACCCTTTTTGTTTTAAGTTATGATGTTGGTTGATTGTCTTAGCATATGTTGTATAATATACTATTTGACAATGTTGATTACAATTTCTGTTATTGTTTAAAGACAATAAACATTTTCTTGTTCTTATATGTTTTACAGTCTTTGTTAGGGATTCACCCTCTTAAGGATTAAAATCAAGTGAAAAACGTTCACAAATGGCATTTATTTTTTTTTTCAAGGAAGAAGACCAACCTTATATTTGTCAATAATAATTTAGTGCAGAATAATTAAATATGATTACCGGTTTTTATTAGTACAGCAGGCTTGTTACTGGCACAGCCAAATATTTTTTTTACAAAACTATTTTGTTGACATATTTTTAATACCTTAAAAACAAAACAATTAATTGTTATTTAAATAGTTGTAAATGTTTTACAGAAATATGAAATTAGCAATAAAACATTAAAATTGCATTTGTGATTATACAAATTTGTATAGGCAATTAAAGCATTTACTTTAGACTAGTACATGTGTTGCTCGAAATCGAGCAATTTATTTTAATACAATACAAATGTTACTTTTATCTCTAAATCATTGACGTCCGACCAATCCAATATATTGTGAATATCTGCAATCACCAAAACCACACGTATTTACAGCTGATTATTACCAGATGTTTAAAATGCTTTATTCAATTCCAATGCTAGTTAAATGGGAAATTTTGAGATTTCAATAGTGGAAAACGCCTTCATTTTTCCGTCAGATTCTCATCAGTTTTTGGCGGAAACAACTACAGACCAAGCCCTATCCAAGGACACCAAAAACTTGAAAATCGGTTGAAAATTGTAGGAGGAGTTCTCAAGACAAAAAAACCCTTAGTGTATTAAATAAGTATAGTTATTGTCGATGATTAAAATAACCTAATCAGTTTTCCTAACTACTGTTAAGTTAATAATTTCTCAGATAGGCAGCATTGTTCTTTCAACTACGATATATATAAAATCTATATTTAATAGTTTATGACAAATAAGTACATTGCACAGATACAAAAGTTTTATGCGTTAAAAAAAGTTTACAGGTGCTCTACTATAGATAATGCTTTAGAACTTGATCCATTTTAAGATGAGAGAGATAGAGTGATAGTGGTGGGAGAGGGTTTGTTTATTGTCCTGCAATTGCCATCACCTGTTCCAGCTGATAGTTTTACATCAGTAAGGTGTATCAGTTTCAAAGTAATCTTAGTGGCAGTTCTTCTCTGACACATTTAAACAAGCGTTTTGAAACAAGCTCTTAAAGCATAGTATAATTTTTTAAACAAATAACTGTTAAAAGTGACATTTAACACAACAAACCGTCTTATTTTTTAATTTGTAGCTGAAAACTTTAGGTTTTTTTAATATTTTTTACATTTAAACATTTGAATTGTCATTTTGAAGAAAGTTTTTGTTGACATAAATAATTTTCTAGTTGACAATTATTCCATCAACTCCTGACAGGCTTATTTGTACTTGGGTTGGTTTTTTATTTGTTCTGGTCGCAATTTCATTATTTGCTTTTCTGTCCAGTTTTAAGTTGAACAGTAGGTATATGAAAAAAGTCAAGTTGAATAGTACATATTCTTGTAAAATCTGTATTCAAATATTATGAAACATGTTTCTAGTGTTAAGAAACTCAGGTTGACAATTTTTTTTTAATAACCATTTAGACCTATTGGATTTGAATAGATTTTGTTTGGTTTTAAAGTTGAAATGAGGTCCCTGTCTCAAAATAGTGATATAGTGATAAATGCATTAATATAGTGCTGAAGTTGTAACCCTATTCCTTTTGTTGCTTTCCAAAGAGAAAATCTATCAAGATGCATATATTCCATTAGTAATTTTGCATTGAGTCTTCTTGTACAAAACAAATCATTGCTTTGCATGTGATAAAATTTTTTTAGAGTAACACTGCATGCCATTAGATACCGGTAATCAATAGATATTGACTTATTTATCCTTGCTTGAATATAGAGACTCAAAACAAATTTAATTTTCAAACAATTTAACTAGAAAAAAGATTCCCTGTTGTAATCCTGGGAAATCAAATTAATTCTTAAATCTATACTATAATATTATAATTAATTTAACCCAAACTTGAATTTTGTCCTATCTATTGCTATCCCTAATTTTCATCTACTTTGTCATGGATTATTTAACTTTCAGACATCAAAGGAGGCCATAGTCATGTTCTTTATTGTGCATAGCATTTTTGTTTTAAATTGCATAAAGTAAACAAGTGCATGTTGTTGTTGTTATTGGTGGATAAGGAGACCCCGGCCGAACCGTTGAGCACGTCTGCCTCTAATGGGCATTTTGCGCAAGCCCCCGGAAGGATGGGATATTGAAGGAAGAGAAAGGGTGAGACACGGGACTGTCCACTCATGTTCAAGTTAGGGGTTTCTATGCCCATCGCATTCCTCACCCCCTGCTGTCTTGAACATATGTTCCAGCTTGGGGTTTCGATGCCCATAGCATTTCTCCTCACCCCCTGCTGTCTACATATGTTCCAGCTAGGGGCTTACATGCAGTTCGCATTGACCCCCACTGTCTTGAACATGAATGGATTATGAAGGAAGGGAAATTGTCATAGTGGACAGCCAAAAGACTTACCACAGTGTTATGACAACTTTGTTTGCTGTACCCAATGTCAACTTCGCAACTAGTATAAACCAGTTTTAAAGTTGTCCTGGGATCAAACAAGTGCATTGTAACAAAAGTAATGAAACTAAGCTTGAACCTTATCTAACAACAACAAAATTGTCACTTGAATAAAAAGTGAACAAAATTCCTGCTATAAACTCCTCCACACTGTAAAGTACAATTTTTCTAATAAAATGTTCTTCATATGTTTTGGCAAATTGTAAAGTACAATTTTTCTAATAACATGTTCTTCATATGTATTGGCAACAGGATATGTGTCTAACAGGTAGAACTTTCATAGTTAGAGGGCATTTGTTGTAGCTCTTTTGAGACTTGTGTAGAAAATAAATTTTCTACTTTTGTTTTTCAAGGTAAATAGGCCTAAACTAAAAAACCAATATCCTTTTAATATTGGTATCCTTAATAAATGTACATATTTTCAGCTGAATAGTTACTTGACAGAAAGCTGTGACAGAAATATAAATTCGTTAGTATCACCTTAAAAAAAAAAAGTGTAACCTGAAATTACAACCTTTAAAAGAATATAAAAGACGAGGTGATCAATTTTGGTCATACTTAAAATTAAAAGTAATTAGGCCTATACTTTCATTTGGTTTTGTAATTTATCTGTGGATTTCTTTGTCCATTAAAGAGCCGTGAAACATAAAACTCAGATTTCCGTTGTTAATCAATCATCAATTGGTCTAATGTGGAAAGCAGGAAGAATTCAAAATATCGTGCCCACTCCTGACATCCACTGAACAACCTTGGCAACACTGGGATGGTAAACGCTGTACTGCCTGTAAAGCGAACCCTGAGGTACTACTGACTACGTGTCTTCCCATCTCATCCGTTCCCAATCTCCTCCGGACCCAAATCGGTGGCATCTCGCCCGAATTCCTGAGTGCCCCTTATAATCTCCGGTCTCTACCTACGTCGGTAGTTGTAAGTCCGCCGCGGCGGCGAAATACCGTCTCCCCTAAAACTCTTCCCCCGCAGTCAACCCCTCCCCCAATATATTAAAACAAACTCAAATTTGCTTTAATTGTTTTAAAGTAGGCCATTTAAATAGGTTATTTATTTAGATTGATTTACAATGTTATTGTGACCAGCGGACAAGAATACACCAACTTGATTTTTTTTCTAAGAAAGCAAATTGTTTAACACTGAGCAAAGTACTGCAAAGAATATTTTATAGCGGCGGTTTACTGTATCACCCGTTAATCTGAATACCGTAATCTAAAAGAAGATTTCGAACTATAGAAATTCGGCAAATCAACAATAATCTGCTACATAATATGACTCATAAATCTTTAAAAAATGCCATTGATATATTGGGTTAATTTTTTTATTGATACTTTCATGGAAGATTCGCATACTTTGTCAAACAAACAGTTTAAGCTAAGGAAATTAATAGTCATTCGGGGCTGTGAGTGGGAGTGCGGTGGTCGGTAAGTGAGGATGGTGCGGTGGGGTGGGGGGGGGGGGGAGAGAAGGGACGGGGCTTTGCCGCGGAGAAACGGAGGACTTGCAACAACGACGTAGGTAGAGGCAGGAGATTATAAGGGTCACTTTGGAATTCGGATGAGGTGCCACCGATTTGGGTTCGGATGAGACGGGAGGTAACCACTGACTGTGGTATGAACCCCAGTTTCAAGGAAGTATCGCCCGGGATCGTCGGAATGTCCGCACCCTCTGTGTCTTGTTGCGGCTCCAGCGCGCAGGCGCTCGGCTATTTTCGGTTAGCCTTGAATCCAGTTCCTCAACTTGAACGGAACGTATCGTAAAATATCTCGTGTTGTCGTAATGTACAGTACTACCGTTGATCCCCTGTCTTTGCCGCGGCCGTGCGTTGCCTGAAGGCGCTCGCCGTGCACCAATTCTTAACATAACTATTCTTGATCGAGATCGAATACCAAAAGTAATTGTTAGTGATAGTTTCATGGACGTATTGATACCCATAGTAGTAATTGGCGAACTGTTATATCTTTTCCAAAAGACTGGTCAAACAATAATATAGAAACTATCAGCTGTTTTATTTCTTGTCATACAATGTTTAGTAATGTTTGTTATTGTTACGATTTAATTTAGTTTTCATAAGTATTAAAACTGTTTCTCAAGTTCTAATTGTAATCATGTTTCTATTATTTTCTCTTCAAGGAAAAACGAACGGTTATTTTCACTATACTTGGCGACGAGGTAAATCTATGCATTTTTTTCTTTTTGAATTTAAATCAAACACTCTATGATTGAAAGGTGGTGTTATTATTTGTGTCTAACGTGATTTTCCTAGAACAGTTACTTTTATGTAAAATCATCAGACAAGCTCTAAAAATCAAAGCACAGTTTTCACAGGCAACATTTATTTTCACTGCTAGGGTTTTTTATCTTTTGTTTCTATTTGGGGGGGGGGGGTATTTCGACCACGAGGAGTCGATTGGAGCTGATTGCTTGAGTAGGAAAAAAATTCTGTTACCGTTCTACTCCACAGACCTAAGTTCGTAGGCTGAGATCTTTTCAAAGTTTTGGTGGGGGGGGGGGGGTTGTCTGGATTAGGGGTTTTAATTAAGCCCTTTTAAACATCAATTTGCTTATTTGTAAAGGATTATCCCTCAAATAGCACTAATCTGAAAAAAAACTTCAATCAAACCTTGTAGGCTATATTAAAAGTAGGTATGGAGGGCGAGGGGACGAAGCGGACGAGCTCGCATTGAAACTAGCTTATTTGAACACGGGCTCGTGAAATAACAACTGTGTGAATCTGTAAATAAATAATTACAATAAAATAATTGTATAGGTTTACCGAGCATCCTAAAATACTCATCTCCACAGTCAGCCTACTAGTTACCATTAAAATGCCATCTAAAATTGATATTTTTACAAGAATTTTGTCAATAAATTGTCGGCATTGCGGGCATCGAACGCTTTCTAGTGGCGAGTGTCAGAGGTGTCAGCTCCCAATAACGGGAAGTGATTGGCCACTCCATCCTGAGATCAAACCAGTGGACCACCTAAGCTTCACTTGTATTATTTAAATATTTATAATGGTTATGGGAAACCAAACTTTCCGTGCGTTTTCGCCCTCCTCTACTGGGTGTGTTTTTGGGTTTCCCTACTAAATAAACTGAATTATTGAAATATTCCCACCTATTGATAATTTATGACGCATAACGACACCTAATTCTTTAAGTGAACCCGTTGGATCAAAATTGTGAGCGGTTAACAAATCGCACGATGATGGGGATGGGACTCGAATGGGAGGTCAGTCACGCGAGAATATTATCAGCCTCAAAGTTAAAAGGAACTGAGGATGAGGAATAACGGAAATCGTTATTAATAAGAATAGCACGGGGATCGAATACCCTCTGCTTTAAGTACATTATGACATGTGTTTTGGTTTTAAATTAGAATCGAGAGCCAGATGATGTAAAGAGTGAAAATATCTAGCGTTTGACTCAATTTATTTAATACATCTGTGGTAACTGACAGCGTATTGACATCGATTCATTCACGGTTTTGTACGACTCCGTTCAGTGGCACCACCTCGTCAATCATCAATAATCATTGGGTATCGACATTGACAGGTCACCAGGCGGGGGTCACGTCCACCGGGGAGGGGGGGGGGCTGGTGAAAAAAGAAAAGGTGTGGAATCAGGAAACGCGAGCCGCGCGGTTAGGTGGGCGTCGGAAGTGGGCCCAAAATAGAGACGGAGACAGTCGGACTGCGATCACGCGATATCGAGCGGTGCTCGGCGATACGGCGCTAGGCTACATGCTACAGTCCCGGCCGGCGCGGCGCTAGGCTACATGCTACAGTGGCGGCCGGCTGACGATAATTAATTAGGCCTCCGGTACGATGTACGACATCTCAACGCACGATAAACTATTACAAATGGCCTTCAAGCGAAATAAATCAATGAAGCATTATGTGTTGATAATCTTTATACTTATTTAATACGCTGAGGGGTTTTATTGTGATTTTAACCCCTACAATTTTCAACGTACAGTAAAGTTGTTGATTTCGTTGGATAGGAAGTAGGAGGTGATCTGTAGTTTTTCCGCAAAGAATTATGTATGTTGGCCACCAGGGTTACACAGGCTTTTAAAATTGCGATGATTAAGGAAGAAGGAATTGTTTTTACCGCTAGACAGCTGGAGTGATAACAAATGCTTGCTGATCTGATCAATAAGAACATAATATGTTTTCGCTTGCTGATCCGATCAATAAGAACATAATATGTTTCAGAGTTCAGTTCCAAATCGATCCATCTATCTATTATTATTAGGCAAGTATGTTTCTTTTCCTCCATTTTTCTCAGCTTGTGCACATCGTCGGAGAAATCCGTGCATACCGTTAGATAGCTAGTGTCCTGTCGAGCAGAATCCAATTTTAATTCACCCGTACTTCTTCTTTTCGAATAACCACGTTTTTCAAAAGTATTTTTTACGTTTCTATTCATCCTCTTCAAGCACAGCACCCATTAAATGTAGAAGCAACGAATCGTATTTATTCTTTAGACATAACTAACTGAAAACACAACAAAACTCTGCACAATCCGCGGGTCTGTGGCCAGGAGTATGATCAAGTGACTATAGAGATCGCGCGTGTGTAGGCAGCGTCAAGCGCTTAGCCCGCCGCCAGCCCTGTCCGCTGAACCTGGCCCATAGAATCGGGCTCGTACGCGAGGAGGCCGTTTTTAACAATGAGTGAAAGACTTGCTGATTGTAGCGCGATAGACATTGGAATTTTGGCGATACCGTGGGTTATAATCCCAATTCTGATAGTTGTTATCAGTAGCATTCGCCTGATGTAAAAATAGAGAGGATCTCATTCACCTCACCTTGTGTAAGGGCGGCCATGATCGCAGATCAGTAGTCAGGATGGGCTGGATAAAGGGAATAAAAATGGGTTACCAACATCTTCTGCAGGCTATCTTTTTGATTGAGCGGTCATTCAGTAAAGTAAATAGTTGAGATTTCCTCTCGTGGAAGTCTTGAGAGTCATAAAAAATCTACACTACGTATTTTTGACTACGTTTTATAAATAATCTAGAACAACTCTATTGGCTTTGATGTGTTTGGTTCTGGTTATGTACTGAGTGGTTTAGTCTTGAATGTTGAGGTAAATCAATCAATCAAGATTGCATCATGTATAACTTATCATGTATCCAAGTGTATAAAAAAATTATTTTTTAGCCTAGTTATGTGAAACCACACCAAGGAATCGGGGTTTTATTATACAAATTAAATCATTAAATAACGTAGGTGTTTTGTTTTAAATAATAAAAAAAAGTTTCCCATGTTAACTCAAGGCCGTTCTTTTTAGTTGCTCACAACCTAGGCCAAAGGACGCTCTCCGTGTTTTAGAGGCGAAAACAAGTGAAAACTCTCAGTCGTCACGATTATGGGCAAAACTAATGTCGTAAAGTAAATTACAGTGTCATTGCTCGCGGAAAACTTACACAGTTTCCTGCCAATTGTCGCAAGCAATTTCTACAAAGCTGGCCAGAGTGCAATAACATTTTGAAGACGGTAGAACTTTTGGACCGTAGTGTAATAAATAATATTTTTTCTCCGTTGTTCAGGTTAACGACAGGTTCGATTTGTAAGACCTGTGAAATGATCTGTGATCATTTCACTATTGAAAGTAGTCGATAGAGTCATGTTGTTGTAATCTTAATTCTCTAGCTCGCTCGTATTTTTTTGCATACTTGGAAAATGGGACTAACCTGAAAAAATGTCAGGAAACTCCTGTTGGCGGGTTAACGAATTTTACTTCACCAATAATAGGGTTTTCACTCGTATAATGTCAATAGCCTACTCACTGAGTGAACAAGACGAACAATCAGTCATTTTAATCAAATTATGAAATCATCACAAGAATACATTGTTGATTATCTCCCCTGAAATAATCATATTTGCAAATTAGTCTTAATCTCTTGACATAATGTCCTTAATACGTTATTCTTTCCAATAATTGTTCACTAAGGGACATAAATAGACGAACAATCGGGTAATCAAATAAGCAAATCGCTTTGAGAAATGCAGCCTACAACCCTCTAGCCGAAACAACACCAGATGCAAGGTCGCCCGATCCACGATCAATAGGATGTCTCTAATTAATTGATATTGTATGTATACAAATAGCGGCGTCAAGCGACAACCTAGCGGAAACAAAACAAGGCGCCGGCACAGCGGGTGCGGTGATTGGGGTGATAATGTATAAGGTATTATAATAATAATAATAATAATAATGCTTTATTTTCAAAAAATAAAAATACAGGATACAAACAATACAGAAAAGAAATACAATTGAGGGTCCCCGCATGGGCTGAAGCCTGTGCGCGGGGACCGAGTTCAAAATTCAAGTCCCTCACTGAACGCACAGATAATTATTTTACCCTGTGAACAACGAAATTAAAAACTAATAAACTATCTTAACTAAACCAAAGAGTTACTTTGAGTTTAATTTTTTTACACACATATATATATATTTTTCTTAAGGAGTATAGAAGTTTTATACACTAATAAAAATAACTAGAAGAGAAACAATTAGAAATGAAACACAAGGTTGCTCTACTGAATGCAACTGGGGGAAGTTAGGAGTGTGATAAGTTGTTACTATCTAAAAATATGTTAAAAATCCCTGACCGGCCAGAACCAAGGATTCAGTTCAGCCAGCATAGACGGAAGTAATCATGGCGGCAGCGGCAGCTCTTCCGATCGCAACTAACCATTTAATAATTTTGTTCTTAAACGAAATCAAACTAAAGTGGCGAAGATCTCTAATTTCATTTGGTATATTTTGATAGAGGACATGGGCTATATAGAGAGAATTTGTTGTATTGACGGATTTCGAAATTCTTGGATTTACGGTACCAACACGCGTCCTGTACCGCGTGTTGTACGTATGATCGGATTTGTCTAACATGCTAAAATCTCTTTTGAAGCAAAATGTGAGCAAAGACTTAATAAATAACTGTCTAATGTCTAACACTTGGAATTCATTAAAAATATTATCTGTGGAATATTGAATAGATTTGTTTAAAGCTGCTTTCATGATAGATTTTTGTGTGATTTCCAACGGCCTAATAGATACAGAATTAGAACCCCCCCCAAACAATAATACCGAATTGTAAAATAGATTGTACATAAGCATAATAAACAGCCTTGAGTTGGTTAAAATCTAACACCTGATTCAATTGCCTAAACATATAAATGCATTTCCGCAGTTTGCTATTTATGTACTTGACGTGTTCAGACCAAGAGAGTCTGTTATCAAAAACAACCCCCAAATATTTGTAATTGTCCACTTTTTGAAGAATTTCACAGCTGCAACCCGGGAGCCCGCCACACGTATGCAATTTGAGCCGCTGGTCTACAGGATCCCCAGCAGCTCGCAGTGACACCGCCATGCACTTCGTCTTGCCAACATTAACCGTCAAACGATTCTGGTCGAACCATTGTTTGACAGTGAGCAGCCCCCGCTCAGCAAGCTGGTAAACCTCTTCCCACGTAGACCCTTCGAAAACCAGCGCAGTGTCGTCTGCATATAAGTATAATGTTCCCCTGTCCAATTGAATTTTCCCCAAATTATTTACATAAATTAAGTAGAGAAGCGGCCCAAGGGTACTTCCCTGAATTATCCCGTAGTTAATTTCACTCAGGTCTCCTTCAATTCCATTTATAGCAACCAATTGACGCCTATCTGATAAATAACTTCGAAACCAGTTGAGCGCTGTTCCCGAAATTCCAAGGTGTTTTAATTTTGTAAGCAATAAATCACGATCCAACGAGTCGAAAGCTTTTGTCAAATCAATAAAGATGATTAAGGATCGTTTGCTTTTATTTAAAAGCTGATGGAGATGATCTGTAATTTTGAAAAGCGCGTCTTCTGCTGTGATGTCACTTCTAAATCCAAACTGATTTTCGAAAATGAGATTATTATTGAAAAGGTATTTGGCCAATTGTTTTTTCACACATTTTTCAAGGATTTTAGACAGAACACTAAGCAAAGAAATCGGTCTGAAATTGCAAAAATTCCCCTTTTCTCCTCCCTTAAAAATTGGAATTACTTTTGCAGCTTTTAAAACTCGTGGAAAAATGCCCTTAGCCAGACTCGAATTTATAACATGAAGAAGAGGCTGCAACATAAAATTTAGGTTTTTGCGAAAAATATTAACCGTAATCCCATCCAATCCCGGTGCAGAACCCCCTCTCAGTTCCCTAACACAGTCAAGGTGTAATCATGACGTCATTAGCTGCCGGTGTGTTGGGGTGGTTTGGTGTTGGGGGGGGGGGGGGCAACAAAGGCAGTGTCGGCGACGAAAAATTCATGTACTTTATATTTGAGATGAAACATACACTAATGTTTCGAAGAGAGAAATACTTTGTTTACACATGTTTCGTTAGTGTTGTCAAATGTTGTACTCAAAATGGGTTGATAAAAATCCTCCAAGAGTATGCCTAAACCTGGAGACATGTTACGAGACATAACTGCGACGTACAACACTGTACAGGATTTGCCTAAGTAATATTGTTATACTTTCTGCATTACTTATTATTCCAGTACAACAACCATTTGCCATCTTAAGAAAAATCAATTTTGTATGACACTGTTGCACATTTAAGAGTTTTCAGAGCTTTGAAACATTATTTGGGGATTTTAATCAAACGTTCGTCACTAAGACAAAATTAGGATGTTGAAATCATCTGAAAACTACAAGGCAGGGTTTGAAAATATATAACACTGACAATTTCGATTCAGCATTTAATCTTCAAATGCTCTAAACGTAATTTTATGTAACGGTGAAATAGTTAATTTAACATTTTTTTAAATTTTACATTGTTAACAGACTCAAGATAATATTTCCTGTACGTTATAAACATTTAGTAAAAAATTGGTCCATTTATTCGTTTTGTTTTTAAGTTATTTCACTTCAAATTTTTAAATTATCACGGTCAAACACAATAAGGGATCGCGCCGGTGGACAATTCGCAGCTACGGACATCCAACACAAAAGCGGCGACAATCCCCATTGTAGAGCGCTCGGCGCGGCGCGAATACTGCTCTTTATTGGTGGATTTCGTACGCAAACAGCACGTTCGGCACTGAATAGTTTTGACACGCCGTGAACTTCTTAATGTAACATTCATAACACCGTGCTTTACACCACATTAACGTGTCAGAACCGGGAGTCGTTCCAAAACTTGCGCAAAGGCATAACTTGGCGCTAAAATAAGATTTAATATGAAACACGAAACCACGTGGTTGAAAACTTAATATCGGTAATGCAGTACGGGAGTAATATCGATTAAGTGGTTGTAGCGCCACAGTATCGACATCCGTGTCTCGGTGTCGACACGGACTGGTGGGAAGGACCAAGATGTCGTATTGGGCGCCCGCGTACCTCAGTGGTTGAAAACTTAATATCGGTAATGCAGTACGGGAGTAATGTCGATTAAGTGGTTGTATCGCCACAGTATTGATAGCCGTGTCTCGGTGTCGGCACGGACTGGTGTAGTGGACCTAGGCGTCGTATGGGGCGCTCGCGTACCTCAATGGTAGAATACTTAATATCGGTAACGCAGTACAGGAGTAATGTCGGTCAAGTGGTTGTATCGCCTCAGTATCGACAGCTGTGTCTCGCTGTCAGCACGGACTAGTAGAGTGGACCCAGACGTCGTATGGGGCGCCCGCGTACATCAGAGGTTGAAAACTTAATATCGGTAATGCAGTACGGGAGTAATGTCGATTAAGTGGTTGTAGCGCCACAGTATCGACATCCGTGTCTCGGTGTCGACACGGACTGGTGGGAAGGACCAAGATGTCGTATTGGGCGCCCGCGTACCTCAGTAGTATAGAAAACTTAATATCGGTAATGCAGTACGGGTGTAGTGTCGATCAAGTGGTTGTATCGCCACAGTATCGACAGCCGTGTCTCGGTGTCGGCACGGACTGGTGGAGTGGACCCAGCCATTATAGGGGGAGCCCGTCCACCCTCCTCCTTCACATACCACCCCTCAACCCACAGTAACCATAGTCTTGACGCAGTTAAATCACTGACATTTGTTAATGGAACATTGAATCGAGTCCACGTTGTAAATTAAGTTACCGTACCTGATCTTTTATTTAATCTTTTTTTTATTCGACGGTTGTTTTGAAATTCTTGCAACAAATTCTGTTTTTTCCTTTGCATGAAGAACAATTAATTATATTTTCCTTCTTTTAATAATACTTTTCAGTTTTTCAAACTTCCAAAAATTTTTGCGGAATATAACTTTACTGTATAATGAGAACCGTGTTGGATGTACAGTAATCTCAAAAGAGCTGTCAACATGTTTTTGTGCTGTTAGTCCTATTTTACACGCTTGAAATTAAAACTAATTTACCGTCTTAAAATTTTTGTTAACTAAACTTGAATCAAAACAATATAATCATTTGCTGGTGTCACGAGCCGCAGGCGATTCTTGTACTGTATCACAAGTTACATTTGAAAGGAGCCGGAAAGCGTAAAAGACTAACTTATGATACACTTTTCTCTTGCAATGTAAAAACGTACAGATATGAGCTTTATTTGAAAATATTAATTTGCGTGAGGTCACAAAGGAAATCTGACCGAGAGATTCCGAATTATAGCTCAACACAGAATGAAATTCGCTGTCATCTTCTACTCGTACGTACTGTTTTGCATCCTGGAAAATGTCTCTCTTTCACACCAAAGTATCCTCGCTTTTTCAACAAAGTAATTTTTGCGTTTGTTAGTATTCATTAGAGCAGTAACTTTTCAGAAGTGATTTTTAAGCGGCTCAACGCTCAACAATCGAACACACACGGCCCGACTTGCTGCGTTAATGACCTCCCAGTGAGATAGTGCAAGAGTTGTTGCCAAACATTTCAATTGAATACGCTGCCAAATTAATTGCGTGGAAAATTTATCTTGTCTAATAATGGATTAATCCTCGGTTTTCAATTTTTGAATTAGCAGGTTAACTCCGGTAATATGGCCTTGCCCGCCGTTTTTATCTAATTTTTAATTCGGGTAAACAAACATACGTCATAGCATGTAATCAAATACGATTTACGTTCGAAACAATAAATAGATAGTCGGAGTCTTTAGAGTTCTTACCTTCTCGGGATAAGTATTGACTGGTATAAGATTGAAACACCCTCGTGACATGACGCAGAAAATATAAATATTCAGACCCGAATTAAATTTATGAGAAAATCAATAAGTCGCAAAATTCTACTTCATTTGGAAAACACTTCACTGAAGGTTTTCTGAATGAGTTTACATACATTTTCAAAATCGTAAATAGTATATTTCGTCACAAGGGCCGAAAGTGGCGTTTTGCCGGCCCCGAGATCGTGTTTCAAGTTCGAGACGAAGTCGAGAACTTGAAACGATCGAGGGTTGGCAAAACGCTTTCGGCCCGAGTTACGAACGATATTTTTCATCACACTACACAATGCAATAAATATGAAAAAATATGAAAAATATGAAAAAACTAATGAAAAAATATTTTATTCAGAGCCAAGCAACTAAGCCAAGCATAACTACTAACCTAATCTAGCGGGATGCAATGTGTTTCCGGTTGCTAGGCAACCAATTCATTTCATTGTTGCAGTCACATGTTTTTGTGATACAACGTGTTGTGAATGTTTTTATGTAAGGTCTAGGCCAGCTGATTTTGCAGGCGTAGGCCGGAAAATTTTGCCGGCCTAGGCCGCCAAAACAGGTGTTTCGACGGTAGAAACGAGGGTCGAAAACAGGTGATATAGTGTGATGAAAAAGCCTTTTTGCGTTATCTGGTAAAAATGAAGACTACATGAAAAAGTACCATATATGAAAAAGCACATTTTTATTAGAGGGTCACGAGATTCTAGGGGGAATCGACAGGCATTTATAACTTCCCATAAACAGCATAAAGTTAAATTGAGTTTGGCAAAGTAAGTCACAAGTGCTGCGGGTATTTTTCAGATTGGTATTGAACCACAAATAACTCTGTGAAATACGCAAATCCTTTCGTCTGGGCAAGTCCGTTTGCAGTAGTCTCGGACTAAGTATAAGGACTAAGTTATACTTAGTCCGAGGCAGTAGTCCCTCACCGATAACGCAGGTTCAGTAGCACATCTTTTGTCGTGTGAGAGACGTGGTTTGCCATAGCGAAAATGTTGGTCTTGCCACCCAATGTGGACATTGAGTCGAAAAATGTCCACTTATCTTCCACTTATAAATAATTTATATTTATTTATACTTTAAAGAATATCAATTGAATCGCCTACACCTGCGTGAACAACCTGTGGTCGAAGTGCACCGCGTTACAAGCCGGTCACGCGCGATGCGATGGTTGAGCGTGAGATACATGGATGGGCGTGACGCAGCAGGTGGCAGATGGCCGAGGTATCGTTCGATACAACATCGCGTGACGTAAGTGTCCACTCGAATATTTCCAACCCGCCTTCGACGGCGCGATCACGCCAGCCGGTAGGTGACACGGTGACGTTTACATTTATCAGTGATTTTACTGTTGCTCGCTCGGTAGCAATTGATTTTTAGCGGTGGAATCTCGGAAACCTACGGGAAGAATGTTTGAAACCTGAACGTTTGGTTTGCACGTGGGGTTTCGAAAGAGTTTCACATTCCATACTAAAATTAAGGGTTGATTTTCTTGCAGTAAAACCTCAGACATTCGACTTTGATTATTCGATCGTGCTTAAGCGCCTTCAGCATAGAACTACAAACGTGTATGATTCTAAGGCCAGTGCTCGACCGTGATAACTCGACACCTCCACAAGTGCCTTCACCATAGAACTATAAACATGAATGGTTGTAAGGCCAGTGCTCGACCGTGATAACTCGACACCTTCGTAAGCGCCTTCAGCATAGATCTACAAACATGAATGGTTCTATAAGGCCAGTGCTCGACCGTGATAACTCGACACCTCCGTAAGCGCCTTCAGCATAGAACTACAAACATGTGTATGGTTGTAAGGCCAGTGCTCGACCGTGATAACACGACACCTTCGTAAGCGCCTTGAGCATAGATCTACAAACATGAATGGTTCTATAAGGCCAGTGCTCGACCGTGATAACTCGACACCTTCGTAAGCGCCTTCAGCATAGAACTACAAACATGTGTATGGTTGTAAGGCCAGTGCTCGACCGTGATAACACGACACCTTCGTAAGCGCCTTGAGCATAGATCTACAAACATGAATGGTTCTATAAGGCCAGTGCTCGACCGTGATAACTCGACACCTTTGTAAGCGCCTTCAGCATGGAACTACAAACATGTGTATGGTTGTAAGGCCAGTGCTCGACCGTGATAACACGACACCTTCGTAAGCGCCTTGAGCATAGATCTACAAACATGAATGGTTCTATAAGGCCAGTGCTCGACCGTGATAACTCGACACCTTCGTAAGCGCCTTCAGCATAGAACTACAAACATGTGTATGGTTGTAAGGCCAGTGCTCGACCGTGATAACACGACACCTTTGTAAGCGCCTTCAGCATAGATCTACAAACATGAATGGTTCTATAAGGCCAGTGCTCGACCGTGATAACTCGACACCTTTGTAAGCGCCTTCAGCATAGAACTACAAACATGTGTATGGTTGTAAGGCCAGTGCTCGACCGTGATAACACGACACCTTCGTAAGCGCCTTGAGCATAGATCTACAAACATGAATGGTTCTATAAGGCCAGTGCTCGACCGTGATAACTCGACACCTTTGTAAGCGCCTTCAGCATAGAACTACAAACATGTGTATGGTTGTAAGGCCAGTGCTCGACCGTGATAACTCGACACCTCCGTAAGCGCCTTCAACATAGAACTACAAACATGTGTATGGTTGTAAGCTCAGTGCTCGACCGTGATAACTCGACACCTTCGTAGCGCCTTCAGCATAGATCTACAAACATGAATGGTTCTATAAGGCCAGTGCTCGACCGTGATAACTCGAAACCTTCGTAAGCGCCTTGAGCATAGATCTACAAACATGAATGGTTCTATAAGGCCAGTGCTCGACCGTGATAACTCGACACCTTCGTAAGCGCCTTGAGCATAGATCTACAAACATGAATGGTTCTGTAAGGCCAGTGCTCGACCGTGATAACTCGACACCTCCGTAAGCGCCTTCAGCATAGACCTACAAACACGAATGGTTCTATAAGGCCAGTGCTCGACCGTGATAACTCGACACCTTCGTAAGCGCCTTCAGCATAGAACTACAAACATGTGTATGGTTGTAAGCTCAGTGCTCGACCGTGATAACTCAACACCTCCGTAAGCGCCTTCAGCATAGACCTACAAACATGAATGGTTCTATAAGGCCAGTGCTCGACCGTGATAACTCGACACCTTCGTAAGCGCCTTCAGCATAGATCTACAAACATGACTGGTTCTGTAAGGCCAGTGCTCGACCGTGATAACTCGACACCTCCGTAAGCGCCTTCAGCATAGACCTACAAACATGAATGGTTCTGTAAGGCCAGTGCTCGACCGTGATAACTCGACACCTTCGTAAGCGCCTTCAGCATAGAACTACAAACATGTGTATGGTTGTAAGCTCAGTGCTCGACCGTGATAACTCGACACCTCCGTAAGCGCCTTCAGCATAGACCTACAAACATGAATGGTTCTATAAGGCCAGTGCTCGACCGTGATAACTCGACACCTTCGTAAGCGCCTTCAGCATAGAACTACAAACATGTGTATGGTTGTAAGGCCAGTGCTCGACCGTGATAACTCGACACTTCCGTAAGTGCCTTCACTATAGAACTACAAACATGTGTATAGTTGTAAGGCCAGTGCTCGACCGTGATAACTCGACACTTCCGTAAGTGCCTTCACTATAGAACTACAAACATGTGTATGGTTGTAAGGCCAGTGCTCGACCGTTATAACTCGACACCTCCGTAAGCGTCTTCAGCATAGATCTACTAACATGAATGGTTCTATAAGGCCAGTGCTCGACCGTGATAACTCGACACCTTCGTAAGCGCCTTCAGCATAGATCTACAAACATGTGTATGGTTGTAAGGCCAGTGCTGGACCGTGATAACTCGACACCTCCGTAAGCGCCTTCAGCATAGATCTACAAACATGTGTATGGTTGTAAGGCCAGTGCTCGACCGTTATAACTCGACACCTCCGTAAGCGCCTTCAGCATAGAACTACAAACATGTATATGGTTGTAAGGCCAGTGCTCGACCGTTATAACTCGACACCTCCGTAAGCGCCTTCAGCATAGAACTACAAACATGTGTATGGTTGTAAGGCCAATGCTCGACCGTTATAACTCGACACCTCCGTAAGCGCCTTTAGCATAGAACTACAAACATGTGTATGGTTGTAAGGCCAGTGCTCGACCGTGATAACTCGACACCTTCGTAAGCGCCTTCAGCATAGAACTACAAACATGTGTATGGTTGTAAGCTCAGTGCTCGACCGTGATAACTCGACACCTTCGTAAGCGCCTTCAGCATGGAACTACAAACATGTGTATGGTTGTAAGGCCAGTGCTCGACCGTGATAACTCGACACCTTCGTAAGCGCCTTCAACATAGAACTACAAACATGTGTATGGTTGTAAGGCCAGTGATCGACCGTGATAACTCGACACCTTCGTAAGCGCCTTCAACATAGAACTACAAACATGTGTATGGTTGTAAGGCCAGTGCTCGACCGTGATAACTCGACACCTTCGTAAGCGCCTTCAACATAGAACTACAAACATGTGTATGGTTGTAAGGCCAGTGCTCGACCGTGATAACTCGACACCTTCGTAAGCGCCTTCAACATAGAACTACAAACATGTGTATGGTTGTAAGCTCAGTGCTCGACCGTGATAACTCGACACCTCCGTAAGCGCCTTCAGCATAGAACTACAAACATGTGTATGGTTGTAAGGCCAGTGCTCGACCGTGATAACTCGACACCTTCGTAAGCGCCTTCAACATAGAACTACAAACATGTGTATGGTTGTAAGGCCAGTGATCGACCGTGATAACTCGACACCTTTGTAAGCGCCTTCAACATAGAACTACAAACATGTGTATGGTTGTAAGGCCAGTGCTCGACCGTGATAACTCAACACCTTCGTAAGCGCCTTCAACATAGAACTACAAACATGTGTATGGTTGTAAGGCCAGTGCTCGACCGTGATAACTCGACACCTTCGTAAGCGCCTTCAACATAGAACTACAAACATGTGTATGGTTGTAAGGCCAGTGCTCGACCGTGATAACTCGACACCTTCGTAAGCGCCTTCAACATAGAACTACAAACATGTGTATGGTTGTAAGCTCAGTGCTCGACCGTGATAACTCGTGGCTATTTATTCATTCATTTATTCAATAGCGGCGTTCCTCCACGTCACGATCGGCGATATTACACGCAATTAACGGTCATTAGACGCGCTACCGTCGTTATTGCGACCGCTTTTCCTCGGTGTGATCGTTGTTGACAGATTACAATGTGTGATTGGCGTTTTAAACCTTTTAACGAGGCTCCTTCTCAAACGAGAGCTTTTCCACAGACCAATCGTCGACGTTGTGGGCCGATATCTGATTATGTATACAAGGGAGTAATATCGGCTCATATCAAACTCGATAGCAACCAAGTCCATACATTGTGCCGAGTTTGAGGGGGGTTACTATCTAATTAGCTTCTAACAGTCCCTATTGAAGTTATTTAAAACAAACACAAAACCAGATTTTTTCCTACGTCTCTCCGAGAAGGCAGTTGTTTATGCACTCGATACGCGTCGCATAACAATTGATTGCCTTATTCATTTTACTTTGCCTTCTCTAAATGTAATTTGCGCACTCCAGCGCACAGAACACATAACAGTATGCACCAGGGGCCCGTGCAGCGCAATGCGCTGCATTTATCAGAGTGCCTGGTCATCAAACCTTGCTCCATGGTAATTTATATGCATTTAGCCGGCAACGAAACTCGTCTGCGGCTCGTGCGTAAGCATTTCTCTCGAATGCTGCGAAATGGCACTTTGCTCACTTATTGCAAAAATAAGTATTAACTCTCATACAGGGATAGTGAGAAAAAATTAAATCTTTGTCGCCATCAAATCAAAAGAATAAGGTATGAAATTACTTTTAATGCTTCAACTCTTGATTGAAAATCTCTGTACAGTATATAAAATTATTAAATCTTAATTATTAAAGAAACCCCATTTTCAGTGATTTGATGTTTTGCTGCGGAAGTTAATTAAATCGTACCCGTAGAGTGATTGCGTTGGGATTCTATGAATAACTGTAGTTATTCAAGTATAGCCAAGGAAGTGACACTTTCCTCTTACGCAGGTTAAATTACTACATGCATAGGCCTAATTTCTACTGCATTTCCGTGCCAGAAGTAAGCGATTGGCCCTAGCCAGTAAATTATATGACGTGTACTCGACTGCACGTTTCATCGCTGTCCTATTCTGAGCGAACGCTTAACTCGCCCTGGGTGACTGCCCCGCGATATATTTAGGCGGATTCGGAACTTGTTGGTCCAGTTTTGAGATGACACGTCACCGGACAGTTTTAACAACAGTTTAGTGTACTGTGCCACTACTGTGCTGGTCGCGCAGCCTCAGTTCGGCGCACGTGTTTGGAAGACACATGGTTTAGTGAATTGCGCAGTTTGAGGAACTAGTGGCAGACAAAGAGTTTATTAGAATCTCTTAATACGCCATACAACATTTCCTAACCTTCGCATCGGATTATAAGTCATCATGCATCACCAAACCCTGACGCAAAAAATTCAATTTCGGCCGGCTTGGAGCATTCATTTTTGTGTATTGAAATTTGACTGACTATAAGCATGTAGGTTTTAAGGTGTAAATGTTAATATACAGTACTATAATCGGGTGTGAACGAGGACGTTAAAATATCGAAAGACACAACAATTAATTGCGGTTATTAAGTTTCATCCATGGAAACATGTCTATTGACGAGTTTATCAATTTTGTAGATGCAGTTTCATGAGTTGATTGAAATGAGTTTCATTTCAATTTATTACCCTCCTCCTTATGAGAGTGAACTACCTGAGTTGTTTTTCTCTATGCGCAATAGTGTAGGCTATACAAAATGTTCTAACCCCGATTGCTTACCCAGAAATTTCATTTGTTGGATTTTGAAAATGTCCTTGCATTTTTTCATTTAATCAGAAAACCATACGGCTCATTTACCTAAAACATGAAATGCTTGGTGTGGCATACTTCACGCCAAGCTATTCAGTTCGATTGTACTGTATTTTAATTTGGACTTCACTGGGCTCATTGCTTCACTCAAAACTTTTGGATTATTCTAAAACAGATTTTTAGTTTGCATTCATTCTTGTCGCGTAAACCTGAAGCATGATCGCACTTGTTTGCGAGTTAGTGCAAGTGATTTTGTTGTTGCAAGTAAACGGCTCAGACCTGCAGCCACTTGATTTCAACGCTCCCGTAATAAATTGGTTTACGTTTACACCTCACGCGGGGCCGTGCATGCATCACCATCAGCTTTGGGCGCGTTTACACTGCATGCACGTTCACGCAAACACATACGCAACCAGATTTGAGCCCGGGAGCTCTACACTGGAGGAAAAACAACAATCAACAAAATTCCCTCGCTCACCGTGCTGATAGCAATCGCCGTTGTTAACCAACTGAACACACGTATTCTTATAAAACCGAACCCCCACGATTGCAGTGCATTGCGTTCGGCAGGAACCAGTTGCACGCAGTGTAAACTAGCCTACTCAAACAAACTGCACTTGATTTAAATGCTCTGACAATAGAGTTTTTCGCGCCCTTAGACGTGTGAGTGTGTGTTAAACGCTTTGGTGGAATTACCTTGAAGATGCAAACCCTTACCTCACATCCCCATAGCAGGATATTTATCTGCGCTGTGCTGCGCAGTCGCGCAACCAAATCATGCACACGTGTGTTCGTCAGCACGTGGCCACGAAATTGCGCAGTTGAAGATCTGTAACAGGAACCTGTCTATGAGACAAAGAATCTAATCGGTCATTGACCGGTTCAAACAATTATTAAAAAGAGAGATAACGCTAGCGATTACAGTTACTGAGTTTAGGTAACTCGGAACGTGTATGTTGGCTTTATCTTTTGATTGTTGTGAAATAAAGACATGTTGATGTTTATTACTATTATTATGGCGTTATAAATTAAACTTGTGGACATTTTTTCATGCAGTTATTTTCTTTATTTCACCAATTTGAGGTTGAAAATGTCCTAAGATGTCAGTGATGTCTATTTCTTTACTTCTTGCAACAATTTCCTCCTTGAAACTTGATCTGAGTTTACGGCAACGTTTCTATTATATAGTAATTTTAAACAGTGATACAGATAATTTACTCAGATTTCTTGGCACTAAGTTTCTCATATTTTCTCATTGCATCCTTTGGATCAAGCCATTTTCTCGCAAAAGAATTCAACTCCTTATTGGTCCCCAGAGAAATAATCTACGTAAGTTCAGTAACCCTGTAGAAACGCAGTTTTCTGCTGAGATACTTGCTGTCAATCATTTCATTTACATTAATAACAAGTCAAATAGTTCGCGATACGGTTGCTGATAGCGAGCATAGTCCATTATTGTGTAGGCCTACTCGAGCGTACAATCGAATGAGTAATCTATGAAAAGAATTTATCGCATGAATGATTTTACTATCCAGTGACTTATTGAGTCTTAATTGCATACGTTACCGGATGTTAGTGTAACTCTTGTTGGTGGTCGGTCTAATTCAAATGGGTGTCGTCGGTGGACGGACACCGCTCCAACACGGACGCGGTGGCGCGCGCACGAGCGCTGGTGATTCGCTTTCGTCTCCCCACTAAATCACGCTACGTCACAACGAATTCTTGGATTCCCGGTGGGCAATTTTTAATTTTAACTCTTTCTTTTTAACTACTGTGCCATTTTCCACGGATCTGATCGTCTTAGATTACTCTATGATTGTGAAATTTATGTGGCATACTTTCGAGGAAGCTTAGTTTTTTCTTCCATTGGATTACGGTATCCAAAAATACCTGTAGTAGCAGTAAATCTGTAGGGGTGAGCGAAAATGTCTAGCCGTTCCTAACATAATTGTGTAAAGTTCATTGTTGGTGATTGTGAGTTGATATTACTGTTTTGTAAATTATTTCGAACATTTTCCTTCACTGATCAGTAAAAACAAATTCACGAATTTTCGGGATCTGGAATCTGATCCCGTCTTCAGGTGGGAATAATACCTAGAACATAACAAAGTTATTAAATCACACCAGGTGAACCTGGAGAAGTCCATGGCCAAACATGATATCCGAAAAGGTAGTCACAAATAGTGAAATATAACTTTTGGTTTTTCTATAGGTATACTTTCAACCGAAGACGGGATCAGATTCCAGATCCCGAAGCGTCGTAAATTTGTTTTTGCTAATCAGTAATGGACAATGTTCGCAATAATTTACTAAAGAATTACATAAATGTTTATTTGCAAACTATGGCAAAGAAATAAAAATGTTGTTTTTAATAATAAGCAAGAAACTCCTTCTATATATTTTTTCTAACCAAGAAACCCGAGACTTGCCATTAAACAAATCATAACTATCGAGTTTTAGCTTGATTAATTTAAAGTGATGTATTCTCCTACCAATTCGTTTCCTTCTAAATTTGGCCCTACTGAACTATAGACAACTTATCGAAACGTTGTAGTTATACCAGATAATAAATAAATCTTGCGGTATTAGACTGATTTTTAAACTACCTAATGTAGAGTATAATGACATCTACTGGTGATAAATTTGTCTTGTGATTATTGTAAATAGTTTCTGTGGATTTAATTTATATAAGTTATTAATTAATAACATTTATATAAGATATGTGTTGTGGGTTTACTGCGAACTTCGCGAAACTTGTAGTATGATTGTCAAACCGTATTCATCAGTATTGAAAAACTGTTATCCTTTTGCATTTTCCCCCCACCCCGATTCCGCAACGCTTGAGTGAACATTGGTAGACGGAGATGAGACGTTGTTGTTACCCGATCTCGGCCGTGAACGTCATCGTCAGCGGTTAGCGGTGGAGATGTTTGCACAATGTGGGTCACCGAGGTGGAATCAGACCGTGAACTTCCCACACGGCGATGTGGCGATGCACTGCTCCACTTGCCGCCTCACACGCACGCACACGCACACACGCGCGCACGCGACGCTCGATCGCTTTCCACTGTTGTCACACTGAAAAAATACTGTTAAAAATCTCTTAGCTAATTATTACGCGAGATGATTTTCACTGTCAAGGAGGGGAGGGGGGGGGGATCGTGGAGTAGGTAAGTGTCGTATATGTTTTTCTGTTGGGACGAAAATTTATTTGTCTTCGGATAAACGATATAAAATTATTTCTTATTAATTGGTCTACTTTTTTTAAAATTTCTATATAGTGTCCTGAAGTGCTTTGGCCCTAGCCCTCAAGCGCCTAACGTTCCCAACCCTCTAAATTGCGATCCTCCTCAAAGATAGGCTATGTATTACGTTTTCACTAGATTTACGTAGCAATTAAATTTTAAAATATCTTTCAGGTTTTTATATTTCATAACCACACTCATAAATTAGAAGAAATTACAGTAAATGTATCCCCCGTTTCTGTCACTTTTTCTCCGGATTACCGCCCGTACCAACCGTAGTCTTGCCGTTGATTATTCATGACAGTTAACTAACACGAGACAATAGCCCGTCGGGGTACACCGAGTGGTGAGGGGGATGGTGGAGGGGGGGGGGGCAGTAGGTTTATGTCGGGTGCTTGTCAGTGCACCAGGCTATCCTCATCGATTGTAGCTCTCACTGCGCCCTTCTCCATTCATAAGCCCTGAAGGGGTTGACTGGGGGGTGGTGGGGGCGGGAGGGGGTGGAGAATCTCTTCGGTTACATGCATTCCCTGCTCTCTCCATTCATTACGTGCAGTAAACTTTGTAGGGTTTCGAGTTGAAGCTGTTTCATAAGTTTACCCGCAGGTAAAGCTTTGTTGCCTTCTGCCCTTGGGAACAGGTTGATTACCACAATGAGAAAATTTAGTAGGCATACATGTGATAGTGATGTAGTAACAATAACTTCTTTTGCATAAAATTGATGATTACGACGCATTTACGTCGTATGTTGATCGTGTAAAACTATGTGTTAAGAATTTGATTGTACTGTAATCGGATAATGTTTTAACAGAATATACAGACTCCGAATAAATTGAAAAAATTTTCATTTGTAGTTAGTCACGTTAATTGTTTAAATGATTTAAAGGTCAACAATTTTGAAACGGATAGACAACTAGACTATCTTTCGCAAATTTATGCTATTTATACCGTTTGAGAGCTTATTATTACGTTTCACCTCAAATACTCGTAATTTGCATTCTGTCATAGGTTTTATCCAGTGTCTTAGTTCAAAATGCACTATCCCTGGGCTTAGTTCACCCTCAATTTATTATAGGCTATTAGGGCTTCCTCACAGCATTAGGGAAACACGTACAGCATCATGACTTTCTACACTAAAACTCGAACAATTCACTAATTTGAAATAATGAATTTTAATACTTTTAATTTAAAACCCCTATGCAATAACAAATTTCAGTGTCTCCAGATGTTACTTCGCATCAGAAGATATTGACCCTGGATCCAAACTGTAATAAAACCGAGAAGCAGAATCCGGAACTAGCAACAACATACACACGAGTTAATTATATCAAGGTCTGCCTCGCTTGTGGGTGGGCGGCCCCATGTTAAGGAGCTATTAATACAGACTCCGATACTGATAGGCCTCTTTAAACCGGCTATCTCTATCTGCCTCACTCCCATTAACGCCCGTTTCTGTATCTAATCGCCAGACCGATGTTGATGTTGCACTCGCGCCATAGTGGTTATACTTCTCAACAACAGTGTTCGGATTGTGGAAGTGCGTCTCTGCTAGCCGTATGTTTCACTTTTACCTTCACTTTACTGGCACTTTACTTGACGCTTTTCGCGGCAAATATTTAATTTGTGAGCTTTTATGATTGTGGATTAAAATTGAAAATTGGGTAGCGGAACCCGTACGCTTGTTGGTACGGTTCAGTTAATGTTATGTACCTTCGTCTCTTTAGAGGTTAAGCTGTATTTTGTTTTATAATATTCGTACATACAAATAGAGACCGAAATTATTACTCTTTTTGATTTGAACTTCTAAGTTCTTGACCTAACTTTCATTTTGTTTCCACAAATAATTCAAACTTAATTTGAAAACTTTGTTTGTTTTATATCTACTTTGGGTCGTTATATCCTAACATACTCTTCTAAAGTTAAAAATCTCTTCTAAGTTAGGCCTACGTACTGGTACTGTAGCCAAGGTTGACATCTATTTAAAGTGTGTTCGTGTAATAACACTTGAAAATGTTTTTATTTTTGGACCAAAGAATCTCTATTAATTTTAAATACAATAATTTTTTGTTCTGAGTAACTATACCAATTAGATTAACTATCGATAAAAATAAACATTCATTCACTAACTTCACGTTTCGGAAATTTCCACAATAACTCTGTGTCTCAAATCTGTGTTTGTTTGACTCGGAATGTGTACGCAGTTATCGATGAGCGATTACGTTATCACGGCTTCAGCCAAGGCTATCGCGATAAGCGCGCGGTCCGTTCCGACGTTCCTGACCAGCTGATGGCGGCAAGGAATGCCGCTCGCGGAACGTCGCGGTTGACAGCTGTTTTCGTTGGCCCGCCGCTCGCGTTGTCCGCTCTCCTTGGTTCATTTCTGGTAATCCCCTTCCCCCTGCGGCCGGTTTTGGCACGGTTACGTAGGTCAGGGATTGGTCGATGATAAAAATGCGTCTCGCGCCAAACTCCAGTTTAGTTCAGTAGACGGTGCGCGGAGGTTCGCTATTGTCGAGTGAATCGCGTTATGTCGTGCATCTGTGGAGTGCGATGACTTTTTTAAAAGCCACTATTTAAAGTTTTATTTTTATACTTTTTATAGACTCATTCCTGTTAACAGCCATTCCTTCATCAATTCCAATGGCCACCATAACAATCGGTGGTGTCAGTTCCATGAATCTGCACAACAGTTTGCCTCGCGGGCCCTGCCAGTGGACGCACTACCAAGCGCAGATCGCCCAACTCTCCTACAAGGCGTTTTGCGAACAGAACAACAATGTGCCTTACTCCATGGAGGCGTCGGTCAAATCTCCAGTTAGCATTCCTTACTCTGTGGCCACTCCCGTCAAAAGCCCGTCGTCGCCGGCCTTATCAGGTTTGAAACCGCGGGAAAGATATTCCAGGTCTCCGCACGCCATGATACACTCATTTCTACGCAAACTGAAGCATTCCTTTTGTGAGTTGGGTTTATGTGATGGAAAATTTTTCATGTGAATAAATTTATGCTTCAGTGTTTAGAAATGATTTTATTATGTTCTTATTATTACATTATAAACTTCATACTTTATTCACTTTTTTCTAAGCGACACTCACAGAAGCCAATTAGTAGGCTTACAACGTTAGCGCTTTACAAATAATAAGCAATAAGCTCACATTACATCTACTACGCTATTAAAAATGGGTTAAATGTGTCAAAGATTATTGTTTTAGTAGTAACAATATTCTTATTCGCAGGTTGGAATTCACAAAAAAATTGATTACAGTTACAGTCTTAAACGTTTTACCTTTGTGCAGGCACACTGAATGTAATGGTGTGGGTGGAAGAATACCATTATTTAATCCACTGAAATATTGCGCAATCAACTTTTTAATTATTCCTTAACCTGGCTTTCGAGAAAAAATTGTCTTAATACTTATCCGACAATACATCAGATATGACAATAAAAAAGTATACAATATCTTAATAGATTAAAAAAAAAAAATTATGAAATGACATCAAAAGGGATTGAATGTACTACTGTATTTTGTTTGATCCAGGTTTGTTATAGTTATATTTTTGAGGGCTGAGTTGATAGTCAATATTTTTACATATCAACAATAATTTGTAGCGTGATTCTGATGATAGGGAGTTAATAACAATAATGTCTTTATTCAAGCGATTCTCAGTATATGTTCAGGACTTTTGTTTCAACTGTATATTTGGTAATACAGCTGTTAAGTCTAAATTTAATAATGCTCTAAAACATATGGTTGTTTTATAATTTGTTTTTTTTACTTCTAGTATTTTTCTCTCTTATAGTTTGGCTGTGTAACTTTCATAATTAAAATTTGTTGTAAACCCACTACGGTCCTTCTCTATTCAATATTTTTTGGTCCATTACGAGCCGGATTAAAGCCAGATTACCTATGGAAATTATTTGTAAACCCCTCAAAATGTTAGCTACTTATAACTCAGTTTGTTTAAACCCTTTTGGATGCTATGAACTATCATCACAATACCTTGTTGTCAAGACTAAGTCAACCGTAACTAGAGACAGCATGGTGAAGTTGAAGACCAAAATTACATGGAATACCTCAAGAGTAAGACGTCTGTCCGGAGAAGACATATAGCAATTTGGAATGGCACTATAAAATCAATCTCAACCACCATGGTCTTGACTGCTACCTCATCAACCGCTTTGGAATCACCCGCTCCGCATCAACCGCTTTGGAATCACCCGCTCCGCATCAACCGCTTTGGAATCACCCGCTCCGCATCAACCGCCTTGGAATCACCCGCTCCGCATCAACCGCATTGGAATCACCCGCTCCGCATCAACCGCATTGGAATCACCCGCTCCGCATCAACCGCATTGGAATCACCCGCTCCGCATCAACCGCTTTGGATTCACCCGCTCGCATCATCTGTCTTGGTATAACATACCTCAAATAATATTGACTATCCTTTATATAATATCTTCTCTTCTGCGGTACATGTACTTGTTCTTGCCATACCGTAGCCAATGAATGTATTGTCTCATAAATTCATTTGATTTTCCGGTTGCCCCTTGAGTTTTCTGTTGAAGCTGGATCGCTTCAAGGGGGCCGGTATGTTCAGGACTTTTGTTTCAACTGTATATTTGGTAATACAGCTGTTAAGTCTAAATTTAATAATGCTCTAAAACATATGGTTGTTTTATAATTTGTTTTTTTTACTTCTAGTATTTTTCTCTCTTATAGTTTGGCTGTGTAACTTTCATAATTAAAATTTGTTGTAAACCCACTACGGTCCTTCTCTATTCAATAGTATACATACTGATTTTCAGAATAACTCTACTAATCTATATGTATTATTAAAATCTAATTCAATCTACAATAATTTATAAATATTTCTTTGAGTATTGTACATTCAACTATTTATTTATTGGATCTGTTTCTAATTCGGATGTATTTTTCGGCATAGCACAATATAACTTTGGTGCATAAAATTTAAAACACTTTTACAATATCTTTGTTTATTTTTGGGATGTTTAAAATTGAAAATGTTTAGTTTTTACTTCAAGTATGTCTTTACAATGGGATTCAAGATTCAACACTCTCCCTAAATAAATGTAAAAAATTTCCTTGCTATTTTATGAAATTTAAAATTGTTTTAAATTTATAAACGTGAGCTACAGTTAGTTATGTCATTGTACCCTGTTAGCACAAAACACAATATTTTCTTACCCTGTTAGCACAAAACACAATATTTTCTGGATTCAGTTTTAAATTTTTTTCTGTAGAAAATTTCTTGGCTTGGGTATCTCTCTCATTGTTTTGATTTTCACTTGACAACGGTATTCTTGTACTATATTGATTCTTGTACGGTATTCTTGTTAAAAATCTTCAATCATTTTGCAAGTTTTTCTTTAAAATAGTTTTCCAAAAAGTATCCAATTGACTTAAACTTGAAATGAAGCGATTACGAAGCGGAGGAGTATTGTCTTTATTTATGGTCAGATTAATGGCTATTTGAGTGTGGTAGGGCCTTGGTGTCGGGCCAAGTTGTGAGTGCCAAGGCTTACGCAGAATTTGGGTCACTGGTGGAGAGTTTGCGGCACAAGGGAAGGATCTTCTTGTTGGCACCTGAGACAGGTGTACTCTACAATTTATCTTCCCTTGGTCTGATTAATAGCTTTGTTTTCACCCAATTTGAATTCTCTTACATTGTTTCTTCCATTGTTCGATTTAGTCGGTCGAATCGAATGGCTTATGCATATGCAGTGCTTCTCTCTCACGACACAGGGATGTGAGGATTTTAGTTTTGGTGCCGAAAATGTTTGACTCGTTAGATTTATCACGTATGAGTTGGACATGGTTAAGATTTGTATGTCATCAGACCCAATAAAATAAAACTTGATAAAACGATTAAGATAAAAAAAAATTAATGTGCTGATTTGTTAAGAACAACGGCAGTATAAAATAATAAACATATTTAATGATTTTTAACTGGCCTCCAGAACTTTTAAAACATTTTTTTAAAATGTGATTTTAAAGGTTGGTACAGTTTATTTAAGTTAAGGTACGCCAAAAGACAATTATTTTGGGTCGCCGATTACATTCATCAGTAGACAGGGTATACTCATCATATCATCATCATACATACTGTATCAAGTACAATAACATAATATCAGATTTATTCTATAATAACATATAAAATACTGAACTGTTATTCCAATACAGTTTTCCATACAATAGGATAGAACTGCTGCAAGTTAGGGATTATTTTCTGACCCGTCTTACGGTTATGTTATTTTTGCAAGCTGGACTCGGTTTGACTGACAGGACAATATTGTTTATGTACGGAACTGCACACACATTATAAATAACATGGACCAACAAACTCGATCATCACAAGTGTTTATAGTGGCATTCGACCAGCTTCTGTGAAGTGGTAAACAAGATTTGAACGCAATATTGAGATAGTACACATTAGCCCTTGGGCTCTACAGATTTGCCAAATACTGTTAAAGATGAGTTAGAGAAAAAATCATGCGGAATACAGACCTTTCTGACACCGCAGTATTTATTCATGGTCTCTCACCCCTACTGAAAAATTAGGAACTTCAAAATCATTATTATTACATTTTAATACTACGTTTTGAATTTTTATAACTACCTTAAAGGTTTTGAAATAAGCAAATTACAACTATGTTGTTCTTTTGAAATGTTTGAGTTGATTAATTACTTTAATGTTCATTAAAAAGAAAATGATAATAAAATAAGCCCAGGTGCCTTATTAGAGTTTTTAGCTTTCATAATACTCCTTCCCTCTTGGATGGTTTCCTCTTAACTCTAATTGCAGTTTCAAAAACAATACAATCTTAGATTCAAGACAGTGGGCAATTAAGACCATCATTAACAATAAGGCAGAAGCATCGACTCAATGCCAGACTCAATCATATTAGTCTTTATTTCATACTGCTTGAAAGCCCCCAATTCAGCCATAGCCTTGAAAAAAGTTTTAGTGTTTAATATTTAATATGATAATCTTTTAAAGTTATAAACATGAGAATCTGTTAGTGTTTTAGTTTATTCATTTTAACCACAATTTTACCCACTTCTTACTCATTTAGCCACAAGAGTCCAGTCTAATAGGGTTAACTGTGTCTTTAATAACTTGTATGTGATAACATTGTTCTTAACAACAGTTATTATTTGCTTAATTTAGCATAAAAGGTTTAAATAGCTTATTGAAATAAGAACGATTTAATCGTGAATTAAATACTGGTTAATAGAATAAGGTAAAAGCTTAGTCGTGCATCAGTAATGTCATGTATAAGTGTGATTGTTTTACAATACCATGTGTTTAAACAAAATTTAATTGAGTTTATGAATTTTTTTTTGTTTTTAGAGAGAACTGTTAAACCTGTACTTACTACTTATGGATAATAAACCAACCTGTTTAATGTGTTTACTTAGTTTTGCTTTGAATTAACTACTAAATGTTTTTTTGTTGCCTGCAACTGTATTTTTGTGTTTGTTTTATCAACGCTTGTCAATACTAGTTTTTATTCCCTATAGGCCTATTTTATATTTGTCACCAACCAAGACTTTAAAGTTAACTTGCTGAATTTAGTTCCCTTTAAATGTATTCAATATAAATTTTTGGTAAAGATTAATGACTTACTATAAGGGTTTTCATATAATTAATGCTAAAAAATATTTTGTTTAAAAATTATTTACTGTTGCAGATCAATTATTTTAACTATAATATTAATTACAAAACATGAAATGACAAAATGGCCTATGTTGAGAAACAGATAAAGCCAAGGGTTTATCTTACCACGATGGTTAAATTGGTGTAGAAATTAAACTGAGTTGCTTGCTCCGTTCTGAGAAAATAATTTTCATTTTTATTTCAGAGTGATGTTCTTTGATTTGATAATAAATCCAATATACAGTAGCTGAAGGTCTTTGCAACTCTACTTAAAATGTTTTTTAGAATAACATTTTCTACAAAAATCTTAACTTATTGATTGCACAAATAACACAACAATCAACCTAACTAACTGCTATTTATGTCTTCCACAATTCAATCACAAAACGTTATAACACTAACCAATAATATTATAAAATAATCTGTCCAATAATATAATTTTTATTAGTAAATGAAACTTTAAGAATAGTAATTTGTTTGGTTTTATATAGCCTAAATTTATTTACCCCTCAATGGAGTGTGAAAATTTAGAGTCATATTTTATATTAAGTTCATATTAAATAATAGCACTATAGTCATTGCAGTTCTCTTTTTCCGTTTTAAAATCTGTATTATCAATTTCACTATTTAAGTGTATTACAAACATTTTTTACCATTCTTGCCACATTTTAAGCACACTAAATCTGCTTTCTAGAAGTAGCTTTTCTTAAAAGTATCTTGTCAAAAATTTCTGTCAAATCCAAAAGTGCCATAAAAATAGGGGATTGTATATAGAACTAGTGACTTCCGGTCTGGAAACGTTACTTCTGGCACACCATGTACACTGAAACTAGTGTTTATAAAGCATATAAAGCATAACCAGTTGACCTATAGTGACACAATTTGTTTTTGTTACAAATTAATTCTGTAAATTTTAAAAAGGGTGTATGTGTGGTCTGGGACACTTATTATTAAGGCAGAGATACAACAATAGAATATATAAATTTGCCTTTTCCACATGTCGTGTTATGTAAACGACATTATAGTATAGTGGTTCAAGAATTTTATTTCCATTTATATCGATTTTAATTTGTTATATCCATTTATGTGTGGCTTAACCTTTGTTTCTTAGTAATTTACAAGGTCATTTCCTTTTTCCATTTATATCAAAATTAATTACTTTTTCTTCGTTAAAGTTACTCATGGCATCAAAACTGTTTCTCAATCTTGATTGATGTTTTTTTCTTATTTTAAAGATGCATCATCAGTGAAAAGTAGGAAGTTAAAGTAGCACACATTTATTGAATGTGATTGTCAAATTGGCTTGCCATGAAAACCAACAAGACATCAACTCGTAATGTTTGTAATGTGGGAAACCACTAAAAAAGAATTGTGAAATAACTCCATTATTTAGTGGTTTGTGTTGTGTCGGCCTGTATTTAAAATGTGACATCCACAAATGCACGCTAATTCATTAATGTCTAGCTTGGGGCTAAAATGCATCGTGAACTTATGAAACGTGTTTCACGATAAGACTGAACTAATTTTAAATACCTTAAGGCAGTTTGATACATTCAATAAAAATAAATGCAAGCGTTAAGGCTATTTAAGTAAAATTAACTTGACATTTGTTAGGATATGATATTGATATCTGTTGAGCTTTAAAGATTAGGATATTGAGGAACAGCTGTTTTAATGTTGCCACTGATCTCATACATGTTGAAACTGACAATTGGTAATTTCTGATGTAGGTCCTTAGAAAATATTTTTTGGAAACCCCTTATGTAGGTGATAATAAATTGTTATGCTGAACTGATCTATGTAAAAAAATCTTTTTTGTAGCCGATTTTACTGTGTAAGTTCAAGTTATGGTATTTAGCTGTCTTATGTGACACATAAAAACATATTTCCATAGAAAATTAATATGAACCCGTTTCTGATTGTAAGCAAAACAAGAAAAGCAAGAAAACCTCTAATTTTCTAAATTATCAAGTGTGTTTAAGCAGGTAATGGTTAAAACCTGTCTTTCAAATATATTTTATTTGGAAGAAAAGGTAGGACAGGAAGGGCAGAAAGGAAGTTCATTCAAATTTTTCCATGTTGTTAGTTTTATATATTCTGCCTTTGTTTATTAACAGGAATAAATGTGCTCCTAAAATAAATACTCTTCTTTTTTCTAAATTTTGTTAATTAAAGATTTTTACACATATCTAATAATATTGTAAGGCATCTTAATCAACCTTGAAAATCTCTACTCCCTAATTACCGAAATCTTTCATATCTCAATTCGCACACCCCTTTTAGCTGTATAATAATCCATTTCCAATAAATACAAACCTATAGAAAGGTTACTTCCTCTTGGAGAAATTGTATAAAAAGTTTTGTCTGACATAGGAGAGCACACCTCCTTGATGGAAGACAAGAAGCACATTGAGTAATTGTTTCAGAATTTAACTGTTCATTATTAACCTGAGTAAATCAGTTCTCATTACGATTTTGGTGTAGCTGGTCACTCGTAAAGATTTATGTTAAGTCTCTCTCACTAAAAAATTCACAAATCTTACATAAAACCTATTTTATCATACAGTAGCCCACTTACACACTTAAGTTTGTTTTATAAAGATCTGATTGAATAAATTAAGGCTACTCTATAGGAATGACAAAAAAGTTTCATGATTATATGAGGTGAATCTCTAACTTCTAGGCTAATTACTCTAGTAATTTATTTAGCTACTGGAAGGTCTTTTTCTACTTGAAAAATGCTTCGAAAAATACCAAATATTTTCAATAAATAATCATTTAAAACATTTATAGGCATAATGCAATTACAAAGAAATTAACCACCTTGCTCTATCTTTTGCACTAAGGCTGCACTCTGCTGGTGATTTCTCTCATTAGGTGACAGCACTTCCAGTGAAAAACATTGTTTTTTTTTTTTTTAAATATGTTTATTTTTTGTATTTATTGCCTTTCCCAATGAAACTCTGGCCTCTGGTTTAGTTACAACTCTGTCGTTTGTCCGTGGCAGGTAAGGATGGCAGCAAGGTGACAACAGTAGTGGCGACGCCGGGCCAAGGCCCCGACCGGCCTCTGGAAGTCTCCTACACCGACACAAAGGTGATCGGAAACGGAAGCTTCGGCGTCGTGTACCAGGCCAAGCTCTGCGACTCTAGCGAGATGGTCGCCATCAAGAAGGTCCTCCAGGACAAGAGGTTTAAGGTGAGCGCTGAAAAGATAGTTTTTCACCCTACCTGTTATGAAATAAATATCTACTTTATCCATGGAGATACAAAGTAGTCTCCCAAGGGAGACAAATTAAACCCATAAGAATAACATTGACAGTCATGTAACATACTGCTGTAAAATTTGGCAACGTCGAGCTAGATTAGATGATTGCAAAGCCAGCTCGGTAAAGTTCAATGTCTCTCTTATGAAAAATTAGATAGACAATGTTTCACTTTGCTTCCTTAACACTATTGTAATCAACTGAGTTGTCAAAGTAGTGATGATTTTTGCAACCCTTAAACCAGGACTGCAGAGAACATATAAATAAAAGAAGGGCTGTTTCATTCCTTTGATGTTGGAAAACGCCGCTTTTGAGTTAGGCCGGTGACGTAATTCATCTGATGTCTATAAGAATAACATGCACCAGCTGATCAGGCTGGTGACGTTTTGGGTACGATTTTTTACATCGTTTTATCCGCTAATGAAACAGCCCTTGTCTATTACATCATTTTTTCCCAGTCCTGCCTTAAACACAGATAATGTCACTGCCATTGAAACTCCTAATAGACTGATGAACTATTGGAATAACTAATATTAACGTCTTGGACAAAGGGGGGAAAAATGAACAGGAACTTTAAAACATGTTAAATATGTTTGGGATGCATTACACTATTGAGATACCGACTAGGGTCACAGCACAGTCAGAATCAGGAATTGACAATTTCCTAACAAATGTACACAGAACTCTTTACAAGGCATCATGCCTTGTTACTGCTCTTTCAGACCATGATGGACAATTATTTGAAATAAAATGCAAAGGTAAACAAACTAAAATAGGTCAATTAAATAAATTTTGTAGCACATTTAATAAAAATAATATAAACTGTTTTATAAAGGACTTGAAAAATGAAAATGATATGTATGCTCAATCAGAAACTAAATTTAATGAATTTTATAATACATTAATATATTATTTTGATAAAAATTTTCCTAAAGTACGTTCTAGGGTAAGAATTGGAAAAACAAAGTGGGTGGACGATAAAATAAAATCTGAAAGAGAAAACTTAATATACTTAGCAAAAACCCTTAGGAAAAGTGAGTCAGGGAAAGAAGCAATAAATAAACACAAAAAAATATAAAAAATTGATTTTTGATGAAAAAAATAATTACTTTGATAGTAAAATAAAAAAATCTGAGAATGTGGTCAAGACAGTTTGGGAAATTGTCTATTCCGAATCAAAATCAAATTTTAAAAATAATCAAATTAATTTAGTCAAGGATAAATTAGCTTACTTTGATCAAAATAATGTTAGCAACATATTCAATACATATTTTTCAGACGTGGTTGAGAAAACTGTTATACCAAATATTGTAAAGGGTAGTCATGTATCAGCCTCAAAAACTTTCTCTGATCCTTCAACTTATTTCCGTATAAATGCAGTCACAGAGTTAGAGGTACTAAAACTAATATCATCTTGTAAATAAAAATTATCATCTGGTTTTGATGAGATACCAATTAACCTTCCAAGTGCTACGTATATTAGTCCTTAAGTGCTGACCATTTTTTAAGTTTCGCGCAAGCATTTAAGCAAATGTGCATAATACTTATTAATTATATGAAAAGTATATCATATTGCATATCAAATTGTTCAGAAAAATGTCTACTATTAGAAAATATGATTCATTAGATCTTACTTACCATTTATTTTTTTCCAAATTTCTAGATATCAAGGGGTAGTTTTATTTTGTTACCCTCGTCTTCAGGTTTTTCCATTTCAGGGCATAATTTCATAGTCAAATAAAAAAATCTGAGATAGCCAAAATGTTGAAAATTTTATTACCTTTCCAGTGATATATAATGTTTATATGTTCTTAGCAAAAAAAGATAACATAACCATAACAATTTGCGATGTAGCAGCTGTACTTCAGACGACCAAAAAACAGCTGATGTTGACAAAAAAGTTAGCCAACTTTGATTTTCCACTGAAATATGTATTGAACTAAAAGTATTCAGATAGAATGATATTTTCTCTTCAATACTATATAAAATATATGCCGATCCGTCAATAAACAACGGATCTGTGACGATCGTAGTAAACCCTTGTAAATGCGTCGCGATCGCGACGATAGCGCTATACGCGTTGCCGAAATGCGTCACGATCGCGATGTTTAGCGCTTGGAGGGTTAAAGTAATAAGAGATGCTATATATGAACTTTTAAAACCAATAACACATCTCATAAATGCTTCTTTTATTACTGGAATATACCCTGAGCAGTTTAAAATATCAAAAATTGTCCCAATCCATAAAAAAGAAAGTCGTGAGGAAGTATCAAACTACAGGCCAGTTGCAGTTCAACCAGCCATTTCCAAAATATTTGAAAAATGTTTTCTCCATCAATTGATAGAATTCTTAGAAAAAAATAAACTTTTTAGTAATCACCAACATTTATTCAGATCAGGTAGATCCACCTTAACAGCATGCATTAACTTTGTAGAATCTGTTATTGAGGCTCTAGATAGGGGAGAGACAGCTGTTGGTGCCTTTTTGGACTTGAGTAAAGCTTTTGACAGTGTTTGTCATAAGACTCTCATTAAAACCTTAACAAATTATGGTATTAAAGGTGCAGCACTGGACTGGCTGAGCTCTTATCTAGAGGGGCGCTGGCAGTGTGTCTCTCTAACTTACACAAATGAAAAAAAAACTAATTTTATATAAACTACCAGATCTTCTTTAAGAACTCTAAAATATTAAGTTCCTCAAGATTCAGTATTGGGCCCTATTCTTTTCATCTGCTATCTTGAAGGAATACCAGAACTTCAAAATACAACTCTTAATAAATCAAATTTTTGCATGTATGCAGATGATATTAGTTTTACAGTTACCAGTAAAAACCTCCATTCAATAGAACAATCAACAGAGTTAAGGGTCACTAATATAAACAAGTTTTTGGCAGAAAAGAATCTTTTGTTAAATAGTGCTAAAACAGTAGTCATGGAGTTCTTTTCCGTACAGAATCACCCTAAATTTTACAATTTCAAATCAAATCAAATCAAATAATTCTTTATTCATTCATAAAATATACAATGCAGCATTAAAAAAATGACATTCAAAAAAAACCTAACATGGGTCGAAGACCTGTGCGTGGGGTGAAATTTAAACAAATTAAACATTATGGATAAAGATTTTGAAATTTCCAATGAAACTAAATTTTTGGGGCTATATCTTGATAAGCATTTGAATTGGAACTTGCATATTGAACAAACTTTTAACAAAATCTCTGCTGGGATTTTTTTGTTGAGGAAAATGCAAAATCTTGTAACTATAGAGACGCTTAAAATGATCTATTATGCAAATATTCATTCTCATTTGGCTTACTGTATAGCTATTTATGGCTCAACTTCTAAAAACAATTTAGATAAATTATTAAAATTACAGAAATCTGCCATTTGTATCATTCTAAATTTAACTCCTGAAACATCTTGTAGGGAACACTTTGGAAAACTTAGAATTATTACAGTTTACGTCCTATATGTTCTTGAAACAATTTCCTATGTAAAGAAAAATTTGGAGCATTTTTTAAGACACAGCCATATTCATACCTACAATACTAGGAATAAAGAAAATTTGTCAATAAAGCCACATAGAACCGAACTTTTTACAAGAACACCAACATATAATGGGAAAAAATTTTTTAATGCTTTGCCCCCAAATATAAAAAATATTAACAAATTTGAAACATTTCGCAAAAGGGTGAAAGAAATAGTCATCTTCTTTTCATAAAAATCAATTAATTAAATCGTCTGAGGATGGCAATGCGACGAGCCAGTGAGGAAGTACACTTTTTTATTTAGTTCCCTAAGAAGAACGCTTGGCGTACTGCTAATTTGTTTACTGCATGTACAGTAGACTCCCTCTTAACCGCCCACCTTTTATCCGGTCTCCGCTTTAACCGGCTTACCCTGACACAAAATAACATCTTTTTAACCGGCCATTTTTTATCGCAACATCGCTTTAACCGGCTGCGTTTCGCCGGAAACGTAGTTTTCTTATGTAATGTAGGATATCATTCAATTCAACTTTTCATATTGACGATCTCAAACCAATTAAACTGTAACATCCTGGACGGAAGTGACTGCCACTGGAAGTCAATGCGTTTGGACCTACTATCCAGTAGACCACAATAAAGAAACAAATTATTATTAGTGTAGGTTTGTTGTGGATTTCATGGTTAATGAACGGTTATCTATAAATCATATACAGTAATGTATTTAAGGTTGTTTTTCAAGTAATAATTATATTTAGGCCATATAAAATTGTGGGTTGGCGTTCTTAAATGAACATCGGTTTAACCGGCCGATTCATTATCCGGCCGCGGCCTGGTCCCGAGGAGGCCGGTTAAGAGGGAGTCTACTGTAATTTTGTTTGGCAGTCATGTAAGGATACTGTGTATGGTCAGTCCGTTTCCTTTTCAATATCCTTGTTGTCGGAGGGTAACTACATGTTTCATGGCAACAGCCACATCCTCAGGTTATCTCCAAAAATGGTCGTCATACATTTAAAATTTATACAACACACGAACATGAAAAAAGGTCAAGCTTTGCAAAGCATTTAGTTGACAAAAACACAACTATTCAAAATTAGAAGAAAATCTATCAATCCTACATAAATGCAATAGCAGAAATGCAATTTCAGTCCTCAAAATCTTTGAAATCTACAATACTCAGACGAATACTCTCTTTTATACCGTTATCAGGCTGGATAAGGATCAAACAGCTGACCCCATGACGTCACGTCAGTCACATGACCAGTGATGATTCACCGCACCTCCAGTCGCAGACAGTCCGACAACGCGAGTTCGTGTGTCCCCTTTACCAAAATTTTTAATGTTAAATGTGTATTTATTCATGTTTATGTGTTGTATTAATTTTTAATGTGTGACGACACTTTTTGGAGATAACCTGAGGATGTGGCTGTTGCCATAGTTACCCTCCGACAACAAGGATGTTGAAAAGGTAAACATTTATTTCTATTAATTGAAATCATTATGTAGAAGTAGGAATCATTAATCTAAATCACTTTCCCTTCAAAACGAAAAAGTAACATGATCCTGGGCTTAGGTTACCATGACAACTACCATAATAGCGTAATTCCCTACAGGGCAATTCGTTAAAAATGACAAACACATTAGTTTGATCAGGTGCTATTTATTTATGACGGATATATTGGTTCACACAACTGAACCTGTACGCACAAAACAATCTTGGAGAGAATCTGTTTATAATGTGACTGTTTTATAACATCGTTAACAACTTGACAAATATATATTTTTATGTGTGTCTATAAAAATGCTTGGGGTGTTCATGATTACAGACACCAATATTTTTTATAACTACAACAACACTGCTTGTTTAGTAATCTTCTATATATTAATAGGCAAGCATGTTTAATTTCCTCCTTTTTTTCTCAGCTTGTGTATATTGTAGGAGAAATCCGCACATACCGTTAGAAAGGTATTGTGCTGTAGATGAGCAGAATCGCGTTTTAATTCCCATCGGCCCATGGGGCTAAGCCCTATAGGCTTTCGAAGTTTCAATGTTAATCTTATGAGAGAAGGATAATTGAATGAATCGTTAGACAGCTGCTAGCTGTTGACTTAACACATGCTAGCAAATCAGGTATAACAGATGCTTCAGTTATAACACATTGTTTTAACAAATTGGATCCAGACGGTTGACATCAACTAGAAAAATGTTGGTTGAATTTCAACCAGGAGGCGATCTCTAGTAATAATAATTTCAATGTCACTAAACTTTTGAAAAAGTTAGAATTAATTGGGATAGGGGGAGTGGCTTTGAATTGGTTTAAATGTTACTTAAGCGATCGTCTTCAGTCAGTTTCGATCTTGGGACAATCCAGTGTACCTCTCAAGATTGACTATGGTGTTTTAAAAGGAAGCACTTTAGGTCCCCTATTGTTTCTTATCTATATAAATAATTTAGGAAGAGTGAATTTGGAGAAAGGTAAGGTCTTCCTGTATGCCGACGACTCAGCTTTGCTGTTTGAAGGCGACACCTGGGAGGAAGCATACCGGCTGGCGGAGCGCGGCCTCTTTTCTATCAGGCGTTGGTTTGATCAAAGTCGGCTCTCAGTAAATATTTCCAAAACTAAATGTATGGCAATATCTGTGAGAGCCGACCACGATCCAGTTGACCTGCATCTTCGATTGCACACGTGTGGGGGTGACAGGATGAATGAATGTGTATCGTGTGACTGCATTGAGAGAGTGTCTGAATACAAATATCTTGGCATCATCTTTGACAACCGCTTGAAGTGGATGGGGCATATATCATATTTAAGAAAGAAGTTACGTAAATTAATTTTTATATTTCATCGAATGAACAAAATATTGGAACCGGATTTAATTAAAATGATTTACTTTGCTTATGTTCAATCCACCTTGCAATACGGAATCATCGCCTGGGGAGGATGTTTTCAAAGTATTTTAACTCCTTTAGAGATAACTCAGAAATCAATTATTAAAGCCGCTCTCAATAAATGTCACAGATATCCTACCGACCTATTATTTGAAGAATTTAAAGTTCTTAACATCCCTCAGCTTTTTATTAAAACTTTAATTTTGTACATTCATAAAAATAAAGTAAATCTTTTTCATTTGATATCTCATTCTTATTCTACGAGACTTTCAGCTAACCATGGTATAATTGTCCCAAGATTAAATAAAACTGTAAATGCCACTTCATCATTCTACATAGCCAATCTGCTCTTTACGCGTCTTCCAAACATGATTAAATTACCTCCTCCGTGCAGCATTCGTACGTATAAAAAACTTATCGACAAATGGTTGCTGGAAGTGGGTCAACAAAGAATTCGGGATTTTTTTATCTCTCAGTATATATAAGTTATCGTCAGTTTTGCGATAAAAGAAAGGCCAGGACAGATTCATCAGTGGGCGTGGGGTGTGAGTGTGTTGGTGTGTTTGTTGTGTGCGAGTGACTGTAATGGTGTGTATGAGTCTTGTGAGAATGGGCCGGTCTCAGTTAAAACTTTTGTTTTTGTTCCTAGTTTATCAATCTGTCGTGCGTGCATCTTTTATTTTTTGCGTCTGTTTAGACGTCATTTACATTTTCTTTGTTCACTTAAAATAAAATAAAATGTTTAGATCATTTCTAGTAAGGTGACTTTTCTTGATTATGTCAAACAATCAGTATTATAGCGACTCTTTCCCCAGCCACAGGCTTCTGCCCATTTGGGGAAATTATTTCATGTCTTTTCTTTTGGAAATTGTATTGTTTGTGTATTTCATTTTTCTCGAAATAAACGGTTCATTCATTCATTCATTCAAACATCCAAACATCAATATAATGTCAATATTTACAGGTATTATTGCCAGGTTTTTCAATCCCAGTCTGAAATACCAATTGAGCCGGTTGGAATGAAAGTGGCGTAAGTCCAAAATTTGAAAAAATTGAGATAAGTACAGTTTCTTATAGTAGAAAGACTGTTTTGTTTAGAATGAAAGTGATGTAAGTCCCTAGTTCAATATTGTGCCACCAGGAGCAGCACAAACTAAGTCCACTTAGCAGAATTTCTGTTCCATTGAGAATGACAGTGAAGTAAGTCCTTCAGAGTTTTCAGCTGTTGATTCCAGTTGTTTTTATTATGCGACTTTTGTATTATTAAAGTGTTTTATGTTGTGTTTAGTAATTGTTATTGTTTTATAGTGTTTTAGTCAGTGTTTTAAAGTATTGTGATTAGTGTTTTTTTTTTAATAAACTGTCTATAAGGTACAACTTTATTCAATTTACACATTTGAGGATAGGCCTATATTTTATCTTCACAAATTTAATTTTTTAACATTAGAATAGCCTATTTATGTGTTATGTGCCTATATAAGTGTTCATTAGTACTACCATCTTAAAACTTCTGTAACCGTACCTAAAATATGTTGAGAATGACAGTGGCGTAAGTCACATTTTTATTTATTTTTTATAAAAAGAGACCCAGTATGAATATGGTTATAATGCAAAAAAAAATTAACCATACCCAAACAATTAATAAGGTAAATAAGAAAATTAAAAAATAATAAATAATTTTTTTATCAAACAAAACGTAAAACCTTTAATATCTCAAAACTAGCTCTGCTGGACTTAAGCCACTTTCATTCCAACCGGCTCAATTTTAGGATTTTTTGATTGATTAATGACGAACCTTAGATCCTGGGATTCATTTTTCCTATCATGAACTGTTTTAAGAAAACCTCCGTAACAGCTTGCATAGCTCGTTCTGCGAGTACATTGGAGTGAATAAGGTGGTATGACAATGTGCATGACACCATTTGAAGCAAGGAAGCTTTTAAATTCTTAAGAAACTAACTGTGGGCGGTAAAAACAGTGGTTGGTAACTTTACTAAATATAAATTCCTATGTATCATTGATGAAATCATCATCTTTTTGTTTCAGAACCGAGAGCTTCAAATAATGAGGCGTTTAGAACACTGTAACATAGTTAAACTTAAATATTTCTTCTATTCGAGTGGAGATAAGGTAAGTAAAAAATATTTTTCCTCATAAAATGAAATGAAACATTCTCCTTTTACCTAGGGTTTTCTGTGAATAGAAATATTAAGTAATTAAAGTTTGAAAAATTAAATTTTACAGACTATAAACCTCAGGGTAAACACCCAAAATTCATAAATACCCGGGTATTGAAACCAAGCTAGATTAATGATATTTTTCCCTGAATATGTTATGATTATTATTGTATGGTATACTAAGCCAGCCTTTAACTAATTATTTACCATTTTTTCTTAAATGACTGAAATATTCCAAAGTTTTAAATAGGATAAAATAAACAAGATTTTTCCGCATTTAAAATCATGTAAAAATTGCATTACATTACTACTGGATTTGTAATCTCATTATTTTCAATGAATAATATTCCAAAATAAACTATGGTAAATCCAATTTATTTATCATTTTAAAATTTAAATTAAAATTATTTTATTTCCATTATATATATTATACAACTATATTACATAAATACATGGAAATTAGTCCCCACAGGACTTAAAGGACTTTTTATAGGTCATTTTATAAATAACCTGATAAAAAAAAGTTATTTTATTTTATAAATTTCAAGGAGTTTTCATATATTTATTTACTCTATATTATTTGCCATATAGAGCTACTAAAAGAAAACTTTTACTACAATACCGTACATAAAAGATCGTGGGGAAAATCCTTTTAAAATTATTAAATCTCACCATCCTTCAAATTGGCTTTTTATTTTAACAAGTCCTCCCCCCGGGTTAGTTTACTCATACTTTTCCTATTCCTCCTGGATAAAATTTTCCTCTCTTAAATAATAATTAGTACTTTTATAAAATCTATACAGTATACTCTCATTCATCGGACTCGGCGACATCGGAACTCCGCTTCATCGGAACTGAAAATCTGGATATTATTAATTTTTGTTTTCTTACAAAATAAATAATTTTTCCGTTTTAGCGCCTTCATTTTTCATTATTTCTATACGCACAACAGTGAAGTATAACATTTTGCATCAAAAGTCATCAGGCGTTTTCCATAATCTGTACCCATTGATGTGATTTACGAGGCCGTGGAGTATTCGCACAAAAAGAGAAAGAGGAAGGAAGGCGGAAGTGAACATCCGCGTCGACCGCTTCCCAAACTGTCATTCAGTCTGTCTCGCGTCGTGACTGCACCTGTGTTACATGGAAGTCAGTTGAGTGCTGGAATATGAATATGGAATATGAGAATAAAGATTTTGGATCTTTATTTCCTGCGTTGCTTTATTACTATAGGTTCATTGTTACCATGTTCAAAGTTTGAGTGCCTTATTTTCATAAAATCTCTTGTGTTATCTTAAAAACAAGAGTGAGTACAATCACGATAGGTCAACGTACGGGCGGAAATGATGACTCACGACGGACTCCTCTTCATCGGAATTTTTTGACATCCGAAACGGCCGTCCGCCACATTAGTTCCGATGAACGAGAGTGTACTGTATTCATTTTCAAAAAAATTATTCCATAAAAAAGCTGAAGAAAATCATAAATACCCAGAACCTGGGGTTTTAACCTATGATTTTTTAAACACATGTTATCATTATTTTACAATTCTTAAAAGATAATAAATGCATAAACACATCTCAATCTTCTCTTAATTCAATAAAAATAATAAATACCCAATTTTTGGGGTTTTACCCGGGCTTTACTTTAGATAAAAGTTATAAATACCTACCCACTGGGTAATTAATACCCGGCCCACACTATAATATTTATGTGTATGAATAATGATAACACCAACAAAAATTGTTGTAATCAGTTATTTAGTTTTCTTTCATAAGTCTCCTGTATTGTCCCAAAAAAACTTTAACATTTCTATTCTAGCCTAAAATGTCATGTTTTTTTTCAGAAGGACGAGGTATATTTGAACTTAGTGTTGGAATACATCCCAGAGACTGTTTATAAAGTGGCGAGGCATTATAGTAAATCCAAACAGACTATACCTACTAGTTTTATAAAGGTAAGTGAAGAATCTATCATCCACTGGCCATCAATGCCAGCTGTGCGCTCTCTAAAGGAGGGTTTACACGCAATGATAAATTGAACGACTTAACTGCAGCGACAAATCGGTACGTTTCGTCGGATATTGGATGTTCATTTACACGTTCCGTCTTGTACTAGTCAGTCGGTGTTCTCCCCTCATTTGTGAAGTAATTTTCATGCTAGCAATGGATGAATTATTTCTTTGGTCTACATAGGCTACATAATATGTGGCAATAAGTGTGAAGAGGAAAAGAAAACCTAAAAGTATGTGGAGTCTTCATTAGCTGTTAAAAAAAAGGTTATGAAGTATGGAGTTGCTATAAGAATTAAGTAATAAACCCTCTGATTGGAGGAAATACTTGAGGATGACAGATTTAAACAACAACTGGAACTGTAAAACAAAACAACACTGTAGTCACTGAAAAATACACTCCATATGATAAGACGACAATGGCAGAACGGAGGTTAAGACTGAGTGTCGCCATTAACACGGACCAACATCGATGCCACACACCAACTTATCGTTGCTAGCCCAAGAGATTTGTGAAATTTCGCGCAAACCTTCCAATCTGGTTCCAACTCACACAAATTGTAACAACTTGCGGTTTACACGGTCTATCTTGCATGCACTGTCATATGGTCAGACAAATCATTCTATTTTATCATTATGTGTAAACTTACCTTAGGGGCTATTTAGTTTTAGTGTAGGGCTATTGCAATATATGGTATTTATATTTATTGTGGTCTGTTGAGAAGATAATCATCAAAAGAGGGTTTTTTTTGTATTAAAATTTAAACACATTAACACAGACTCATTGTCATAGTTGAAATAGATATGTATCTCTATTGCCTTAATTTTATTAGTAGGCTTAGTTAATCCAGGATCAGTATACATAAGATTTATTTTTACCAAATTCCAAATTTCTCTTTTTTATAATAGCTAAATAATTAACAGTGGTAGCACTTTATAGCATCTACATATCTGTTCTAAATATATTTTATGTTATTTTCATGTGATTTTACAGTGGACTTACCTGTACAGATTCAATATTCTCATTCACTATGTTTTCTGGCTTTCTCAATCCATTTAAATTCTTTTCCTTGTTTTTAAATTGATATTTTTTGTCTCAAATCACAAACGCATTGTTATTTTTGTAGGAAACTGTGAACATTTCTTTCTAGTTTATGGTGCGTTGTCACTGATGCTGCCAGAGCGAAAGTCGTTGAACGATTATCGGTGAACGATCATCGCAGAGCCGTGGTCATTGTCACTGATGCAATTATTATACATTCGTTCGGTTGATGTTTGACTGTTGCCAAGGGAAGTACTGAAATATAGTTATTTGTTAATTGAAGATTAAGAGTACCACGACACACCAATAGTATATTTCGTCACTAGTCCGGAAAGTGGTCTTTATCGGTGCAAGATCGAGTTTCAAGTACGAGGGGAAGCCGGGAACTTGAATTAGATCGATCACTGGTTTACCACTTTCGGACGAGTTACGTACGCTACTTTTCATCACACCACCATTAATAAATATACAGTTTGGTTAAAGTTAGTAAATTTGGACCTATTTACCGAATCTTACGTAGTTATTGTTTATCTCGTATTTGTAATGATTTCAGCGTTTATTATTAATAAAAATTGACGTTGACATCAAAGAGATTTTGTTATTGTTTAATTTCCAACTCATCGGAAATCAATTAGTTTTGATCACAGCTTACTGCTCCAAAAACAAAATTAATCACATGGGTATGATGTGAAGAAAATTTAATATGTTAACAAATAAAACAGAAGAAGGGTACCATAAAATATTAATAAACAATCATTTGCAAGCTGATGAGAGGATATTTTCTGAGTTCTTCAGACTTTCCAAACTTTAGTCTATGTTTGGGTCTAGTTTAATCAATGAGGACCAATATGTCTTCAAACTACATTCCATATCCAATCACAGGAGGTAAGAAGTTAGCTCTTACGTTAAGGTAGGATATCTTTTTTATCCTTATTTCATTTTTGTAAAGCAATGCAGGGGATTTAAATAAATAAATATCACTTTATTGTCACAAAACATCCCACAATTCCAGCAGAGCTGGCGAAACAGATGACATTTTCATAGCATAATAAGACTAAAAACTATGAAAACATGTGTTTAATTTCTCGGATCATAAATCGCTGGGTGAGGAGAAATTGCCTTCACTAGTTTCTCGCTGTCCTCCGGTGTAAAATTTAATTTTTGAGTTATCTTTGGTTGACATTGCAAAAACACTCTTAATCATAATCATAATAATCAGACCCATACGATCGCAGACAGCCACTCTGGTGAGTCAGCAGTCGCGTCAGTGACAACGGCGCCATTGAAGACAATGCTCAGCAGGCGCCCTACGATTATCGTCCAACGATTATCGTTTCAGTCACACCAGTGACAACGCATCTTTAGGCTATGGGCATCGTTAGCGATCGGGTTCGCGATCGGGGGCACTTGGTTTTAGTTTATTTTGTTGTAAACCGATAGACCGTGGTTCCGAAGTACCGGTACTGAGATTTTGATATTGGTTCTTGGTATCGGTATTTTTGCCAAGAACTGGTGGTACCGATAACTGACTTTGGTTATCGACACACCCCTAGTTATTTGATTATAACATAACTTCAAGTTTTACGATCTAAATATAAATTGAAGACCTTATTTTCCCAAGTGGTGGGACAACACCAAAAATTGTCTAACTGCCATTCAAGAACAAGTTTTTAGTGTTACAAAATTCACTTCAAGGAAATAAGTTGTCAAAAGATAAGTGCTCATGGTAATTATCTTTCAAATCGGATTGTGAAACACAGGACTTTTTCCTCATTAACAATGTCATTCCACCCAGTTTTTCAAGCAATAGAACTCCCAGCTGTTTAGTCCAACAGAATAACCAAACATTATGATAAAAATATTTTTGCTAATTCCTGGAATAAACCAAATTTTATAATAATCAAACAACACATAAACACTGTTTTGTTTCCATCCGACCCTCATTCAACTCCCCATTTTGCTCTGCGCAGTTGTACATGTACCAGCTGTTCCGGAGCCTGGCGTACATCCACTCGCTGGGCATCTGCCATCGGGACATCAAACCGCAGAATCTTCTGCTGGACCCGGAGACGGGAGTGCTCAAGCTTTGCGACTTCGGCTCGGCCAAACACCTCGTCAAGGGCGAGCCCAACGTGTCCTACATCTGCTCTCGCTACTACCGCGCGCCCGAGCTCATCTTTGGCGCAATCGACTACACCACCAAGATCGGTAAACGGTGTTACATTTTACCCACCTTCTCCACTGTTTTTTGAGCAAAGAGCCGAGAGGGTTGTGTTTTTAGGTGACTATTTGGTAGGAAAAATTTTGTAGGTTCTGCAATTCTCACATAATCAATCAGAAATAAGTACAAGATGCTCACTGTTGAACAAGCTAATTTTTTAGTTTGAATTTATTTCAATATTTCTTAACAAATAACTAGTAAATGAATCAATTTTTATGAATTTCATCGAGGTATATGTAGGTGTAATTTTATGGCCATAGTCTTGGTTTAAAAGTTTTTAGGTTGCACATGTCCCTCCAACATGAGGCCATTTCTTTGGTAGTCAGGACCAACAACTCAATAAGCGTTCTGAACCACAATGGTAGTCTGAGTTTCAAATTGTGTGTAGCATTGATAGGGATGGAACCAAGGATGCCTGGATTGTAGGACAGTTATCCACTTAGCTATGACTGCCACTCAATGTTCTTACTTGGTTTTAAAATACCTCATCAATGTATTCGCTTGTTATTAGAAAGTGTCAGTTTTATACAGTAGAACCTCGATTAACCCTAGAAGCGGCCATTGCCGGATATCCGGCAATTTCATTTTTGCGAAAATCGTCAATTGCCGTATTCCGGCAATATAGGTCTTTTTTTTTTCAACTACCCATTTCACATTGAAGACGATCTATAAACGTTTTAATATTGATACCATTTTAAAGAGGACATTCCAAACTTTCATTTTCGTACATAATCGAACCTTGTAGCAGTAATTGATCGACGCAATTCGTATTATAATTTGAACAAAATTTAGCGCGCGAAAAATTTTCGACTCAAAAATCACAAAACGTCTAAAAACATATGTTTTTAAAAAAATTCTAGTTTTTGTATTTTTTGACCAATCAGAAAGCCGTTGGTACCATTGAAAAGAACACGATTTATTCTTTCATTTACAGTGGTAAACATTTGTCATATGACGTCGGAAAATAGGAAAAATAATTTTTGAAATCAGCTAAAATGTGCGGTGCATAGTTTGGCCAATTTGCCGGAAATACGGCAATTTATAAATCACGTATTAAAACAATTAATTATGAGTTTAGCGTGTTATAAAACATATAACTTTGTTCCTAGGAAAAAGTTATACATATTAGTAGCGATTCCTTCCTCTATGGCGCGTCCGGTGGTCTGTGGAAGAAGACGGAAATAGTTGTATTGCTTGGCCATTGTGTCTATTGCCGGTGTGTAGCCTAACCTATGTCAGATTTACTATTTCCTTATACTTATACGTTACTATTTCCTTATACATATATATATTTTCTTGTTCAGGATGATCTGTACTACAAAAATATGTACAGTTGATCATATTATCAAGTTGTATGCAAATTATATAAAGCTTTGAGTAACTAAATTTGGTTTTTTGAAAATAAAAATAACAAATTTCAACACATATAAAGTAAAGAACAAAATTTTTTTATGGTATGAAAACGCATTATTTCCAATAAATATATTGTACAGTTTAGTAATATTACACATATTCTATAATATGTATATATTATTTATTTTTTTTATCTTTCAAATGTACAGGGCACTTTTGTAAATTTTGTTCATTTTCTGTATTTTCCCTTATATCAGGAGTAAAAAAAATATTTCTGACAAACTAAACATATTTCCACGTAGGGAAATAAATTACCTACATTTTGTATATCTTAGATTGTCTGCATAAAAATCAGTGTAAAAGTTCTAGCCGTCTACTTTTGAAAAATATTTCAAAATTTTTCAAAAAATTTTGTTTTTTCGTATTTTGTGAAAAACGTACCAACAGGGATTCTATTCAATTTATTTTATATATAATCTACGTCTTTTTCCGAACAAAATGAATATGCATATGACTAGGTTATCATGAGTAGTTTGGACACTGTTAATTTTTTAAAAAACGTCTGCAAAATGGCCAAAATCGGCTGGCCGCTTAGCGCACACGCACCGATTTGGCCTGGCCGCTCCTAGGGTTAACCGTCACTCTTTGTTATCCGTCACCCCATAGATGTACATTTTAATACTTTTACATTGTCATAACTGATGTCGTACTGATAGTGTATACGCCATTTCAATCGAACGTAATACGAATGGCCTTGATTTTGCCAGGAAATAATGCCACGCAGTAAGAGGAAGGGGAGTTGGCGAGGCCACTGAAGATGGATTCAGCTGTAGCTCAGTACTGTGGCCACAGTCTATCATCAGACAGTCGTGACAATCATACGTAAAAAGTGTGGGGCCCAGAAACAGCTAGCAGTTCCTGGTGCCTAAAGTCGAAATAATTTTTTTAACTTAATTGTAAAAAGAATGTATTTTATCAAACTTCTATTAAATATGCAGTTACATAAAAGTAAAGTAATTTATTTAAATTTCAGACAGTAAGCGATCATAGGATATAATAACTTCAAGAAATTTGCTTAACTGTTTTAACAATTATTTTATGTAACCACAGTAACAACAAATATTAATTTGAATTTGTCAAAATTTAATTAATTGTCAACTATGCACTCCAAATTAGAAACATGTTTAAAATTTAACCCTAGAAGCGGCCATTGCCGGATATCCGGCAATTTCATTTTTGCGAAAATCGTCAATTGCCGGATTCCGGCAATATAGGTCAATTTTTGTTCAACTACTCATTACACATGGAAAACGATCAATAAATGTAATAATATTGATACCATTTTAAAGAGGATATTCCAAACTTTCATTTTCGTATATAATCGAACCTTGTAGCATTAAGAGATCGACGCAATTCGTATTATAATTTGAACGAAATTTAGCGCGCGAACCATTTCCGGCTCGAAAATGGTGAAACGTCTAAAAACATATGTTTTTAGAAAAATATTATTTTTTTTATTATTTTGCCTATCTGAAAGCCGTTGGTATGATTGAAAAGAGCACGAGTTCTTCTTTCGTTTCCAGTGATAAACATTTGTCATATGATTTCGGAAAATAGGAAAAATAATTTTTAAAATCAGCTAAAATGTGCGGTGCATGGTTTGGCCAATTTGCCGGAAATACGGCAAATTATAAATCACCTATTAAAACAATTAATAATGAGTTTAGCGTGTTATAAATCATATAATTTTGTTTCTAAGAAAAAGTTATACATATTAGTAGTCATTCCTTCCTGTATGGTGCGTCCGGTGGTCTGTGGAAGAAGACGGAAATAGTTGTATTCCTAGGCCATTCTATCTATTGCCGGTGTGAAGCCTCACGCGTCTCACCCCAAAAGTTTTTAAGGAACCTTAATATTCTTTATATTTTACTTGTATATATGTATATATTCTTGTTCAGGAAGATATGCACTTCAAATAAATGTACCAGTTATCTTATTATTAAATTGTAAGATAATTATATCAGCTTTTAAAAACTAAATTAGGGTTTTTGTCAAGAACAAATTATGTTTTCCTACACATGATAAGTAGAAAGAAAAACAGTTATTTTTTGTTCATAAGTGTATTAATACCAAGGAATATATTGTAAAGTTTAGTAAAATAACAAGTCCTTTTTTATATTTACCTATACTTTGATTTAATTTCTTTGTGTAAAACACACAACCTAAGTTTGTAAATTTTGCCCATTTTACCTATTTTTATCAATAACTGAGGAAAAAAGAAATATTTCCAATAAACCAAACACATTTATATGTAGATAAATATATTAAATACAGTTTATTATGCATTATATAGAGTTTAAATTAAATATTGAGTAGTCTAATCAAAAAAATTTTCAAAATGATTTATAAAATTGATAATTGCATTTTGCTAATAATATACTAGCAGCGATTAGTTTGATTTTATTTGATTTAAATGCAATGTTCTTTCGTGAACAAAATGAGTATGCATATGATAGGGTTAACTTGTAAGGCTAAATCACAGAGAGGGTTTGAAGCAACCTCTACCGATTTTGCTGGAATACGGCCTGAGGGGTAGATTTGTGTTCTAAATTCGATCCGTGCATCAATTCACTCAAATGCCTTTAGAAAATTGTTTTTTTAGTATTTCCTTATACATATATATATTTTCTTGTTCAGGATGATCTGTACTACAAAAATATGTACAGTTGATCATATTATCAAGTTGTATGCAAATTATATAAAGCTTTGAGTAACTAAATTTAGTTTTTTGAAAATAAAAATAACAAATTTCAACACATATAAAGTAAAGAACTAAATTTTTTTATGGTATGAAAACGCATTATTTCCAATAAATATATTGTACAGTTTAGTAATATTACACATATTCTATAATATGTATATATTATTTACTTTTTTTATCTTTCAAATGTACAGGGCACTTTTGTAAATTTTGTTCATTTTCTGTATTTTCCCTTATATCAGGAGTAAAAAAAATATTTCTGACAAACTAAACATATTTCCACGTAGGGAAATAAATTGCCTACATTTTGTATATCTTAGATTGTCTGTATAAAAATCAGTGTAAAAGTTCTAGCCGTCTACTTTTGAAAAATATTTCAAAATTTTTCAAAAAATTTTGTTTTTTCGCATTTTGTGAAAAACGTACCAACAGGGATTTTATTCAATTTATTTTATAAATAATCTACGTCTTTTTCCGAACAAAATGAATATGCATATGACTAGGTTATCATGAGTAGTTTGGACACTGTTAATTTTTTAAAAAACGTCTGCAAAATGGCCAAAATCGGCTGGCCGCTTAGCGCACACGCACCGATTTGGCCTGGCCGCTCCTAGGGTTAAAAAGATATTGATCATTAGTCGCAGTTTACATGAATAAAACCAATTTATAAATGATCCATCATGATATCAATCCACAACAAAATTTATTAAAGAGCCAAGACGAACTGATGTAATATTTATTTGGAATTTCAATTGCAACCAAAAGTATTGAGTAAATTTTATGCTGAAATGGATCATTTGAACTGAGCCAGCTGGACAACCATGACAATTTTTGGATGAGAAGTTTCACAAGACTAAAGTATATTTATTGAACCAACCAAATACAAGTGTGCACTTTATCATAAAATCTTTTTCACCAGAAACCTCAACATGAACTTTTTTAATATAAAAATTATAGTGGAACTTTATTGGTCCCAGAAAATCCTCAGTATTACTAAATTCTCCGCCAGCAATATCGCAAGAATCACAAATAAGAACTTTCAACATTAGAATTCAAATGGAAGCTCATTTGGTCATCAACAAATCCTCAGTATTACTAAATTCTCCACCAGCAATATCGCAAGAATCACAAATAAGAACTTTCAATATCAAAATTCAAGTTAGGAAGCTCATCTGGTCATTAACAAATCCTCAGTATTAGTAAATTTTCCGCCAGCAATATCAAAAGAATCGCAAATAAGAACTTTCAACATCAAAATTCAAGTGGAAGCTCATTTGGTCATCAACAAATCCTCAGCATAACTAAACTTCTGACAGCAATATCACAAGCATGATTATGTACTTCCTGTCTTCACACAATTTCACATGGAAATTTATTTGTTTATAAAAACTCTTTGGTATAAATGAATCCCCCACATCACACCATTCGTTTCAGTATTATCAACATGTCTTTAACATCAATATGACCAGTGAAAACAAGATTGCATCAAAAGTGATAATTGAAATTCTTCATACAAGTACATCAACTCCTCGAAGCAAATTACAAAACGAAACCTGCAATTAAAACTTCTACTACATTGAGATTGTGCAAAATTTAACCTCATTGAACCATTTTTGAATAATTTTTTGTCAATTGTTTACTTCTATTTTCGTCTTGGCTCTGTAAATAAATTAACTAGTCATTTAATCTTGTGTAATATTTTATCTGCTAATAATATCACCTGAAGTTAGGTATACATTTTTAATAGATTATTTTTCATTCATTTCTGATTTAATCCGAAATCTAATAAAACCTAAGCATGCAATAAAAAAATTACTGAGACTAACAAAAGTTCTTATTTACTCAAAACATAACTGAATCTTTACAGTATACTTGGTGACAGTTAATGTTCATATTTTTAAGTTATATATTTCAAGTTATTTTCAGTACATTTACATTTTCATCACTGATTAGTAAAAACAAAATCATTACATTTAGGGATGTCAATAGGCAAGCATGTTTCGTTTCCTCCCTTTTTCTCACTCGTGTGCATCATAGGAGAAATCCGCGCATACCGTTAGAAATGTGGGGTCCTTTAGATGAGCAGAATCACATTATAATTTCCATCAGCCTCCAGGGCTACTCCCTATGGGCTTTGAAGGTTTCAATGTTAATGTTATGGGAGAAGGATAATTTATTAAATCATTAGACAGTGGTTATAATAACATGCTAGCAATCCAGGAAGAACAGATGTTCCATTTATAAAACCTTTTAAATCTAATTGGCTCAAGATGAATTGAGTTTTGGTCGAATTTTTACCAGCCGGTGATCGCTAGTATGCATTATTCACCTATGTAATATCAAAATTTAAGACATTTTTACTTGATTGCACAACAAATTACACACTAAAAGCTCATAATATTGAGTATCTAGACACTCTAGAAAACTCTACACTTAACTAGCATCCGATCAGTTTGTTTTATAACTGACATCTTTTGTGATATACCTCTAGTTTGACTCGGCAATTTCGTTGCCGCCATACTTAACACGCCTCCGATGTTGAATGTATTATGGACCTCTAGGTAGGAAGCTCTATACTTAAACAATGTTTATTTCCTTAAACTAAAAATTAACAAATCCACACTGAATCGAGATGGTTTTATGACACTGCATTGAAAAAATTATAATTCATTTTACTTCACTTCCTAAACTACTAGTCTAAACTATTCTACCCAGTGACCAATATTGAACTGAGAAATGAAACAAATTGGCCTAATGTAAAGCTAAAATAAACAACATTTCTTTTTAAGGTTACTGGTTCAAGTAATATTAAACTACAAAGACAGTCAAGCCTTTTATACCAAACTTTATTTGTATATGTAATTCATGCATTTGGTAAGCAACTAAACACAATTTATTGGTATCATATCATCTAATCCGCACGTTTATTCATGGGAGTCTGATAGCAACTTGAAATATTGTGACTAACTAAAATGAATCTATAAAAATACATTCAACCTTGGGAAGGATGCTTATCAGAAATATGAAGCGATAAGAAATTACTCTTGGCGATTATACGGATGCGGCCGATGCTACTAATTTCAAACTTTAGGAATAAACATGTTAAGTTTAGTAGGCCTATTGCCAGTTTGTAAAACAATTAATTTTAAGTTATAGAAGTAGAACACCACAGAACTTAAAAAATCATACAAAAAAAATCCAGCTAATCCCGGGATTGAAGGTAAATAGTACCAGGATTTTTAGGTACCCAAATAAACTCAGATCCCAAATCCCGGGATTGACACCCTTAATTACATTTCGAAATCTGGAATATGATCCCGTCTTCAGGTAGAAGAGACAGAATTTAGCATTGTTTTCTACCAAAATGTCAAAAAATTAATCGGGCCTAGAAAAGACAAAAACAAAAAAACTGGATTAAGTTAAAACGACACTTTATAATCATTTGATAACATAACACTACGTCTTACCTTGGGCGCTGGAGGAATTCTTGAAATGAGGAACTTGTACCTCTCCACCAACTCCTGGAATATGTTTCGGATCGGGTATCCTGCACTCCTAATCCTTATAGTTTCCATTGTTCCGAAGTACCGAATTTGACGACAGCAAAGCCCCCCCCCCCCCCCCCCGATCCATCATCTACGACATATATCATTTCAATGCACATCTAAAAAATTACGATTGGATAAAAGACATAAACTACTGTGAAAACTTATTTTGAAATTGTAAATTTTGTAGTAATACAAATTTAAATGTTTTTTAATGAAAGGCAAATAATTCAAGTAAGAACATTTACAAATGTCATCTCAATAATTTCTTCTTTGGTTTGAAGTTTTCTGGGTGAAACTGATTTAGTATCCACTTCTTAAATTCTCCTTTCCCTGATCAAAAGGAGTGTCAGGTTGTCAAACAAATTGTCTAATGTAATTTAACAAAATATATTTTATCAACTTCAAGAACTTCTTCAGGAACCTCTCAGCACTTGTATGGTTATTGATGTGTTATGTTTGTGTTGGCAGACGTGTGGAGCGCGGGCTGCGTGTTGGCGGAACTGCTGCTCGGCCAGCCGATCTTCCCCGGAGACTCTGGCGTGGATCAACTCGTGGAGATAATCAAAGTGCTCGGCACGCCCACGCGTGAGCAGATACGCGAGATGAACCCCAACTACACCGAGTTCAAGTTCCCGCAGATCAAGTCCCACCCGTGGCAGAAGGTCAGTGTCGTTTGTAGGCCTACGGATCGGATCAGAAATGGGAAAGTAATAAAAAGATGGTTTTGTCAGATTCCGGAGTTGGGAGGACAAGTTACCCAAGTTTTGGAGATCCTTTAATAGTCAGGAAAACATATTTCTAGAGAAAGTTTTAAACAAAATATTATGAATCGGTAGAGTTCACAGGCACAAGTTATGTCCTTTAGGTTCCTTAGGCGTGTTAGGTTCACAAAATAGTTGATTGTTTTCACATAGGGCCTATTGCTTTCTCAATCAGTTTGGATGTTTATTACTTTAACTATTAACCGTTTTAATTAAAAAAACAAAAACAGCATTTTGATGTCAAAATTATCAATTGTATTTTGTTTCTTTAATGAGACACTAGAGCTAGTGATACAACCAACAGCCATCTTTTGTTGTTGAGTTCACTTTTAATACCTCCTTTCCTTCATTTCTTTGTTCAAACTTTTATTCAGAACATACATAACTAGTACATACAGGGTCCCCACTCAACGTTGAAAACCTTAAAACTATGAATAAGCCATGAATTTCATCTATCATAAAAAACCTGGAGTAATCTGTGAATTTTATAATAAAAATCTTTAAAATTGTTATTTTGTTTAAAGTAGAACGCTGATTGATGCACACAACGAGCCATCACTCTCTCAAAACAACCAGTCTGTCTTTACTCTGGTTGTACACAAAACCACAGCGCACTACAGTTAGATCGTTCCAGCCGTAACCATTGAATCGGACAACATAAAAATATAACTGAGCTCGGAACTGTCAGTTCCAATGAAGCATTTTATAAAAATTCTTAATATCATGTACGCCCCACATGATGTTAAGACCCTATTTGGGGGATCTTTTTTATTGGAAATGCTTCATTTGTTGCTATTGCGCTTAAAAGAAATTTAAACGTAACTGCTTCGTGAAACTAGTTCCACCTTTGCCGTATTCTTTGTGACAACACATTGACTGGTAAGAGTGATTGGAAGATCGGTAACCATGACAACCTATTGCTTAATCTTGTGATTGGAAGACGATCGGTAACCATAGTATAGTTTGTTATAACTTCTCTATCGAAAGATGCTTCAAAGTGATAAAACGATTGTCCTTGTTGCATCTGTGTTTACATTATAGGCCTCGTACGTTATTAAACCTATGTAGGCCTAACTTTTGGCTGGTAATTATTATTTTCTATGACACATTTGTAGACCGTGAATTTCATAATTTTGGGACTGTAAAAACCAGGAAAAATCGTGATTTTTATTTTGAAATTGCTCAGTTTTACATTGATTTAAAATATAAAATGTAGGATTTGTATTCTCTCTAGTTTATAGAGATAATTGTTAATCAGTGAACACTGTCTCCTTTTTAACCTATAATCAAAGTTAAAAAAATTTTAAATGCTATTTAAATAACTTATGTAAAAACAACCTTCTCTTCATACATTTTTGCATTTATCTAAAGGATCTCCAAAACTTGAGTTAGCTTCATGACTCATTTGTTGCTTACTCCCAAATCCTGTTACTTATTCCGTCAAACTTTAAGTAGTCTTCGAGGCTCAGCCTTATTTAACATGTAATACCTCACATGAATTTTCATTTCTGTTAGTTTTTGCCAGAACCAAACACATTTTGGAGCATGTTTTACATTAGAACATTAAAAATTGAATATTTTCTTATGATTGGACATAATTTGTATTGATAGTGTGTATATTTGTGGTAAGTGAATTTCCTTGAGTCAGCAAATTATTGTGTAAACTAAATACATTTATTCTGGTTTTCTCTGTTGCGAAGCAGGTGAGCAGAGAATTCCCCCCATACCACAGACAAAAAAGGTCTATTAATTCTAGACCGTTATATGGGCATAGGCGTAATTAACATTTTTTTAGGCCGTGCCAATAAATAAAAGTTAGGTTTATTTATATTTTTTTGCAACTTTTCCTAAAGTTAAAGGTTATAAAGAGTTTGTTTCTGAATTAGATTTCATATTATCATCATACTTTTCATCATGTTGTTCAGAGACCTTATTCTGTTTTACATCATATTCACACTTTAAGACGTTTTTAGCTTCCATGAGAGTCTTTTGATACAATCTTTTTGGCTCTAATCCATTAACAATGACAGTCCTGAAACATTACCAAAACTTCGTATTGCATTCAAAACAGCCCACCCCACTCCAGATAAAAGACATCAATTTTTTTGTTTCTAAAATTTTCCAAAAGACACCGAGGGAATTAAAAAATGACAGGTATTCCTTCCTTACAGTTCATGCTCCAGCAAATGTCAGTTCCGAAATGTACGACTGATCACCAAAAGATACGAGTAAGTGTGTCTGTGTGTGTTGGTGCGTGTGCTCCCTTAACCTGACAAGGGATGGACGGGGGCTAATCGCGATGCTTTACAACATTCGATTGGAGGCCCAATAACAATAGAAAAATGAGTGCAAAGTACATTGTTTATAGTGTAATAACTTTATTTAGGCAGGTTAAACATTTTGTTAAATCAAAGTTATCTGAACGTTTTGGAAGTGCTGCAAGTTGGCTGAGGGATTAGCTCTAGTAAAAAACGAAAGGGTTTCTGTTTTGGGAGAAGGTAAAACAAACAAGATAGTTAAAGCAAAGTTTACTTGATTACTATTACTGTTGTAGCCCAGAGGTATCCACTAGTTAGTTAATAATAATTAGTTTATTAATAATATTTTATCTGCATTATGACGTCCATCCAGGGTGTAACAAAAATGGTGCAATGCTAATATTTTTTTGGATTCTACACTCAAAAATAAATAAAAAATGTCCCGTACAATTTTTAAAAAATTTCTGTTTCATTAAGCCACCATCCGCCATTTTGTTGTTTACTGTTATTTTGATTTCTGATACGGATTTGTGTTACGTTTGTATTTGGCATGGACCTTAACAACAGAAATGCCCCATATACAGAAGCAAATTATTTTTTTCCGATTTTTATTATCAAAATTGTGGTCATTTTTAATCTTTAATAGCAAACATATGAAAAACGGTAATTGTATCAAATTTTGGCAAGATAAAACAATGGAAAATTGAATCATCTAAACAATGATACCAAGATCGTAAAGATCTAACAACAAACAATGGAATGAATGTGATTTGTCTTGTGAAAAAATTATTTTTGATGCCTATTGCAACTATTTCAAATTTATACATTTTAAAAGTAAAATCTCATTTACTCCCTTATTTGTTATTTCATCTTTATAACCTTGTTATCATTCTTTAGATGATTTAATTTTCCAACTTTATTGTACCTGGCCAAAATTTGTTAAAATTTACCATTTAAAAATTTTTTTAAGATTTAAAATGGCCACCATTTTGAAAATATACATTAGAAAAAATCATATTTTTGTAAATTGACTTATGTTACAGAAATAAAAGTTAGGTTTATTAAGTGTATAAAGCAAAATGGCAGATAGCGTCTTAACAAAGCTGATATTGCAAAAATTTTCTGAATATTTTAGTTAGTTCATTTTTAAGTGTAGCATCCAAAAAAAAAAATCTATATATATATATAAGCGAAATCCCACTCACTGACTCATCACGAAATCTCAGGAACTACCAAACGGATTTACTTGAAACTTTGAAAATAGGTTCGTCTTGCCTCCTAGGTGCTCACTAAGAAACGATTTTGCAAAATTCCTTCAGGGCTCCGCCCCACACGTCTTTAAAGTTACCATGTTATTCTTATGGAAGCAACATTTTTGTATTGGAACATGTGATTACATTAAGGAATATTAATTTTGTAAACAGCTGTTCTTATTCAAATTATTGAGGGAAGATTGGTAATAAACAACTAGAGGATAGTTGCTGCGAGTGAGCTTAGCGACCAAGCTAAACCTGACGGGGAGTGATTACTGACTGACTCATGAAATCTCAGGAACTACCAAACGTATTTACTTGAAACTTTGAACACAGGTTCGCCTTGCCTCTTAGGTGCTCACTAAGAAATGATTTAACAAAAATCCTTCAGGGCTCCGCCCCACAGGCCTTCGAAATTTCAATATAACGTGATCCGCATGGTCAATTTTAAATACAAATTAGGAAACCTGCACACAATTACTGTATAGCCTACCTGTTGAAATTTGACATGGACGATTCTCTTTGCTTATAGATACTTACTATATATATATATAAGCGAAATCCCACTCACTGACTCATCACGAAATCTCAGGAACTACCAAACGTATTTACTTGAAACTTTGAACACAGGTTCGTCTTGCCTCTTAGGTGCTCACTAAGAAATGATTTAACAAAAATCCTTCAGGGCTCCGCCCCACAGGCCTTCGAAATTTCAATATAACGTGATCCGCATGGTCAATTTTAAATACAAATTAGGAAACCTGCACACAATTACTGTATAGCCTACCTGTTGAAATTTGACATGGACGATTCTCTTTGCTCATGGGTGCTCACTAAAAAACAGTTTTTCAAATACAGTTTTCGAAGTTCTCTAGGGCTCCGCCCCACAGGCCTTCAAAATTACTTTCGGGCATCCGGGGTTTAAATTTGAATCGGACGTTCCTCTTCGCTCATAGTTACTTACTAAGAAATAATTTTGCAAATTTCCTTTAGGGCTCCACCCCATAGAACCTCAAGATTACCATAGATTCTAGGGGGTATAAGTTTAACATGGATGTTCCGTTTTGCTTACAGATGCTCACTACGAAATGGTTTTGTAAATATCGTTTTTGAAGTTCTTTAGGGCTCCACCCCACCTGACTTCAAAATTAATCAAGGGCCAACGTGTTTTAAATTTGGCATGGATGTTCCTCTTTGCTCATAGGTGATCAATAAGAAACAATTTTGCAAATTTCCTTTATTGCTCCTCTCCACAAATTCTCAAAACTACTATAGATCCTACGGGTTGAAATTTAACGTAAATTTTTTGTTTTTCTAATAGGTGTTCACTTAGAAACAGTTTTGCAAATGTAGTGTTTTATGTTCTTTAGGGCTTCGCCCCACATGACTGCAATATGACTGTAGAGCCTAAGGGGTTGAAATTTGATATGGTCGTTCCTATTTGCTCATAGGTTCTCGGGGCCTTTTCTATTTAAGAAACCTTTTCTCACTAAGAACAGGTTTTGCGAAATTCCTTCAAAGCTCCACTCACACTACTTCATTGTTTCAATGTCATTCTTAAGGAAGTAGATTTCGTTGCTCTTTAAAAAGATTTTATTACCTATAAAATAAATTCAATCACGGGCGAAGCCGTGACGGGCAACAGCTAGTATATATATAAATGCTCACCATTTTTGTTGCACTTGGCGTGATTATCCAATTTATAAACATTTCAGGATTGCGGGTTGCATATATATAAAAGGAATAATAATTATTTCAGGCCCGTCTGTCCCTTTTCTTAAAAAATGCTTAGCTTCTCTTCAGGACGTCTATCTTAATATTTTACTTCCATTCAATCACTCACATTTTGAGTTTACATAAATGTTTATAACATTGTATGTCCTAAATAAATTTATAATTAACATGAAACTTATGATTTTGGAAATCTAAACGTTCTACTAATTTTTTGTTTGACCCTCAATTGATTCAATGTATTTTGTTGTTTTTGGCCTTTTTTTTGTATTGTGCCAGTTATAATTAAATTAACTAAAAAATAAAATTCTTGTGAAATCCACAATTACATTGAATTTTCCACAGTACAAGGTAATTTAAAATAACCATGGGTCACTCTAAAGATGTAAAAAGCTCAAATTCTTACATAATCATGAACATGCAATTGTATGAACCTTCATACTGTAGGCTTACAAAATAAATGGTAACCAGAAAGAAAGAAAATAATGCAAAGATTTGTATAGTTTACTTTTTACTTTGACTTTATAAATCTATTGTTGTTGTATTTGTTTAATTTACAATTTTATAAATACTTGTTAAAAAAAATTTTTTGAAGGTAATCTAAAACAAAAAATAGTTTTCTATTTGTTCAGTATTCAGAATCTTACTTACTAGATAACTATAATTCTAATTCAATATATTTTCTGCTATGCCTTAGTTCAAAATCATGTATACCATCCTTTTTCCAACATTTATCATTTGGAAATAATACCTACTCATTAAATTTGGTGTTACAGTTGGCCCCAATACTTTTATTTTTATATTTAAAAAAGACTCTTTACAGTTTATTAACTATTAGATCCATGCACTCTTGGAGGTATTTTAAATTGTAATATCCAAAAAAGTCTCTTCTGTCTAAGCACAAAACTGATGCAACACAACCAAATAACTCTATATATCCACTTGGAACGATCACAAATGCAATAATCAAAACAAAAAACGCAACTCGTATTCTGAAGGGCAGGAAAAAAAGGAAATTGAGCAGCTAAAGCTTTTGTGAGCACTCTTTCTTACATGCTTCTCTACTGTTTGCCAACTTTCCAAATTCATTGTAACATATTATAGTTTAAAAAGCAAAAGATCTGATGATTTTAATGGTGTAAATATCCTAGCCATTATATTTAACTAGAAAACCCCTTGATCAAAAAAACTTACTTCACTATACATCTAAAACAGGAAAAAGTTGCAAGCGTACATTTTTTTATTTGTTGACCAGGAAAAAAAGTCAATCAACGCGGTTGTAGATAATAAAATCAATTTAAAACTTTTTGTTTTTAACATTTCTTAATAAGGTGAATATTTTTTATGTACGTGGCAGGTCACTGAAGATATTGTAAAATCGCATCTTTATTTCCAATGTTGGGAATGATATCCAAACCGTTTGGAAACCCCCTTCTTACAATTTGGAAATATTTTCATCCTCAGTATAAATTTATGACTAATTTTGCTATTTTTCTTTAAATATAAATGTTAGTCAATGGATTAACGCACTCTACCCCACTGTTTGAAGTGGCACCCCTTACATATTAAAGTAGTTTAATCGTAATAAATTATAGTGAAAATTGGAATTTTATATGCTAGTTTTTAGAAAACTAAGTTTGAAATAAATTTTACTTTTCAAATGCTTTATCAATTTGTAACTTATTCTGCATTTTAATCGTTGAATCTTGCAAAATATTTTTAATCTTTCTTATTTTAGTGCTAGAAAATCAAGTTCCCTAAATTTTTTTATTGAAAAGCACTCATCCTGCATGATTAAATTTGTTAAAAAGCTTGGACTTATTCTGTAGAAAATCTAGGCATTAAATTAAATTATACCTGGAAGATAAGACCTATTGTTAATTAAAATTTCATATAAATCCAGTAAAGGGATCTATTTTTTCTAATTCACATCATTATTCATTCTGGAATAACCTAAAGGAATAAAATTTAATTTTACTAGCCAGATATTTTATCTTCTCATATTTGGTTATCTATAGTTTCTTCAGTAGTGGGTACTTCACCTCATGTAGATGTGCATTGGTCTATTATTATGTATTACTACAGTAAAAGAATGTGTGAAAGGACTTACTTGTTAGGTCTGTGACTAATTAAACTCGTTTCATGTATCAACTAACAGTTCGGTAGGTTTAGTTTTCTTGACTCCAGTAATTAGTTTGAGTTGATTCCATGAGGATTTAGTGCAAGTCGCATTTTCCATTATGTACAATGAGTTGTCCTGTTAGTATAATGTGCATCATAACGTCAAACCATTGACTATATACACTTCATGAATAGACTTCTCACCCAATGCATTTTTTTGTACTGATATTTAGAAGGTTTATGTTCGTTGCTCTAGAGGTGTTGTTATTGATGTTGTAATTATTCAGCTGGATTTACAGTGATCCCAATAGGAATTTTTTTCTAAAAATAGGGGTGTCCCTCTAGAGGTCTGGGAATACCCGAACATTTGAGTAACTTCAGGTAATTATGTGAACCCAGGTGGTCGGGCGGGTTTGACACGTCACAGGCTTTATTCGGGAGGACTTTTATTTTATGTCGGGTCGGGTACCTACTGCCCGAATATTTCCTAGCCAGATTTTGGCTTAGTTTTACTACACTAAAGGTGGTCTATGTCTTCGAGCAGATTTTCAATTAGGTTAAATCAGGAATTACCTGAAATCACCATCGTTTATGTTGTTGACTGGGTCAATTTACTATATAATATACTTACTGCATAAAAAAATAATAAAAAAAGGCACACTATTTACACCTTAACTTTGACCTAAGATTCAGGTTGTCCTCTAAGAATTCAAGTAAATAGTTAAGTGATGTTGATTGGTCACGTCCATAGAGCAATTTAATTCCATTGTAGATTTCATCACACAATCACTAAAAGCAACTTTTTTAAAGAAAAACTGCAATGTACTGCACAGTTTGTTCACTCCACCAAAATGGATTTTTATGTCTAGTAATTAGAGGTGTGCGGATAGTGAAATTTGACTTCGGATCAGATTCGGATCGGATAGTAGGGGGTTCGGATCGGATTTTATTCGGATTCGGATACTCGCGCGGACAGAGTGAACTGTAAAGAATTAAAATACAAATTAATTAACAGTAAAATTTTAGCACTTTATTCCTAGGAATGCATGAAAAATGTTAATTTTATTTTTGTTTAATATAGGAATGTAGGCATATATTGATTTTTTGTTAAGTATTTGTTCAAAACTAGAATTATAATTTACATTTTGGACAAATACTTTACAATGATGAATAGAGAATTTTAGTGTGTTTTTAATGTGCATGTTTGATGTTGTCCTTGAGTTATTATGTTAAGTATGATACCATTTCATATGTGTATGATTTTGTGTATTATAGGCCTATTATAATATATTTTGGCCTATATAATATAGTTTAATATATTCTACTAACTACAGTAGGTCTCATCCAAAATAAATTCACTACAAGGCTATCAGTATCAAACTAAGTTTAAACATAAGGTAGGCCTATTGTTTAGCTCTAAAGCCGGTCAATCAATAGGCTACATTTGTAACTATTTGTTTATGGTGAGAAAATCTTTTTCGATATTTATTTACAAATTTGTTTATATAACCTAGATAAAATTTTCTCTCTCAGAATTAGGTCATTTTCAGGCTCATTTTTTGTTTGAATACATTGATAGTAATATTTTGAGTAATAACTTAGAGTTATGACCAAATAAGGTCTATTTCATTCATTAGGCCTAGGCTATATGCAAGTTTTGATATCTTTGAGTCACTGTGATGACATTACTGCTTAACAGTAAGTTTAGCCTAGGCCTACACCTTCATGTAGGCTACAGTCTTGTTTGATGTTTAAAAGTAGATTGCTAAGCTTACTTAGGTTCAATAATGCAGTAACATGTAATACTTTTAACAATTTAGATTTTAAACTTACATCCCAATTTGTTTTAGGCCTATTACAATGAGCTTAGTTAAAATAAAAACTTTCCTATCTCAAAGAATTTATGAAGTGGAAGCTAGTCACAAGTCTCAATTTCAGAAATAATAAAACTACATTATTTTATTTTTCTACAAAGAACATTTTATTATGTCTTAGTTACCCTACCCTTAGGCCTACCTTTAGAACCAGCTTGCACAATTAAGTTAGCATTCCGCCTGTTCTTGGTTTTTCTCAAAAGATTTCCGAATCAAACTCTTTTTCCTTCTTGGCTCCATAACTGAGTAGTTAACAACTAGCCTATCCGATTCTAGAAAATTAAGTTGATCACATTAAAAGTTCGTAACTTCAATTCAAATTTTATCTCGTACGCTGTCGGCTGTAGCAGTATTCCCAGACTTCAAAACATCGTACCACACGATAATAAATTATTATTGCACGCCACAAAAATGTCGTGTCTATCAATGTAATTAGTGATTGATGTCGGGAATTATTTGATTTTGTAATATTTTAGGCACGCAAAATCAATCATTTTCCAAAACTATCATTAATTATCTTGAAAAATTACGACAAATCTTTGGGAGGAAAATCAGTGTGACGTCAGAGAATGAGTACAATAACAAATTATTATCGTGTACTTGGAAACACTGTCGTCTACTGCGCAGGACAACAAAATCAAATAACCACAGACTAAAATCGTGACACTCGCTCAATTCTGGTGTTCCCCATACCAGTTAATTCCAAATCGGTGGCTGTGGAGTGCTAGCGAGGGTTCACTAGCGCTCGTTGTGGTTGGAATCGGAACCTAACTCTACAGCCAATCACGACCACTGTTAGAATGGGTTGTTTACTCCATTCGCTTGAGTCGCTAATTATCAGATTTGTTTTGACAACCATTGCCTTGAGTGCGCTATATCTTGGGGACACCATAATAATGCCTGGAGTGTCAATACTAGTGTTGACTGACTGTCTTCAATTTTCAAGTTTTCGAGAGAGATGATAATAATTTATTCATTGGGTCGTGTTTTAATCCAACATTGTATTCATACCTAGAACGAACGCGATCGTCAGTATGATTCTAAATGTAGTTTTTGGGGGATTTAAAGGTTTTTATTCTCATATACACTATCTATCCGAAAAAAATCGGATATTTTTCGGATCCTATCCGACGCCTGTTGTACATTCGGATCGGATCGGATATCCGAATCCGATCCGGTTTTCCGGATATCCGCACACCTCTACTAGTAATGTATACCAGAAGGAAGTTCTCATGTTGAGACACAAATGTTTTTGTACTTATTATATCTGTTCATAATGTTCAAATTACTCTTGTGAGGATACTGTTACTTACACAAGGGTTAAATTGACTCTAGGCCTATATATGTTCTATGTTCAAAAAATTTGCTACACCAAGGGTGATTTATTTTTAATGATTGTACTAAAAATTCTTTAAATAGAGATTGTGAATACGGTTTATTTGTTGTGTAGAGGTGAAAATACATGGCTTCATTAGTTTAGGGGGATTTAAAAAACTGGTTAAATCTAGGAATTTTTTATTCCAAGGTTTGTTATATTAAGGTTTGACTACATCTATATTTTAACAGGCAAGCATGAATTTCTTCCTCCTTTTTTCTCAGCTTGTGTGCATCGAAGGAGAAATCCGAGCATACTGTTAAAAAAGGTAGAATGCCCTGTAGATGAGCAGAAACCCATTATAATTCACATCATTCCCCAGGATTTCGCTTTACAGCCTTTTAAATTTACAATATTAATCCTGTGGTAGAGATGTAATTGATTGGATCATTAGACAGCTTGAAATAGTTACTTGCGGAAACCTGGTATGAGCTCCCCGTGTACACTTGGATACACACATATAACACTAGATAAAAAAAAACCCCCACCATCATTTGATAAATACAACAGAAGAATATTTGAAAAGAAACCCGTTTTAACCACTTGCCATTGCTATAAAAATCGCACATAATTGAAAAAAAGTTTAGAAAAATTCCAAATTGAATTTGGTCTGTATGCCAGTTCATTCTTTAGAAGAAGTTTTTAAAATACATAATTACTTTTAATTCTGAAAATACTAATTAGTTAATACTAATTAATAAAACAGGATCAGCAAAGATGTATGTAACTCAATTAATTTTTTGTTATTTTGCGAATATACTACATATTGGATAATTCTATACTACGCATATACTATGAAATGAATATAGAATATTTGACTTTGTCGGTTTTGCAGGTGTTCCGAGCGCGGACGCCCGCCGAGGCCATCGACCTGGTCTCCCGACTGCTCGAGTACACGCCTTCGTCGCGCATCTCCCCACTGCAGGCTTGCGCTCACAACTTCTTCGATGAATTGCGCGAACCCAACACCCGACTGCCCAATGGCCGGCCGCTACCGCCTCTCTTCAACTTCACCGAGACAGGTATGCCTACGGCAGGTTAGAGTAGATGTGGCCAAGATAATCGATACAACTTATGGGTGTATACCAACTGGAAAATCCGGGAAAAGCCCGGGAATTCTAAAAGGCCAGAAAAAAACTAGCAATTTCGTTGATTGATCTTTGATTTTTTAGTCAGCACTTGTCTGTTAATCAAGTACGCTTGTATCTGCCGACCGGAGATGCCCGCGATTACTGACTGAGGATGCTCACAACTGCCAACAGAAGACACTTGCGACCGTTGACTGGGACTGCGGTTTCAGGACACTCGCGACCATTTAAGTTTTATATTTTTAAGGGCAAGTTAACCACCCTTTTACACACGATGGTGATGGTATTTCTTTCTAAGTATTGGCTTTATAAGAGTTGTTGTCCAAAATTCTTATATTTTGAAATAATTTGTAAATAAATACAAAACTTGAATCAAAATAATTTAACAGATTTATCTATTGTCTATTTATTAGTTTTTTTCTGTAAAGAAATTATAACTCACTACATTTATTTAATATTCTGCTGAAATATAAAATTGAGCAATGCAATTTAAGAACTGGGAAAGAAATTAAAGCTCGTGTGCATTACACGTACCCTTAAGTACTCACGCGGAGTGTTTACAGACCCTAGTCGTAAATTTTTTGATTCTAGCTAGAATATTTTTAATGCACTCTTGTGCCACTCAGTGCCTTCAAATATAAATGTCGTGGAGTGGGCCTAAATGCATTAAATGGCGTAAGTCCCGCCGCCTAGTGTATCACTTCACAGAGTATAATGTTAGAACTGAGGAAGTATTTTTCCATACATGGGACAAAACCCAAAGCAAACTTAGTTCTTCGGAAATGTCAACAGCAGTTTATACAAAGTTGAGTCATTATGATGACCAAGGTATTTAAAAGTCTCTAAGTTAACCTAGGTGTCCCAATCAGAGCAAAAATTCCATTTTCCTTACTACTTTTTATACTTTGTGTCACTGGATACGTCTATAACTGAAATAAGTCTGCCGAAATTCAAGCACTACCATAGGCAGAACGAAGGGAACTACTGTCTCAGTGCCAAACCACATGTAGTTAACAAAACTGGGAGATACCTTTGTCCCTAAAAATGTGAAACAATTCTGTGGTTTATTTTTTATAAAAAATTTTTTTAAAGGTGGCTGAATAATGTCTAAACGAGTTTAGAACCAAAGGACTGTTGAGTTTGAATCATAATAAATCCTATACTATAATACGAGGAATGTCTGAAGGGATGTGTGTTCCACGATCTCGAAATTTAGCTGTCAGATTTTGCTTAAACTTTGCAATTAAAAGTGTATTGGCCCAAAAATAAGTTTAGAAAAGGCCTCCATCCCAGGAAAAATCGAATTTTGTCAGAATTTAAGTTTAAAATTTGTAATTTTTAACATTGGTCTTATGGGTTGCTATTTTGGTAACGAAATAACAACGAAAGGTATACAAAAATAAAGGAACATTAATATTAAGCAGACTTTTTGAAACAGCTGTTAGCTGTGAAGAGGTATAGTTGGTTGTTGGGGGAAATTTAATAGCTCTAATGACACTATAGACTATCGAAACTGAATTAAAACCAACGAGCAAGGCTCGGTTAACCTGGTACTATATATTAATACATCATTACAGTAATTTGTTTAGTTAGGCATCTAACTTGAAAATATCATTTTCCTGAATCATAAACCTTTTCACCATAAACAGAAATTTAGACCCCTTTTTCTTCTTTTTGTTCTCCTGAAAAAGTTATAAAACTTTAAAACGTCACTATGTCAGAAAGGCGACAAAATGGTTGATTTTCTCCACAGTATCAAGTTCTGTTTGTATGCTATAGAAAGTTATGACTCTTTTGTAATCCGACCTGATCAATTTGCAGAGTTGAACATACAGCCTACACTCAACTCTGTACTGTTGCCTCGCCATGCCGCCAGCGCGGAGGGCGGGGGCAGTGGTGGCGGGGCCACGGATGGGGCCGGCGGCTCACAGGGAGGCTCCGCTGATGCCACTGCTGCCAACATGACCCCCGACACCGCCAACCAGGCCAGCCAACCTTCCACCGACATGGCTTGAACACCTGCACGCGAGGTAAATTTGGACGATGAAACTACAATGTGCTCAATAATGTGATAGTTTTATTAATGGAAACGTTACGTAACATATCTCATTCCTCTTATTATTTTATTCAATCAAATTTTATTTATTCATGATTCATACTATGTATAAACACAGAATGGCATCAATTTCTAGTACAGTGGTCACTAGAAAATAATAAACTAACAGATACACTAAACTAAATATAACAAAAACAATTCTATACATAAAAAAAAGAACTTACTATCCAAAATATTCTTTAAATGAATATACTGATCTTTGAATCAAATAACTTTTTAACTTTTTCTTGAAGGTCTTAATGTTTTATTTATCACTTATATTGTTAGGTATTTAGTATACAAATTTTGTTCCTACAGGTGTAGGTTTTTTCATTGCAAAATAAATTTTGGGGGAAACTGTTGGGGGACAAACATAATTTGCAACAGAATAATTGAGGAAATTGCCTTAAATTCTTAGATTTAGTTATTGGAGATTGGAGATTTTCTATCAAAACCCGTATAAAACTGTTTTAAATATAAAGCTACCCAAAATTATGAACCCAATTAAATTTTGAAAAGTAAAATCTAAAATGAAAAATTTTTAGACTCGTAAAAAGAGGACATTTAAAAGGTTTGTTTTACCATACTTGTGTGATTGACCAATAGATTCCCGCATCGATTGGCAGACATTTGTATAACCTTAAGGTATAAGTTAAATTTCTGCTGTCCAGTTAGGCTATGGTACAGGCAGTTACAGTAAAGAAGGTGTTTTTTATTGTCTTTTGTATTGAACCAACCGGTAGCAAACAAACTTGTGTGGGAGTTTGCCAAGCACCCCCAGTACAGTTACGTTTACATTGTTCATGACCCGGACCCACTCTGTCATGTGTATCAACGAGCCAATGTGTTTCAGGAGGGGCAGATGATGGTGACCAAACCTCAGACGAGAGAGTCGACCGCTTCAGCTAAACTTCTCCGTCTAATTACACAATTGTACAGATTTTAAATCTTCTCCGATTGAGTTATATTTTTTGTACCGGCAATGTTTTCACCGTATTTATTTGATATTCTTTTACGAGAATAAACGGCAACCGACTTGTATTTTATTTATTCGTATTCTTTTGGCATTATATACTATTAATTTACAGAAAAATTATATGTAACATTCTCTTTACAACTTTTTTTACATCCTAACTTTTTTTCGATATTTTGTTGTAATCAAAGGTGTGATTTCTTAGCTGCCTGGCTTACTATTCCTAGACTGCTTAGAAACCGGCTAAGTTTGTTTTGTAAATTAACTTTTTCGAGGTCGGATGAGCTTTACATGTATTTCTGTGATCACTGACATGCGGTTTTCTCATGTGCAATAGAGATGGAAGAATTTAATTTTCAGATGGAGGCAGTATCACTGTTGAACTTTGTTAGTTTCAAAATTTTGTGACAATTCATTGGAAGTACACCAAATAAGTGTATGTGGATCAAAATAAAGAAAATTATGTATTAATAGAGGTTTCATTTCTATATATGACTTTTTTGTATTTTAGCTGATTATTAATCTTTTAACTGTTTTGTTTCATTGGGACCAAAATTCAGTTGTTTGTTTTGTTATACCACCAGAGTCTTTATTATATTTTACTTCCTATTTATATATAAAAAATGTTTAAGGTCAATTTTATTGCATTAAAAGTACGAGTATTTAAGTCTTATTGGGGGAAACATTCATTGCATTTGTGAATGGTTTTTTGTTATTGTTGGTTTTTATTTTAGTAGGTTTGTTCTATGTAAATAGCAGTTTGTAAAGTTGAATATCATTGAACAAAAATGCCATAATTTTACTTTCATTATGTTTGTTAATAAAACTCTACTCTAAGTACAGTGTTTATCATTTAAGCTTTAAATTATCGTAGTTATATGTATACATAAAAGGCAATCTTGGAATTGTCTTTGACTTTTAAAGTTGTATTGTATACTTTTTAAATATTATCTATGGAAGTATCAAGAATACTGTTATTTTTAACTTGAGAAAATTTAAACATTGTCGTTTGTTTAAATTTATCGACATTAAATAGTTTATGTAACTGTATAGTTGGATAAAATTATGAAGTACTGTGACGATTCAATTAAAAAATATGGTTAAAAGATTAATAACTGGTAATCTGTTTTATCCATTGACGGTCTCAATGCACCTAGGTATTCAGGGGGAGATATAACGATATTTGGTGAATTTGACCTCTTGCAGAGGTGCTGTAGATAATAGGGATGCTTATTTGTTGTGCTTATAGCCACTCCATCTATGTTAGAACAAATTTCTATATTATAATACAATATTTGCTAGGGATCTAGTATAAACCTTACTTAGGCGACACTAAATATCTGAAAATGCACCGTAGCGATATGTTGTGTTCACATATCATCATGTCGATTGGCGATTAAACGATGGCTCGTTAGCGTTATACTTTCTGCACCAATTTCTACTGCAACCGTATACAAATTATCGAACCGTGTGTACGAAACTAATTCTGTATAGACTTGTAAAGCTTATGAGCGCATGTATGTGTGTATGGGTATTCTTAGGCGAGTCGATTTTTATTGTACCTCATTCATTCATCAGTCCAGTCAATGGGAAAATTAATTCTTTCGGCAAACCTTTCTTTTTGTAGATATTTTTTTATCAACAACTTATGTAGTTAGTCTCGAGATAGACTCTTTTGTAAAGTGTGCTACTATCGGTTAATCGTTTAGTGGACTGTACATACAACTAGGTGTACGTTTGACATCACAGGCCTATATGCCTCTTTGATTCTGTTAACGTTGTTCATAGCATTTGTTCAGAAGACGCACTGGACAGTAAAATATGATTCGGTGTCTTCACACTGTACTTAATTGTTTCTTCTATTTGCTGAACAAATTCAAAGCACAATTTCATCAGCCACGAATGGTTTTATAAATAATTAAATTATTTAAATTGTTTTGGGAAAAAGTAGACCTTAATGATTTAGATCAAACCAACAGTTTGATGCCAATTAATTCTCGGTCTCAAGCTGTGATTGGAAGGGTATAAGAGATTTGTGCACCACAAAGCACATATTCCACAATACCTTCATATGGTCTGAAGATTCCTATTCGAAAGCACATAAGTTAATTTTTTCTTCGTCTTATTTCTTGGCATAGTAACATGTGAAATTCCAAGTTTATTTTACTTATTGTAAAAATGCATGCCCTGAAAACAGCATATAACAAAATAATATAGAGGAAACTTCACTTAAATGTTTTTACTTCTTGAGGAAGGTCACGATTGTTCTTAACTATTCCCATAATCGTATAGTTATGATCTTTTCCTAATCAAACGGAACGATGGAAGCATCGTCGGGTGTCGCTGTTGCTTGCCGGCAAAGCAGTTACCGCGTCTATACTCCCAGTGCCAGTCGCTTTTGAATCAAATTTTGAGATTCAGTTTTGTTGGTGCTAGTGTATTGAATGGTACAAACCGTGTGTTAAATGTTAAGTACCGTAAGCCAATGAGGGCCAAGGTTTCGACCCGTATAATTTGGCCATTTTGTTGTCTATAATAATTTGAGTACGACCTGAAATGTTTATTTCGTTTTTAACTGCTGTAAATAATTTTCTGCTATAATAGAAAAGAGTAATTGTAATTTTTGTCTATCATATCCGATTCATACTATTATGGTTATTAATATAAATTAATTATAATATATTAGGATAATATTAATCTATATTGAATAGTTGTTTAGAAAGTATGAAAATAAACCATTGACCCCATTGAATTTTGTTTTGTGTGATTGCTAGCAACCCTTTTGTACTCGTTCAGCTTGCCTGTAGAATCACTCGTACTTACAGTAAACTTGTTAAAGACTAATGGTTCTCATTTCATATCACACCTCTCTCTTCCAGGAAAACGGGATTATGAATCATTTGTATGGTAGGTATGTTCGTAGAACATTTAACCAACAAAAAGAAATTATTCCTTATATTCCAAACTACGGGGTAACTAGTTTCTTATGCTTTAATAGGCTTTAAAATAAGTGTGATAAATATATCATTTAGATTATTTTCTAAATAATTATCAGCTAAATCAGGTTATTGTCAGAATGTAATAGGTTATTGTCTTGTGAGCACTCTAACGCACTCTTATCCTTAAGATGTGATCTTTTATAATTTTAGCGAATTTCCCAACAGGGAATACGCTGTTACGGTAGTTGTCATGGTAAGACCTAAGCCCGCAACCATGATACTTAACCATACCCTGTAAGGTTATGATTTCCTAACACTGTGACTACTACCATCGTCCGTGAACACGATAACTTTTGAAAGGAATCTTTGATTTTGATGAAATTTGGTACAAGGGTGTAGTAAGCCAGCATCTACTTGAATGAGTTTGCGAACCAGAATGATCGGACCATGGGAACGGGGTTTTATTGGGTTTCAAAATGGTAAAAAATTGGTTTTTGGCTTTTTTTACTTTAATCTGTAAAATTCAACAATTTGAACTTAAACCATTTAAAAGAGCTTAAAAATCAAAACATTTAATATTTTGAATTTTTACCTAGAGTAACTGGTTATCGAGAAAATCCAAAAACTATGTTTTCCATGTCATTATTATGGGAAATAAACAAAACCTTCTATCTTGCTTATTCATTGGCATATCTTGATAAAATTTGGTATGTACTTTCATTAGAAAGTGTTTAACTTAAGGTAGGTTTACACGTGAGAGTTTTTCACTCTCAGAGAGTTTCGTACTCTCAGCAGGTACTCGCAGAGGTGTTTACACAACCAGCGAATTTTCCAAGATTGTTAATCCCAGACAGTTTTCTGCGAGTGCTATCAACAGCTGTCTGAGATTTTTATGAGAGTAACTAACTACTCTCCGAGAGTGAAAAACTCTCACGTGTAAACCTACCCTTATACTTGCTTACAAAACCCATATGGTGGCAAACCTACGTACTCACTCCTATGGAGTTTATGGGGAAAATAAAAAGAACATAACTTGATAAAATTTTGTATGAACACTAGGTATGGTTTAACTTATATTTACCAATGGCGAAAAACCCATATGGCGGTAGGGGTGTGCGAGTACTCGAGTGGTCGAATAGTTGTGGTCGAATACTAGCACTATTCGGCTCGGCTCGAGGTTATGCCAAACTATTGGAGTGGTCGAGCTGAAAATAATTACAGAAGCAACAATTCCACAAAAGAAAAAGAGTTAAGAAGAAAACTCTGTACTAACAATTATTTGATTTATTAATTAATGGAAAAAAGCAGAGAAACACGGCAATTTATAATTGAGCTGTGTGATCGTAAACAGGGTTAGGGAGGCAAGACGATGGCAGGTGCGGGGCGATGGCAGGTGCCAGGTGCGGGGCGGGGTTTGTTTACGACGACGCAATAGGACCACGCTAATGACCTTGACTGGTGGAGTCAACACACACACACACACACACACACACACACACACACACACACGCACACACTCTTACATGCACCCACACACACACACACACACACGCGCACTCTCACACACCCTCGCCCAAAGAAAGGTCCTATTAGTTTCCACTTCATTGTGTAATTATCGTTTTGATTCATGTGCTGTTCAGTGACCCTTAGTAATTTTGGGTTATATTATGCAAAAGAACACATTTCAAAATGCATTTGATTTGCATTTCAAGAAATGTTTTGATAAAGTTACATTAACATTTTATTTGACAAATTTATTAGACTAATTTGGTAACTAAACATTTAAAACAATTTATTGTTCTTAAATTTTTACCACTTAGACAAAAAGATGAACAATAACTTGTTTTTGTTTGCGTGCTCTTAATCTTGAATAAATTATCCCAAGCGACCCTCCCCCTCACCCAGCGGACCCTCTCCCCCCTTCACCTTACCCACCCATCCCAGCTGACAGATGCCAAACAATAGAACACCTGGCCTTGGTTTTTTGTCCACGTTGGACCCTTTTATTATTCCTTGTTCACTCAATTAGAAGATCTGTTAACCGTGGTTTTGGGTTATCCGGGTGGCCAAAAAATGGCCTTTTGGGAAGATAAAAAATGGTATTTTTTCCAAAAAAATTATCATAATTTTTTTTTTTTTTTTTTTTTTTTTTTTTTTTTTTTTTTTTTTTTTTTTTGCTGCCTGGGCTTGGCTCGGCTCGAAACTCGAATATTTTATTACCAGCTCGGCTCGGCTCGGCTTGACCAGAAAATTCACTATTCGCACACCCCTATATGGCGGCAAACCTACATACTCTCATCCCCTTGGGTTTTATGGGGAAATAGAAAATATACTAAAATTCGATTGGAAATTGCTGGGTACGCAGGCCTGCAGCAAAGGGGTATTTGTATTCATTGTTATAGCACCGGCTATGCACATTTTTTACTGTTCTTAAAACTAATTATATCTGTAATTAATGTTAATAATTAGTTTGAATACATGTATTATGTAGGAAAATAAAAATCTTCTTTTCTTTTATGAATTAATAATTTAAGTAACAATTTTAAGTATTTTTATATAATTTCAATATATAAGACTCACTTATAAAACCAAATATTATGTTGATTAAACAATAACAGCCATTGGAAATTTGCTAAATTAGCAGGAGGAGGGTATTTTTTACAGAGTACTGTACTTGGGTGGGTAGGCTCAGTTCAATATCGGGCCGAAGGTCCCTAACGGAGCCAGACCTAGCCTGATAGCAGTATCAAGGAATCTGAAATAACAAGGTATGGTAGGTGACATAAAAAAATACCCTCGTCGCAGCAGACTTGTGTACTCAGCGAATTTCCAATGGAATTTCAGATTATTTACTTTCCCCATAAAAACACCATAGGATCGAGTATGTAGGTTTGCTGCCATTGGGTGTTGTTAGCAAAACTAAGTTAATCAATAATTGGTGAATGTAAACACAAAATTGTATCAAACTCTGGCAATTATTTATTTTCCAGATAAACCCCATGGGGGTGAGTATGTTGGTTTGCCGCCATATGGGTTTTGTAAGTTAAACCTTATATATTATATAGATAATGCACATACCAAATTTGATTATGTCAATAAATAAGCAAGATAGGGGTTTTCTTGATTTCTCATAAAAATAACATGGAAAATACAGTTTTGGATTCTCCCTGTAACCAGTTATGCTATGATAAAAATTTAAAATACCAAATTGTTTGTTTTTTAAGCTCTTTTAAATGGTTTCAGTTCAAGTTGATAAATTTTAAAAATTAAGGTCCAAAAATGCCAAAAAAAACCCATTTTTAACCCCTTTAAAACCCCATTTCCATATCCCGACAATGCTGGTTCGCGAACTCATGAAAATAAACCTGGTCTTACACCTCCTTACCGAATTTCATCAAAATTGGAGGTCCCCTTCAAAAGTTATCAGTACCACGGACACATATATTTATCTATCTATATATATATGAAAATGAACGAATGGTGTTTTTGGCTTCTGGGGACCTCAAAATGAAAAAGTAAAGTGGTCCCGGGCTTAGGTCTTACCATGACTACTTCCGTAATAGCGTATTCCCTAAAGGGAAATTCGCTAAAATGACAAATCAGTGACGTTGATGGTGCTCCCTCTGATAGCAACTGTCGACTAGATCGATGTGACATACTTGATGCTTTTTTCTAAGAATTAGCTGTACTTAACACCATCGATGTATACTACTGGATTGCTCGCATCCATGTTGCAGCGAACCGATTCGCGATCCAGCCGAGATGAGCGCTGTGGGTCTACAGCGCCGGCCGTTAAACCGGGGAGCTTAGGGAAAATCTTGACGCGCGCTTAGATAAATTACATTTTTAAGGCAATCACCATTTTTATAGATACCAAAGCTTTTGATTCGTGTTTTCAAGTATATTATTCTGCAACCATAGGTACACATATTGACCACTACTTTTTATTTAAATTTTAAAAATAATTCCAAGTTAGAATTTAAGTGAAACGTCATTTCCAATTGCTTGTTGTTGTTATTGGTGGATAAGGAGACCCCGGCCAAACCGTTAAGCACGTCTGCCTCAAAATGGGCATTATTTGTGCAGGCCCCCGGAAGGATGGGATATTGAAGGAAGAGAAAGGGTAAGGCAAGGGACAGACTGTCCACTCATGTTCCAGCTAGGGGTTTCTATGCCCATAGCATTTCTACTCACCCCCTGCCGTCTACATATATTCCAGCTAGGGATAGCTAGTTCGCATTAACCCCCCGCTGTCTTGAATATGAATGGGGTTTGAAGGAAGGGAAATTGTCATAGTGGACAGCCAAAAGACTTACCACAGTGTTATGACAACTTCGTTTGTTGTACCCAATGTCAACTTCGCAACTAGTATAAATTCCAATTGCTTGTAAAAAAGTATGTCTTTAAAAAATGTTTGTATTATTTTGATTTAAAAATTACAGTTTATCAATTTAAAATCAATGTTTGGATGAATTTTATTTTATTAAATACAGTAACATATACTGTATTTCTGATATTATGAAATATATTGAAGCCAAGTAAATTGCAAATTTGTTTTTACTAAATTATATATGTAACATTAAACTGCTTTATACAATGTTTTTACATAGTATCAGATCCAATTAAATTTCAAGATGTCAATGTCTTTTTAGTATACGTTTATGGGAATAGGGTGGGGTTACAAACAAATGAAAGTCGAAAGTTACATTCTATAATTATAGTACTTATGGATCATAAGTTTAAACTAACTTGTAACTTTTTAGAACTTAAAACTCTTAAAATATTAAACATTTCTGAACAAAATTAGTTTTGATAATTTCTGCCTCAGACCTATTCCTTTTTGCCATACAATGGCCGATAGTTTTTAAAAGCAATTTTTTCAATGGATTTTATCAAAAAAACATGATGATGATTGACCTCATCCATACAGTTTGAAGAATGATCTTTAAAAACAGAGTATTTAAAAAATGTGCAGGTCTTGTCCAGGACTTGCCTAGCTTTAGTACGGTATTGAATTAATTGCTTACCTGACTAAATATCTGACTAAGAAAAACAAACAACACTTATCAGTTTCATCCTCTGATTCAAGGGGGTTGACCATTGTTAAGTAAAAATTGAATGTTTCCACATGTCAAAAACATAATTCCCTTCTTTACTATTATAAGGCACACAAGGTAAAATTATTTTCATTTTCTTACGATTCCTTGATCACTGGTTTTTATCATCGATGTAATTTATTTTGAAAATACGTCTTAAATAGGGTTAAGTTCACCCTGCTGAAGGTTTGTTTCTGACTCTAAAATAAAAAATTTCCTCGCTTATTAACTTTTCTATGTCCAACTAAATTGATTCTTAAACATTTCCAACTTTTATAATAACCTATATTTTAGGAACTAAAAAATATTCATACTGTTTAATTCGGTATTTAATACAGAAACAGAATAGATCAATTTCATTGCACTTAAAACACTCTGTTGTGGTCCAGTAAACTACGGCCTTTGAAATAACGTCGATTCTGCAGTAGACTCACAGCGCTATCCATGTCGGACCATTTGGAGCCAATTTAGAGTTCAATCCAGTAGTATACATCGATGGTTGTCACCTACCGTATGTATTCTAGTTTCCGTGGAAGTGATATTGTTATATATTGGAAAGTAAACATAAGTTAAAAATTAACTACCTTTTACTAAACCACTAGTGCACATGTTGCTCAAAATCGAGCAATTAATTTTGATACAATACAAACTTTACTTTTATTTCCAATTTTTTTGCAGAAACAACTACAGACCAAACCCAATCCAACGACACAAAAAATTGGAATATCCATTAAAAATTGTAGGAGGAGTTCTCAACACAAAAAAAACTCTTTGAGTAATAAATAAGTATAGATTTTATTCATTTAACTTTGAAAACATAATATAGAATTTACCATAACCAACAGGAGTACAAAAAGGATACAATTAAAGAAATTTATTCAAAAAGTCTCTGTCTTCTCCAATACTTCAAAAATGTTCAAGGCCTTTTGATTTCATAAATTCATTGTGTATTACACCTCTATTTAATAAAAATATGAATTTTCAAAGTTTCCAACTTAAGGTCCAAAAAAAGTTTTTAACCCACTTGAAACAACTTTCACTTTCTTAAAAGGTCAAGCCACCTAAAAAATATCTTCATCCACTAGTTTTGAAGTAAATGTGTATGCTTCCTCACACGGCAGATGTGTATGCCGGATTGGATTGAGAAACTTTTCCAGTTCTGACTCTGGAATGAAGAGGCCGTTTTGAACTGCATCATTGACAAAATTGTCTTCCATGTTTGTGAAAGCCTTACATGTGTGTGTGTATTTTATTTTACCTTTCTTAAAGGATATCACAAGATAATAGTTTTTAGATGGTTTGGATGTGGGTACATGATAAAAGCTATGGGAGATACATTCTGTCTCGAAATTTCTTTGAAAGTACTTCCAGAAAACTTGATTTTGATATATGATTGGTGTGTAAAATTCTTTAGTTTCGTTTATAATAAATGTGTAATGTCCCTGCTTTTTAACATTTAGTTCTGAAATCTCGCAGTAGGGACTTCCATATAAACATGATTTTACATGACAGAGCAAGTCCTTAGCATGACCTTGCCATTCGCAGTTAGTCTTAAAACAAGCGACAATTCTGTATTCGCAGAACTGTTCATGATCATTGTCGAAGATTGTGGCGTCACAGCCCAAGTGGGCGTAAATACACTGCTTCGGAAGCCGTTCCAGAATCTGTACCAAGAGAGCAGTATTCTGATGAAACACGAGGTTCCGGCGACAAGTTGGGCATTTGTCCAGAGAGACGGCACAGTTCCCACACACTCCATGGCCGTTCACGCAGAGTTTTAACCTTGCATCCATGGTGTTAAAACATACTGGGCATTCGATGATTTCTTGAATGCCATTGGAAAACCGTCTAACTTCATCTTGTAAGTCATCCTGCAAAAGAGTTTTAGTGCATTACTTGTTTATGTTTATAAATTTCTAAATAAAGTCTCTAAAGGAATGTATGTCATAAAGAAGGCTAAAAGGAAATGTGACAAAGGAAACAATAATTACAGATTATTATGGCTGCTTTAATTGTCATCTCCTTTACGGAGTTACAATTTGGGACAATCCTCCAATAGCCAAAAAAGTTTTTAAAAAACAATAACAAGTAATCAGAATTATCTGTAGAGCAAAAAAAACCCCACTGTAAACCACTTTTCCGACAATTGAATATTCTAACATTACCGGCCATGCAGGGCCGGAGTACCTATTAGGCGGCATTTTAAAAAATTTTAAAATATGCCAAAACAAACATTTCTAAAATCTAATAAAAAACACAAATTAAAAATTCTATATAATAGAATTTGTTAATAGTTGATATCTACCTTTATAGTGATTTTATTTTCATTGCGTTACGATTTGTAAAGTACTGAATATATCGATGCCGCCCCTGGTTCTGTTTGCGCTGCGCTATGAATCTGATTCGAGCGAGCACTGATGCTTACCAGTTTTTCCAGGCCGTGTGCAACAGTGTCCCCCTACAAACCTCCCCCTTCCTCCGCGCTGGCCGCACCTGTGCCCAACCTACTTGGCGATGCGCCATTGATAACATCTTATCTTCACGTTTTGGGTTTTAAGTAATACTTAATGTTTTTCACTTCTTTTAAATATAGTTAGGATTCTATATTTAATGTAATTACATTCTTAAAATGTAATGTAGGTTTAGGCCTACGCAGAGACGGATTTAGAAATTTGCCGCCCCTAGGCTTTTCAAAAAGTGCCGCCCCTCCTCCCTACAATTTATATCCACAATTATTGTCCCAATTCCCAAGTTACTTTGAAGAGTGGGGGCACAAAAAGCCAAAAATAGTGATTATAAGAAACTTCAAATTTAAAAACTAGAATTCAAAGCTTTTGCGTTGGCGATGTAAGAACTACCAAAAAGTGACTCAAAGCAGTGCTATTAGAAAAATCTAAATAAAAAAATATTTTCTTGTATGTATTTTTTATCATCTATATATTAATACGCAAGCATGTTTCATTTCCTCCTTTTTTCTCAGCTCGTGTACATCGTAGGAGAAATCCGAGCATACCGTTAGAAAGGAGTAGTCCTGTAGATGAGCAGAATCACATTCTAATTCACATCGGACTCCAGGGCTACGCCCTATAGGCTTTCAAAGTTCCAATCTTATGGAGAAAGGAGAATTGAATGAATCATTAGACAGCTGTTGTAAAAAACAACTGCTAGAAAATTAGGGAGAACACATGTTTTAGTTCTAATTTTTTTTTAAGCTCCTTGGTTCCAGATCAACTGAAATTTTGATCGAATTTCGATCAGGAGCAATACCTCCTAGAATAATAAGACAAGGCCAAACGACTGAAATTCGTTACGTCATATAAGTAGGCTGATTTTTTATGTTACGATCTAAGAAAACAGATGTGCTACTGTCAGTCGACGGGGTTTTTCATCTGTCATGACTAACTTATTTGTTTACAAACAACGAAAAATCAAAACAAGATTAGATGTTTTATCGTTTTTTGGGGACAACCAGCACCCTCTGCAGCATGAGTTGGAACTAATGATTTAACACATCAGCCTACTTATATGACGTACTGATCTTCAGTTGTCTGGCCTTCTCTTATTACTCTAGGAGGTGTTGTCAGGAGGCGATCTCTAGTACATATTAAACACCAAAGAATCCGATTTATAGTATGAATCATCTTTAAAACCAATTAACTTTTTTGGTACTCAAAGCCAATTTACCTAATAATTGGTAAGGTTCCAATAAACTAATAATGTAGAATGAATAAATAATTAACCTTAGAATCTTATAACGAATGACAAAAAGACCAGTGCTAGGACCAGACCATTCCCTATCAAATTATAAAAAAAGCCAATCTCTTAGAAATGGAGAAAAAATACAAATTATTATCTTCTATTTATCGGCACCTCTCTCATTTGATGATCGCTAATCTATACAGGGTGTCCAAAAAAAACGTTTACAGACTTTGGGATATGATTCCTGATACAAAAGTAAAGAAAAAAGTTCCTATGAAGGTATGTCCGAAAATGCATATTTACCCAGATATCCGCCATTTTGTTTTTTCCACTTAATAATTTTTATTTCGGTGACGGATTGATCTAGGAACTTCATATTTGGCATGGATCTTTATAATACTAATGTCCATTTCCATAATAAAAATTATTTTTTTCCGATGCATATTTCCAAAATGGCGGCCATTTTAAATTTTTAAACTCAAATATCTCAAAAACGGTAAATTTTATAAAAATATTGCAAGAGACAAAAAAGTTGACAAATTAAATTATCTAAACAACAAAACCAAGTTTGTAAAGATCTGCCAACAAATAACGGAGTTGTTGAGATTTTTCTCTTAAAATAACCTAAATTGGCATTAATCATAGTGCAAAATTAGTGTTTTTCTGCATAAAAACCACAGTAACTCCGTTATTTGTTTTCGGTTCCTTACAAACTTGGTATTACTGTTTAGATAATTTAATTTGTCAACTTTTTTGTGTCTTGTAACATTTTTACTTTCTCCCCCTATACCATAGTATATGGAGAAAGTATTGTTTTCGTCAAAATTTTCGAATTTGAGTTGTTGGTGTATTTATCCATTATGGTTCCCCCTGAGTCCAAAAAAGTGGTTTTCGGAGTGATGTCTGTGTGTGTGTGTGTGTGTGTGTGTGTGTGTGTGTGTATGTGTGTCAGGATGTAAACAGAGCTAGAGAATGCCCTAATGGTCCGATTTTAATGAAATTTGGTATATAGGTCCAAATCCACAATAATTCCAGGCGTTTTTTTCATTTTTTTGAATTTTTGATTTTTAAGGGTATTTTACCCCCAAAAACCCTCAAAAATCGTCAAAAATCAAAATTTCTCAAAAACGGCTCTAACGATTTTGATTAAAATTTTGTGGTTTATTAAGCTTAAAATGATGAATAAAATGACACCACCCGCATCTCCGAGAAAATGCGCGTTCAAAAGTTATACAATAAAAAGTGTTTAAAAAATCAATTTTTTTGATTTTCAAAATAGCTGTTGTCTCAAAATAAATTTTACTTATCACCATTAAATCAAGCTCAAAAAACTAAATAATCCAGTACTTTAAATTATTGCTCTACGTCAAGTGGTTGAGGAGAAAATACAATTTTTCATTTAGCGGTAAACGCAGTACGTTGTTAAAAGTCACAGATGCGCGTAGGGTCAAGCTCGCGCTGCCCAGTTGGTAGCTATCCGACAGAGTCATCTAGACATTAATGTTTAAAGCTTTTAAAACATGTTTTTATATTGTTGGGAGAAAGTATGTGTCAGTTATCTGATACCGTTTATTATAAATTTTACCGTTTTTGAGATAGTTGAGTTTAAAAATTTAAAATGGCCGCCATTTTGAAAACACGCATCGGAAAAAAATAATTTTTATTGTGGAAATGGACATTAGTATTATAAAGATCCATGCCAAATATGAAGTTCCTAGATCAATCCGTCACCGAAATAAAAAATATTAAGTGGAAAAAACAAAATGACGGATATCTGGGTAAATATGCATTTTCGGACATACCTTCATAGGAATTTTTTTCTTTACTTTTGTATCAGGAATCACATCCCAAAGTCTGTAAACGTTTTTTTTGGACACCCTGTATATTTAAAACACAAAGTTAAAAAAACCTTTGGACACTTCGTCTGTGACTTCTACTGGACCGATTTACATGCGGGTTGTACCAAAATAAACGTTTTCGGTTCTATATTAGCAGGTTTTATTTGTATTTCAAAAATATTTACGTTAAATCTGTCAAAAATGAAAAATAAACTTTTCTTATGGAGATTTAACATGGGGAAAAAAGCCAACATTTTCAATCCTTTGGACAGTTTGTCTGAGACTTCTACTGGACCGATTTACATGCGGGTTGTACCAAATTAAATGTTTTCGGTTCTATATTAGCAGGTTTTATTCGTATTTCAAAAATATTTACGTTAAATCGGTCAAAAATTAAAAATAAACTTTTCTTATGGATATTTAACATGGGGGAAAAAGCCAACATTTCCAATCCTTTCGACAGTTCGTCTGAGACTTCCACTGGACCAATTTACACGCAGTTTGTACCAAATAAAACGCTAACCTATGTATATTAGCAGATTTTATTTACTTTAACGTTATTTTACTTCCTTAAATTGAAAATATCGACATTTTCAAACCTTTACAATTTTTTTTTACACGCTTTCAATCAGCTGATTGTAAACACACGAGGTATTTAGTCTAAATACAGTGGATGAGCAAAAGCTCATGAAGGATTTGGTTTATTATGGCCAGTACCTAAAAACGTTTACAATTATTATGATGTATTGTCATTTATGAAAAGAAAGTTGCTTAAATTAAAAATGTCGACATTTTCAAACCTTAACAATTTATTTATTTTACACGATTTCAATCAGCTGATTGTAAACACACGAGGCATTTTGTCTAAATACAGAGTGGGTGAACAAAAGTTCATGAAGGATTTGGTTTATTATGGTCAGTACCTAAAAACGTTTACAATTATGATGTATTATCCTTTAAATGGAAAGAAAGTTGCTTAATTATGTAAAATAGCTGATTACTTTAAAATTAAGACTAAATTGTAAAGGTTTAGTTTAAATAAATTGCTCACATTTGATGTATTAAAAGAAACGGATGTATCAGAAATTCTTTGTGCAATCAATTTGTCGTTTGCAACGTTGTAATGCTTTACATTTACTGCGCCTAACGACAGTATTTGTGGCGCAGTCGGTAGCGTGACTTATTCCAAATAAAACGGTCCGGGGTTCCAGACCATTCTTCACAAATATACTTTTACTTTCTCCCCCTATACTATATGGAGAAAGTATTGTATTCGTAAAAAATTTCCAATTCCTTTGATGATGTATATATTCATTTTGGAGCCCCCTTTCCCCCTATAAATGTGTATATGGAGAAAGAAATGTTTCGCCAAAATTTTAAAATTTGAGTTGTTGGTAAATTTATCCGTTTTGGTGCCCTCAGAGTCCAAAAAAGGGGTTTTCAGAGTGATGTCTGTGTGTCTGTGTGTGTGTGTGTGTGTGTGTGTGTGTGTGTGTGTGTGTGTGTGTGTGTGTGTGTGTGTGTGTGTGTGTGTGTGTGTGTGTGTGTGTGTGTGTGTGTGTGTGTGTGTGTGTGTGTGTGTGTGTGTGTGTGTGTGTGTGTGTGTGTGTGTGTGTGTGTGTGTGTGTGTGTGTGTGTGTGTGTCAGGATGTAAACAGAGCCATAGGCGTCATTTCAGCATTCTGATTGGGGGGGCAAGATTTTCATAAGGTCATACCCCCTCCCCCTTCCAACAAATACGCCAAACATCTTAAATTTCGTTAAAAACTGTCAATAAAAGCTAATTAAGTTTACATTGTGACACTAAGCTGTCCATAAAATATGAACTTATAATATAATCTCACAAACCCATGAAAACAATAAACTAATGCATGTAAAATTTGATTATATAACATGTTTCTATTTGTAGAAAGTCATTATTCTTCTGGAACTGCCAGTGGTTACTGTGATGTAAAACACCTTAAGAAATTTAATGGATTTAATTAGTTAATGGATACTAAATCGTTAAAATAAAAAACATTATTTTATAACTATTTAGTTATTTTTATTGTCTATTATTTACAACTTTAAAGTTATACAGTCGGATACATAGACAAAAACTCCATAGGTTTTTATGGTAAAACACATTGTTTTATCTTTATACAAAATTAGTTTTTGACAAAGCACCTTTGCAGTCTGCCGTATAATGGACAAAAAACCATTTAACATTTAACTACTGTTGGTTAGGATCAGTACAGCTACGGTATATTGCCTATTACATTACCTAAAAAAATTTAAATTGTTATTGAGGACAAGAGAGGTAAAAAATTACTAAGTGATTAAAAAAAAGATAAATAATGATTTACAAAATCATCTATACATAATGAATACGTGATACAGGTTTCTCTACAAGAAACCCCTCCCACAATTTGCAATATATTTTAATGATTTTAGTGCCATTGGATAGAGCTCGGCGTGAAGTTGTTTCTAAAGTGAATTGGTAAATTGTCCATTAAAAAGAGGGGACTTTAAGTCCTTAAAGTTTGTAATTTTCCCATTTGATTACCCATCAGTAAGGAAATTGATTGATTTTCAAGTAAACAACAGTGTAAACATCGGACATCAGCGAAGGCACTATATCTACCTTTTCACACGAAAGAGGTTATGTTTAACCAAGGCAAGGCTCCGGTCTACCTGAGCCCGAACGACGTTACCGAATGCCGGCTCGCGGCTTTAGCGCTAGGCGAGTATGATGGCTGCAGACAGTGCAGCAGAGGTTTACGGGAATCGTGTTTTAAAGTTAACTAATTAAGATAGAGATTGACTCTTAACTTTTTCTAAAAGTAGAGAGACAGATCTCGTCTTCTCTGGTTTTAGAATTTTTAAATACAATTTCTAGTTTCAGTTATAACTGTCTAAAATCACCTGTTAGCGAATTTCCCTATAGGGAATACGCTATTACGGTAGTAGCCATGGTAAGACCTAAGCCCGGGACCACTTTACTTTTTCATTTTGAAGTCCCCAGAAGCCAAAAATAACGTTCGTTCATTTTCATATATATGTATATATATATATATATATATATATATATATATATATATATATATATATATGTGTGTGTGTCCGTGGTACCGATAACTTTTGAAGCGGACCTCCGGTTTTGACGAAATTTGGTATGAAGGTGTAAGACCAGGTCTATTTTCATGAGTTCGCGAACCAGCATTGTCGGGTTATGGGAACGGGGTTTTATGGGGTTTTAAAGGGGTGAAAATGGGTTTTTGACATTTTTGGACCTATTTCATCAATTTTAACTAAAATCATTTAAAAGAGCTTAAAAAACAAATAATTTAGTATTTTGAATCATTAAAATAGCTTAACTGGAGAAAATTTAAATCAAGTTTCCCATGTTATTCTTATGGGTTAATCTTTAAATAGTTATATATCGCTTATTTATAAACATATCTTAATAAAATTTTTTATGAACCTGTCCTATTTGATGAGTAATTAAAATTTGATCAAAAACCCGCATGGCAGCAAACCTACATGCCAAATCCATGGTATTCTCATGGAAAATAAGTGTATAATGGGAGCAAGAGAGATGGAGATAATAAGGTGTCTGTTCCTAATAATCAGCTGATCAGCTTTCTTCTGCATTTGTCAAATTTGGAATGTTTATGTTTTGGGATTTCTAAACAAATAATTCCTATTAGTCCGGGGAAGTTAGCATTTCAATCTGACAAAATTAATAACAAAGCAAAACCACTTGGGATGTGTTTGGCATGGTCCACTGGTCATTTTGTGAAAATTCCCAAATTTTCCCACTTTGGCATTTTCCGCCATCTTGGAAAATGGCGGCTAAAATATTTTACTATGTAAGCGTTTATTTAAAAATTAATTGTACGATAACCATGCGATGTAAAACCCCCCAAAAAGATTTATTCTATTCAGAAAAAGATTTCCTAATAGGAAATGTGGTATTTATTGATGGTATTTCACACGCCAATGACAATATTTGAATATAAACCCAAAATTTGACAGAAGTTTCATGTTTATTTGAGAATTTTCTTTGTTTACTTCGATTGTATTGAAGATATGAATTTTTGTCCCCATACAAAAGTTGTAGCCAATAAAATTGTGCATCTTTTCATGTATAAAGTTCGCACATTGCTCGTAAAACAAACGCAACAAAATATTTTAAATTTAATTTTTATGTAGTTAGGCGACAGGCAACATAAAAATTAAAATTTGAGCATGCAAGTACAACATTAATAACGTAGTGAAACCACTTGGGACTTACTTGGCATGGGTCCCTGATCTTTTTGTGAAAATTCCCATTCATTCCCACCTTGGCATTCTCCGCCATCTTGGAAAATGGCGGCTAAGACATTTCATTGTGTAAGCTTTCATTTAAAAATCAATTGTACGATAACTATACAGCGTAAAATCTTCAAACAAGATTTATTCTACTCACAACAACATTTTATACAAGAAAATGTGGTATTTATTGGTGGTATCTTACACGCTAGGGACTATATTGTAACATAAACTTAAAATTTTACAGAATTTTCATGTTTCATTTGAGAATTTTCCTAGTTTACTTCAATTGTGTTGAAGATATGAATTTTGTCCCATCACAAAAGTTGTAGCCTATAAAATTGTGCATCTTGCCGTGTATAATGTTTGCACATTACTCCTAAAAAATGGCTAAAAAATATTTTAAATTTTAACTTTTATGTAGTTTGGAGACAGGTAAGAAACAAATTATAATTTGAGCAGGCAAATGCAACATTAATAACTAAGTAAACCTTTCTTGACGTGTTTAGCATGGTCCCTCGATAATCTGGAAAAATTCTAACCTTTTTCCAAATGGTTATTTCCGCCATCTTGGAAAATGGTGGCCAAGTATCACAATCATATCATGTTTTTTGTTTTAAAATTAATTGTACATTAAACCTAAGATGTAAAATCCTCAAACAAGATGTATTTCACTCATCAAAGCGTTTCGCGTAAGAAAATGTGGTCTTTATTGATGGGATATCTTACATGCCACACTCAACATTTGAGCGTTTAGTTTTAATTTTGTAAAAGTATCATTTATATTTCTATGTATCGCCAAGTTTGCCTTATTATTATTGAACATATGCAGTTTGTACTTGCACCAAATATGAATCCCTTTAATCTGTGCATCTTTTCATATACTTCATCAGAACATAACTACTGATAGTACACACAAAAAAACAAAGAACATTTTTAATTGGACTTTTTATATTGCTTTGCGATTAGATTAAAAATAAGATAAAAATGATTCAAGTACAATAATATCACAGAAAAAAACACTTGGATCGTTTTTGACATGGTAACCTCTCAATTTAAAAAAAAAAAATCGTAGATTTTTCCACAGTTGCACTTCTCAAAAGTCAATAAAAATACATTTAAGAATCAAGAATCTTTACTGTCGTTTGACATGAAATGGGCATAGGCAGGGGTGTATAAAACTACTTGTAACTAAAAATAATAAACTGGAGCCTATTAGGCTGTGTTGTTACTGAGGCCTAAAACAAGCTTGGTATACAAACCTGAAACAAGTTTCATTATAATCTCTACAGAAAAAATTCTGTTCCTTGAATGCAAGATTCAATCTTCAATTAGATTAATTATGTAATATTGTAACAGAATTAGTTGATGAATTGGTTTAACCTAGAACCTACAATTGAATAGAACCTATCATAAACCAGAACACTTTATGGTTTTGTGGCACGTAATACATCCCATTTATACACACCACATGTTGTTTTTTTAATTTTTTTTTTATAGGAAATGCATTGACAAGTGCAATATATCTTGTTTAAGGGTTTTACATTTCATGGTTGATGTACAATTCATTTTAAAAAATAAGTATGATATGGGTAAGCCTACATTATTTAGCCATCATTTTCCAATATGATTGAAATTGTCATTTTTAGGAAAAGGTGGGAATTTTACAAAATGATCAGGGAACCATGCTAAACATGTCAAAAAGGTTTTACTTGGTTATTAATGTTGTACTTGCCTGCTTACATTATAATTTGTTTGTTACTTGTCACCAAACTACATAAAAGTTAAAGTTTAAAATATTTCTTAACCTTTTTAAGAGTAATGTACAAACATTATACACGGGAAGATGCCCAATATTTTCATATTTTCAATTCAGACGAAGCCAAGAACATGTAATATAGTTCAAATTTATATTCAATTATTGACCCTGGCGCTGGCGTGGATACCATTAATAAACACCATACTTTCTTGAAGGATATTTTCAAGCGAGGAGAAAAAGTCTTGTCTGTGCTTTTACACCGTATCGTTATCGTACAACTAATTTTTAAGTAAAAGTCCCCATATTTACATACTTAGCCCCCATTTCCCAAGATGGCGGAAGATGGCAAAGTTGGAATTAATGGGAATTTTTACAAAACGATCAGGGCAACATGCCAAACACGTCAAGAAAGGTTTACTTAGTTATTAATGTTGTATTTTCCTGATCAAATTATAATTTGTTTTTAACATGTCTTCAAACTACATAAAAGTTAAAATTTAAAATATTTTTCAGCTCTTTTTTAGGAGTAATGTGCAAACATTATACACGAAAAGATGCACAATTTTATAGGCCACAACTTTTGTAAAGGGACAAAATTCATATCTTCAATACAATCGAAGTAAACTAGGAAAATTCTCAAATACAAACATGAAAATTCTGTAAAATTTTTAGTTTATGTTCCAATATTGTCCCTAGCGTGTAAAATACCATCAATAAATACCTCATTTTCTTGTAGGAAATGTTGTCGTGGGTAGAATAAATCTTGTTTGAGGTTTTTACACTGTATTGTTATCGTACAATTGATTTTTAAATGAAAGCTTACACAATGAAATGTCTTAGCCGCCATTTTTCAAGATGGCGGAAAATGCCAGGGTGGGAAGAATGGAATTTTCACAAAATGACCAGGGAACCATGCTAAATAAGTCCCAGGTGGTTTCACTACGTTATTAATGTTGTACTTGCATGCTAAAATATAAATTTTTATGTTGCCTGTCGCTAAAATACATAAAAGTTAAAATTTAAAATATGTTGTAGTGTTTGTTATAGGAGTAATGTGCAAACATTATACATGAAAAGATGCAGAATTTTATTGGCTACAATTTTTATAAGGGGGCAAAAACTCAAATCTTCAATATAATCGAGGTAAACTAAGAAAATTATCAAATATAACATGAAAATTCTGTCAAATTTTAGGTTTATGTTCAAATATTGTCCTTGGCGTGTGAGATACCATCAATAAATACCATATTTCCTTTTAGGAAATCTTTTTCTGAATAGAATAAATCTTTTTGGGGGTTTTTACATTGCATGGTTATCGTACAATTAATTTTTAAATAAACGCTTACATAGTAAAATATTTTAGCCGCCATTTTCCAAGATGGCGGAAAATGCCAAAGTGGGAAAAGTTGGGAATTTTCACAAAATGACCAGTGGACCATGCCAAACACATCCCAAGTGGTTTTGCTTTGTTATTAATTTTGTCCGATTGGACCCCTATATTGTCATAACGGCCCCGGACTATATTGCATGGAAGCTTTGCTTTGTTTTTCTCGATGCAAATGCAAGGGTTTTTAGAACCCTGTTATCTTTTGCTAGAGATCAGCTGGACCTGATAAATAGAAGACACGTGCTATTTTTGTCTAGTGTATTTCTTTAAAAACAGTTAGTAATTTTCTTTTTAATATTGAGTGTTAAGTGTAAAATGTAGCTTTGATATACCCGGAACGTTTTTGTGAACATTTTTGGACTATAGTTTTTGTTTTACTCGTTATTTTTTTAATTCATCTCACCGCTAGCTTGGGATTTTGTTCCGTTGCCATGGGAACGCCAAATAACCAAACTACTTCTAATTCTGACAACAACCACCAGATGGACCACGAATCGCACGATGAACGCCAACCAAATGTAAGTGACTTAAATAATCAATGGACCACCGTTGTATCACCAAGAAAACGAACCAACAGTGATAACTCTATACCTTCTCGTCCTAACAAACTAGCCCACAAAAATTCTAAAACCTCTCCTGCGTTGCTAACTTCAAATAGGTTTCAACCTCTTGCAAACTCGAGTGATTCTGAATCAAACCAAACTAGGAAACAAAGAGTGCCCCCCATAATTCTCCAAACAAATGTTCAATACCTTGAACTTTGCAAATTATTGTCCCAATTGGTTGGTATCGACCAGTTTAGGTGTTCTTCGACCTTGAAAAATGTTACCATTCACCCTTTTTCTCCCGAAGCTTATAGGAAAATTGTTCACTTCTTGAGGGAAAACAAAGCCGAATTTCATACTTTTCAACTTCCTGAAGAAAAAGTATTTCGTGTAGTTATTCGAGGACTTCACAGCTCTATTGACCCAGATGCTATCAAAGATGAATTAATTGCCAAAGGATTTTCAGTTCAAAGCGTAACTAATGTTTTGTCTAGGGACAAAACTTGCTTGCCTCTATTCTTTGTTGATCTAGATCAATCCCAAGCAAACGATACTATTTTCGAACTATCTACACTCCTCCATTCAAAAATTCAAGTTGAAGAACCAATACCTAAACGGCAGATCGTGCAGTGCATGCGTTGCCAACAGCTGGGACATACCAAAAAATACTGCAATCGCCCTCCAAAATGTGTTAAATGTGCTAAAGACCATGAATCCACAGCCTGCACGAAGCCGAATAACACACCGGCAACTTGCGCGCTATGCGGGGACAGTCACCCTGCTAATTATAGAGGTTGTATTGTTCACAGGGTACTGCAAAACCGGCGATCCCCTAGATCTAGACCTTCGAAGGAAGGAAATCATGTTCCCCAACCTCAATCACCTCCTGACCTTTCACCATCATCATTCCCACAACTTCCGAAACATAAACTCCATTCTCATCCCTTCAGCACAAGTGACCATCCTGTGACCTTGTCTCATAACTTAACTGATGAACATAACTACGCTAAGCGTCTTCAAAACTCAAATACCAATGCTACTTTAAACCAAGAAGACATCATTTCTCACTTCACATCAATCCTCACGGAATTTAAAGCGCTCTTCACTCCTCTATTAACCATGATGACTCAGCTTATGCAAGTCCTCATCAATAAACATGACAAATAATATATAAAATATTTTTCTTACAGTACTGCTTTGGAATGCAAATGGTTTACATCAACATGCTCAAGAGTTGGAGTTACTTTTACACGAAAAACGCATCGATGTTGCTTTAATAAGTGAAACACATTTTACAAATAATACGAGATTTTTCATGCCAGGGTATAACATTTACAGGACTGACCGGCCTGATAACAGGGCGTATGGTGGAGCTGCGGTGCTTGTCAAGAATAACATTAAACACTTTGTTCACCCGTCAGTTAATCCAACAAACTCCCTTCAATCAGCATCAACAACCTTAGTCTTTAATAACATTGACATAACATTTTCAGCGGTTTACTGTCCTCCAAGTTTTGCAATAAATTCAAATGAATTTTCAGAGTTATTTTATAACTTGGGTACGCATTTTATTTGCGGTGGCGATTTCAATGCCAAACATATACAATGGGGCTCAAGACTTAACAATCCCAGGGGTCGTCAGCTTCTCCAATCGGTGTTATCTAACAATCTTGATATTCATTCACCTGGCACTCCCACATACTGGCCTACTGCCGCAAATAAAATACCCGATTTACTTGACATTTTTATTTCAAAAGGAGTAAATCAATTTCACAAAACCGTACACTGTCTCGACAATTCTCCTTCCGATCATTCTCAAATTCTTCTGCACATATCTGTGGCACCCTTAGAAAAAGAGGTAAAACCCTCATTAACATCTGGAATTATGGACTGGGAATCTTTCCGACACAAACTCGATTCAACTCTAAATTTGAATCTCCCTTTGAAAACAGGTGACGACCTCGAAGCAGCTGTTGATCATCTGACGAAATCTATCCAACAAGCCGCTTGGACTTCTTTAACTCCCAAGCCTCTCAAGAAACGATCTGGCCCTTCCTACCCTCAATATATTTGTGAACTAATAAGGAACAAGCGGATAGCCAGGCGGATATGGCATCAGAGCAGACTACCGTCCGATAAGACCACCCTCAATAGATATAATAATCAATTAAAAAATGCTATAAAAGACTTCAAAGTTTCAGCTTTTGAAAGGAAATTGACAAATCTTACCCCTAAAGACGGTTCTTTGTGGAAAACTACAAAACAAATCTTACACTACATACCTACAACATCCCCGATTAAACGTCCTAATAATTCTTGGGCAAAATCGGATAAGGAGAAAGCTGACGTTTTTGCAGACCACCTTTCTGGAATTTTCAGTCCACACGAAGAACAGAACCTGGCTTTTTCAACTGAAATAGAAAATTCTATTACCTCCCCTTTACCTATGTCCCTGCCACCTCCCCGAATTACAGCTACTGATGTTAAAAAGGCCATTTGCAAACTACCCCTGCGGAAATCACCAGGATATGATTTAATCACAAGTGAAGTTTTACGTGAAGTCCCCTCCTCTTGTATTACTTTATTAACACAGATCTTTAATGCCATAATTCGAACGACTCACTACCCTATACAATGGAAACTGTCCCAAATTATCTTGATTCAAAAACCTGAAAGACCTGCTCACGAAGTTTCATCTTATAGGCCGATTAGCTTACTTCCTGTCATTTCTAAATTATTCGAAAAATTATTTTTGTCTCGGTTGCAAAGTATTGTTGAAGAAAGCAATGTTCTACCAAATCATCAATTCGGCTTTCGATCCAGGCATTCGACGATTCAGCAACTTCATAGGGTGGTCGATACAATTGCGTCCGGCCTTGAAAATAAAAAGTACACAAGTGCTGTGTTTTTAGACGTAAGCGCCGCCTTTGATAAAGTGTGGTACCCTGGCCTGTTATCAAAATTAAAAGCTTTTCTTCCATCCACCTACTATTTAATACTCAGGTCGTATCTACAAGATCGATTCTTTACTGTTAAACAAGGACTGGAGTACTCTGGCTGTAAACCTATCTCTGCTGGCGTTCCTCAGGGGTCATTGTTATCCCCTCTTCTCTACAGTATTTATACAGCTGACTTGCCTGAAACTCCCAATACCAAGATAGCCACTTATGCAGACGACACCCCTATCCTCAGCACTTCAGAAGATCCAACTGAAGCAAGTAGCCACATACAAAACCATATTAATGTTTTAAGTACCTGGTTAAAAAATTGGCGAATGAAAGTTAATGCGTCAAAATCTTCACATGTCACCTTCACTCTAAAACGGGGCCTGTGCCCACCGGTTTATATAAACAACACTAGAATCCCTCAAAGTACAGACACACGTTATCTTGGACTCTACCTGGACGAAAAATTAACTTGGAAAACCCACATCACAAAAAAGAGAACTGCTCTCAATGCAAGATCTAAACAACTATATCGGCTGCTTCATCAAAATTCAAAATTGCCTCTTAAATCAAAGTTACTTTTGTACAAGACCCTATTGAAACCAATATGGACATATGGCATTGAGGTTTATGGCACAGCGAAATTTACAAATATGAAGAAAATCCAAATTTTTCAGTCAAAAATGCTACGTTTAATATCTGGGGCTCCCTACTATGTAAGCAACAAGACTTTGCATAATGATTTCAATTTTAAATTTGTACATGCAGTAGCAAAAGAACTCTATTTTAAATTTTTCCTCAAACTTGATGGACATGAAAATCCCCTGATACAAGACCTTTTCACCTTAACATTGCCAGGCATCCGTCGAAGGAGGCTGAAACGGAATTGGAGTCGGGACTTTCTAGTTTGAATCCCTAATATTGAAGAGGACTACCCCTAACATCTACAATAATAAGGAGGAAGACTTCTGAGCCTACTCCTTCATGTTTTATGTTTCATGTTATTGTTCTTTTTATGTTATTAGCGAATTTGCTCGTTGTATTTTGTTTTGTACAGTTGCAAATATAAAATTAAAGACAAAAAAAAAATCTTTTGCTAAATGCAGCCTAGAACTACAACGAATGTGTCATATTAAAGAAAAATAACGGTGCTAAATTTCCTTTCTTACACTTTGATAATCTCACTTTGGTAGTGTTATCAAAACTAATGGAAAACTTAAGTTAAAAATCGAGAAAAACAGATGATTTTAGACAGTTATAGCTAAAATTAGAAATTGTATTTGAAAATTCTAAAAACAGAGCCGACGAGATCCGTCTTTTTACTTTTAGGAAAAGTTAAGAGCCAATCTCTATCTTAATTGGTTAGTTTTAAAACACGATCCCCGTAAACCTCTGCATCTTTAAAACTTGCCCCTAGAAAAAACAGACAATTTTAGACAGTTTTAACTGAAATTATAAATTTTATAAAAAATTCTAAAACCAGAGGAGACGAGATCAGTCTTTCTACTTTTACAAAAAGTTAAGAGTCAATCTCTATCATAATTTGTTAATTTTAAAACACGATTCCCGTAAACCTCTGCAGCCATCAAACTCGCGGAACCCGCCTAGCGCTACGGCCGAGAGGCGGCATTCGGTAACGTCGTTCGTGCAGGTAAACCGGAGCCTTAACAACTCAACAGACGTGAGATGGGACTTCCTGCTACAGATGACGATTGCAGAATGAGTCAATTTAAGAGTTCTGTGTAAATAATACATAGTAGACATTATGTTAAAGTCTTATTCAGAAGTGTATAATTGTTATATACAAATATTTCACCATATTACATAACCTAAAATTTTAATTTCCAATAAAAAAAATATATCACCGAAATTATTGGGGGGGCAACTGCCCCCCCTTGCCCCCCCCCCCAAATGACGCCTATGAACAGAGCTAGAGAATGCCCCAATGGTCCGATTTTGGTGAAACTTGGTATGTAGGTTTAAACCCACGACAATTCCAGGCGTTTTTTTTTTCATTTTTTTTGAATTTTTGATTTTTAAGGGTAGTTTACCCCTAAAAACCCCCAAAAAACGTGAAAAATCAAAATTTCTCAAAAACGGCTCTAACGATTTTGATTAAAATTTTGTGGTTTATTAAGCTTAAAATGTTGAATAAAATGACACCACCCGCATCTCTGGGAAAATGCGCGTTCAAAAGTTATAGAGCAAAATGTGTTAAAAAAAACTCAATTTTTTGATGCAAAAACTCGGGCTGCTCACCTGGTGGCTATCCGACTTAGCCATCAAGACATGAATGTTTTGAGGTTTTTAACACCTTTTCATATTCTTGGGAGAAAGTATGTGTCAGTTATCTGATACCGTTTATTTGTAATGTGTCCAATAACGGCGTCACTAATAATAAATGTTTTACTGATGGTACCGATATTTATTTTAAGCAAAATAGATACATTAAAATATTTATAGGCCTGTTCAAACTCTCAAAAAACTTATTTATTAAAATAACAAGTTTACAAAGTGATAGTTTATAGGCTTGCTTATTTTTTGATGTTTTTATCTAATATAACACTTTGATTAGGCTACTATGGTTTAGGCCTAAGTAAACAATCGATTTTTTATGTTTATAAAATACTAAAGAATGTCTGTGTTACATAGTAAGGGTGCAGCATTATTGTTTTTAAGGAATATGCCTATAGGCCTACTTTGACAGACACTACAACTAAAATTATGTAATTTTCTATGAAATAAATTTGTATTCTTTAAATTTGGATAGTTATATTGAAACTTGCACACCACAGCATAAATATTGCGATGTGAAAGTGGTTATAAAAGGTTTCTCTACGTTCTATCCTACCCTAATACACCAATATTTGTTAAAGCCGACCATCATAAGTTACAACACTCTAGGCCTTTCCTAATTCTTGAAAAAAAAAAAAAAAAAAAAAAAAAAACTGTTAAGAACCATTCATAAAATAGGCCTACAAGTGGATATTGGTCTACTTATTTCTGATGTTTTTGAACCTAATAGAACGGTTTTCTTAGGCTAATTAGGTTTGCGCCTACCTAAACAATCAAATTGACATGTTTATAAAATACTAAAGAGTAGGGCCTATAAGTACAAGGATGCAACATTATTGGTTTTACGGAATAGGCCTACTTTTCCGACGCTCCAACTAAAATCGTAGTATTTTCTGTAAAATATATTATTGTTCTTGGTATGGCAGTTCAAAGAAGTACATTTTATAGACTACCTTACATGTGTGTACTATTATAACGTTTCATTTACCACCAATGGAGCTATATCCGTCGAGTATCGACGGGCAACAACTAGTAATGTTTTAATTATCACCTAAAATACCCTCAAATCACACGCACTGCAGTGGTGTACTAGTAGCTCAGTGATGGCGGATGTATGTACAAGCGGTGAGGTGGCGGGTCGCTACCGTGACAAATCAACGTAGTGTTGAGTGTTCCCAGCTCCCCTTTGAAGCTCTTGAATGACGCCTTGGTCTAAAATATTATGATCTCGCTTAGAAAATAGTCACTTTCGGTTCTAAAATTTTCTGTATAATTCTTCTAAAAATTTTCCGTCTTCAAAAATTTGAAACCTAAAAAATTCGCCGTTTATCAAAATTTGCCGCCCCCCCCCCAATTATGCCGCCCTGGGCTGTAGCCCACTTAGCCCATATGTAAATATGGATGGTCTGATGCCAGAGTGAACCTTCTTCTTCTTCTTCTTCTCCACTGTAGTCTCGTAGACCCTCTTCCAGGGCATGAGACCGGTCATAGTCCTAACTTATGCGGCGAAAGGAGCCTTGTCAAATGGATTAAAAGGCAATGGGCAGGAACTTAGTGAGGAAAATAAAAAAGGCTAGGCAAATTTGATTGGAAAAGGAATTTGGGTTAGTCTGGGACACTATAAAAGCACTCTTCCAACAGATGATTTTTTAACTGAGATTTAAATTTTTTGATGTCGTTGATTTCTCTTAAACTTGGGGGTAATTTTGAAAAAAGCTTTCGACCGATATAATCAGGTTTCTTCTCAAAAAGTGTGAGTCTATGTTGCACTGAAGGGTTTAAATGTCTATTTCTTGTATTGTAAAGATGATTGTGAGACTGAATGAGATTATTTTCTCTGACAAAACAAATTACTTCAAACATAAAGAGAGAGGGAACAGTCATAATTCTTAACTCTACAAAATGTTGTCTACATGAGTCTTGAGGTCTAAGTCTTAGCATTGAACGAATTGCTCTCTTCTGAATTACAAAAATCCTGTTCAAGTTATGTTTACTAGAATTTCCCCAAAGTACAATGGAATATCTTATGTAGCTTTCAATTAAACTAAAATAGACAAGTTTTGACAATGGGAGATTGTTCAAGAGTGCTATATTCCGAAGAACAAAAATGTTCCCAGACAAAGTGTTTGCAAGTTTACTCACATGTTCATTCCATGTGAGACCACCGTCCAACCTCACACCCAGGTAGTCCACTGTATCCGACTGATCGAGGAATTCATCATCCAGACAGACTAGAGGGGGTTCTAAACCTTCTCTCTCTAAAAGTCTCTTTTTCTGATCAGTTGAGAAAAAAACATAATTGGTTTTACTTGGATTGATATTTAGGTTAATATCAGAAAAATATTGAGACAGAGTGTTAATAAGAGTGTAATTACCATGTTCTAAGAATTGAAGATTTTTATGGCTAAAAAACAAGGAGGTGTCATCAGCAAAAATTGTTAAGGAACTACTAGGTACATAATCAGATATATTATTAATATAAATTAAAAACAGAATTGGGCCAAGAATCGACCCTTGAGGCACCCCCACCTGCAGATGAGATAACCTTGATGTATACTGTTCCCTCAGTCCGCTGGAGTCAGAAAAATCAATCACTGTTCTTTGACATCTATTAGAGAGATAAGAGGAAAACCACTCTAAAACTGTACCACAGATTCCTAGAGTTTGAAGCTTGTGGATCAAAATACTATGGTTGACGCAATCGAATGCCTTGGAGAGATCAATAAAACAACCAATAGCCATTTCACCACCCTCCAAGGCACCGATGCATTTATTTACAAAGTTTATCAAAGCGAGTTTAGTGGACTTCCTCTTTTGGTATCCAAACTGATTGGAAAAAATTAAGTCATTATCAGTCAAAAAGGAAATTAGTCTATTACAAACAACTTTCTCCAAAATCTTGGAGATGGACGATAGGTGCGAGATCGGACGGTAATTGGCAATGAGACATGGATCTTCTTTTTTGTGAAGCGGCTTAATGAGAGCTAGTTTTGCATTTTCAGGAAATAAGCCAGAAGCTAAAGAAAAATTAATTAAATGTAACAACGGAGTTTTGAGAGAAGAGTAACAAGTTTTTATTAAATTCATTGAGATGCCATCGGCTCCGCAGGATTTTTTCTTGGGCAATTCACAAATCAATTTAGTGAGTTCAGCTTCTGATACTGGTTCAAAACAAGGAAAACTAATGGAATTGCTGTTAATGGCTGTGGATTGTGAACTTACAATGGAGGAATCTACATTTGATTGAAGTGTGAAAAAGTCGTTGAAGATGTTACTCACCAAATCAGGATCAGTTACCAAGTCGTTTCCAACTTTGAGGGAGATATTACTGTTAACTCTATTACTTTTGTTTCGAGATTTATTAATGAACCCCCATGCTGCCTTAGTGGGATTTTTTGCACAATCTATATTTTGCTTGACAAAACTAGATTTGGCCTCAAGAATTTTCTTTCTATAAAGCTTTTTCTTTTAGCGAATTTCCCATAGGGAATAAGCTATTACCGTAGGTCTCATGGTAAGACCTAAGCCCGGGACCATGTTACTTTTTCGTTTTTAGGTGCCCAGAGACCAAAAATAATAGTCATTAAAAATTTTATATATATATATATATATATGTATATATGTATATATGTATATATATATATATGTATGTGTCCCTAGACACGATAACTCTCGTTAAAATGGTCCAATCGACACCAAATTTGGTAGAGATGTGTAATCCTACGTTTATTCGGATGAGTTCGAAAACCAGACATATCGACCTACCGGAAGGGGTAGTTTTGGGGGGTTTTGTACCCCAAAAATGGGTTTTTTGCATTTTTCATATGTAAAATTTAAATATTTTAAATTTTTATTTTGACCATTGGATTTAGCTCAAAAAAACACACAATTTAGTATTTTGAAGCTTTGCTCTATCTCCATTGGTTACCGAGATATTACGAAGTCTAAAGACAGTACATTGTCTTTCAGGGTTCCAATGTTAATCTTATGGAGAATAAGGATGTGTTAATATTTCACTTATTAACCAATATTTTTGGATGAAACTTGGTATTTAGCTTCATTTGGTTGAGATTCATCCATTTAAGGTAAAAAATCTTGGTTTTTGTACTTATCATGGCAGCAAACCTGCATACTCTTTTCCCATGTTAATCATATGGAGAATAGGCAAACTCTTTTATTTATGGACAGATATTGGTGAAACTTACTATATGTCTTTATATGGTCGAAATAAATTTTTTCTATGCTAAAAACCTACTTTTAGTGTCCCCCATGGCAGCATACCTGCATACTCTTTCCCTATATTTATCTTAAGGAAAATAGACATTTATTTCCCTATTTATGAGCACGTGATGAAATTTTGTTTACAAGTTTAGCTGGTCAAAATTAATATTACTAATTTGGAAATTCGCTGAGTACGCAGGTCTGCTGCGACGGGGGTATTTGTTGTACTCATCTCTCAAAAAAGAGTCACGGGTGTCCTGCCATGCAGAATATATATCCAATAAATCAACTTTAAGAAACTTAATCTCATCAGTAAGCCACCTCTGCTTATCTATTGTGTTGAAACGTTTTTTCTTCAATGGACAGGCTATTTGAATGTAATAGGTCAAAGTGTTTATAAAACTATTGTATTTAGAATCTAGGGTGTGAGCACTGAAAAAAATCATGCCACTTTTCTTGTTCAAGTCTGAAATTAAGTTCTTTCAAACTTTCCTCACCAAAATCCCTACCCTTAAAACTACTACAATCAGATCTAATTATGCCCCGTACCGGTATCTCAAGTAAAACAGCACAGTGGTCTGAGATTAAACTTTCTATTACAGAGGATGAACAATTACTAAAGTTAGTCAAAAAGATGTCTAGGCAGCTTTCTGAATGTTCAGCGAACCTCGTAGGGGCAAAGTTAACTTGGGATAAACCAAAACCGTTGACAATATTACAGAATGCTTCATATTCACCAGGATGCATAATGGGATCCAGGTTAAAATCTCCAGCCAGGATCACTTTCCTAGAGTGGGCTGATATTTCTCTAAGATAGGACTCCAAGATTTCAAAAAATTGGTTGAAGTTACTATCATAGGGAGGTCTATAGACTGAGGCTATGATTGTTAAGCTGCCGGAAATGTAAACTTTCATGTCAGTAACTTCAAAAATAGATGCAACTGAGAAACGTTTAGCTCTATTTACATTACTAGCGTCAACTATTTCAAACTGTAAATCATTCTTGGAGTAGATCGCAACACCTCCACTGTTTGAGGTTTCTCGGCAAAAATAACTTTGGAGATTGAAATTGTTGAGAGAAAAATTATTTAAATAAGTTTCACTCAAACCATGTTCTGATACTAAAAAGATGTCACACGACACTTCATCTAAAAAAATCTCAATAGCTTCCCTTTTTTTGTGAATAGCCCTTTGAACATTCAGAAGTGCAATGTTGATTATGCTACTTGCTTCATCTTTAAGTTGAGTACTTATTAAACTACGACTAATATTACGGTTATTGGAAAAATTAATTTGAGATACCGGAGTACAATCGGGCACATCATCAGTAAAATTAGGCCTATTTAAGTACATGTTTCTAAAAAAATTTTACGCCTACATAGGACATTGTTTGACAAATCATTTAAAATTAAATTACTAAGGAGGAGTTTACCTTTCCGGTTAAGATGTAATCCATTTCCAGTGTAATGCATGCGAAACAGGGCATAGTTTATATGCACAAAATGCCAGCCTAATTTTCTGCACAATTTCTTGAGCTTTTGGTTCTGAGATTGGATGTCCTTATTTAAATTTACACAGTCGTATCTCAGGGGTGTCTCGACAATGACGACTTGTTCAGGCTTACAACCAGCAGCAGTTTTTTCCAAAAGTTCAATCGATTTATTAACTGAATCCGAAGATGTGTCGTTTACACCACCGACCAAGATATTGACAGTCTTACAACTAGAGTCAAATTTATCAGTAAAGACATGCATTGGAGCACCAGGATAAAAATCAGCAGATACTTTAAAATTACCCAGGTCTACAGAATCATTATTACTTATAAGGGTACGCAGTCCCCTGATATGACTGTCCCCAATAAGATGAATATTTTCAAAGCTAGAAGTTAAATATTTATTAGGCTCACATTCATCTTTTAAATGATCGGTTGTGTCAGAAGACGGCAAAGTATTAGGCATAGGCCTATTGACATTTTCAGCATTTTCTTTTTTCAAACTGTCAACTTTTTGAATCAGTGCTTTATTTTCTTCGAATAAGAGAAAATTTAAATCCCTAACTTCTTTAACCTCTTCCCGTAACTTTTCAATTAATTCTGAACAACGTTTACCATTCTCAACACAACTTGGGCAAACCCAAGTATCATTTTTCTTCATCAGTTTAAAGAGAGTTTTTTTTAACTTACTACATTCCTTCCAAGCATGCACCCATTTATTACACACATCACATTGGATGGAATCATGTGTCCTATCTGCAATGATTTGATTGCACTGACCACACACGGCGTCCAAGGTGCTAAGTAGGCCTGAATTTAAATTGACTGGCATTTTGAATAAAAAAGATATTTGAAAGTAAAAAGTTATTGGACTCACCACCAGTTGTAATCCCCTTGGAATTTATGATGTAATAGAGTGATTGAAAACCCAAGGGTGGGGTGGACATAGGACTTCGGATTTACGGGTAGGCGGCATAGGCTATTAGGAATGAAAAGACATCAAACTATGAGATATTCTATGAGAAAAATAGGAAATGGATAGGAAAGGCCGCATAAGTTTTAGTTTTCTTACGTAGGATGATGCAGATATCACATTCCGTCTTCACGATCTTCATTAAGTTGAGGTTAAACAATGAGGTTAAACATGTGACTTTAAGTTAACTTTAAAAATGCAGTAAAATTTTACAAAATCACTATAAAATGATCACTACTGATTCTAAATTAGCAAATAATAAAAAGATTTGATGGAAAACTGGGTAAAAACTTGGATTTAACAAGATAAAAACTGGAGCTGAAGACGGCACAGCCGTCAGCCGCCAGGTCCCAACCGGAACCAACTCCATTTTGTTTGTTTTTTAAATAATATAATTTTATACTTAAGAAATACATTATAATCTTATGCCAGAGTGAACCATCTCAATAACAGTTGTGGTTGCTAGGGAAATTTGTTTTTTTGTTTTCCCAAACAGGGAATTTTACTACTGTTTGTGTGCCAGACTGCACCAACTCTTGAGTCTTGAAAAACATGGCCGACGCATGCGAGTTAGTTCCCAGTGCTTCATTTTTTTGATGATAATGAGTTAATTAACTCTAGTTTATCGGACCTATTTGAAGATTCTGGTGATGACTTCATTCCACACCTTTCAAATGATACAAGTGATGGAAATTACGACATTTATTACCTATTTATGCCCTTTTTTGCTAACCTGCAATTGGTTAGTTCACAGTAGCTTTCATTCTTATGCCAGAGTGAACCAAATTTTTGCCTCCATATTTTCAGCTGTGGTGAGTGTTTTTTGTGCCACAGAGTAATTTTATATGATTCTAATAGTGATAACAGGTATCTACATTGAAACAGACAAGACTTCCATGTTCTAACATATATTTTGGAGTTAGTTCACTCTGGCAAACAAAGTTCAGAAAATTGTATGATTTGGTTCATTCTGGCAGACGAGGGAATGGAAAGTCTGCCTTTTTTATGATACTAGTTTACTTGAATTTCACCAAGCTTACAGACAATAAGTTTATTTTTTATTTTAAATAAATACAGAATTTTATTTGTGAAATAAAATAATGGTAACTGATCATTTTCAACTACAATGTTAAATATCGTAAACAACAATCCATAGGGGATCCATAGGTTATTAACTTTGTTTTGTCAAATGTTGAATTTTCAATACTGTAGTTCTTAATGATTAAAAATAAACAGTTTCAAGAATAAGTACAGTAATAGACTTATTATTTTGCGTTGTTTTACATTTTTTTATTTTTAAAACCGCACAAAAATGTTAATTTTCAACAAAAATGTTGTAGAAAACATAAAATTTTAATATTTTACATGAACGTAATCATAACAACTTAAACACATTTAAGCAAATTAATGATTCATAATGAAATTAAAATGTTAAGCTAGTTTATTGAACCTTTAATCATTAGTTCACTTTAGCACTTAACACGTTGAGTGCGGCAAAGAATATCGGAAATCTTTCCCGCGGGCCTGAAAATTTTTTTTTCATAAAATCTTACTTTTTGTCTCCAGAAGTCCAGATCGAGGCGGCAAACTGGCGTTCTTGCATTATTTCACCAAAAAAAATGGCGTCCAAAAGTGCAGGTCTCCGGTGACCGAGCCGGCCCGCGCAACGACAATACACAGTTTTTTGTAACACAATATCGAATTTTTACATTAAAAATGTTTAATATAATTATAAAAATGTTCAATAGAATTATAACTAATATTTCCAACTATTTACAGCCCCTTCCACCCTCCCAACCATTGTTTTTTTTACTCAAACTTCGTCAAGGTACTGGTCGAAGCATTTCTATTATTGGGGGTCCACTTTAAATAAAAGACGATAAAACTAAAATAAAAAAATATTAAACATAATATTGTGTCACAAAACACACCAAAACACGGAAGAAACACTTCATAAAGAATTAAAAAGTAATCTAAAAAGTTCAGGTCACAATGGACCGGAGCCGGCCCACGGGAACAGCGGGCGACGCACAACCGAAAGAAGGCAGGTTGAACTGGTAACGCAAGTATAAACAACTCCGAACTAGGCTACTTCGCAACCCAGGGCCACACTGACTGATTCATTTCGTCGAGTCACGGCCGGCGACACGTGACCGGGCAGGCCGGCGCGCGCTTTTTGCTACCGGTCACCGGTGACCGAGCCGCACCCAAAGTGTTAATTGCAATGTCAATTTTGTCTTGAACCAGACTAAACCATGTCGGGGCACTTAAAAAGAAAAAAAAATTTATTTTGTTAAATATTTTTTATTATTATATTTTAATTAATGTTATGGATAAAAAACTATGTTACCTTTAAAATTATGCACATAAGAACTACATATAGTTCAATAAGTATGTGTAATTCAGCATCAAACATTAAAAACATATTCCGGCTTGTTCTGAAAAATTAAATAAATAGACTTGGTTCACTCTGGCATCAGGCCATCCATATACCCCTGGGCCTACGGTCTATTGTAGACGACTTGCTGTAAAATGTTAAGAGGGCGTTGGAGTGCCGCCATGTTGGTTTTATTTCCCATAAGAGCTATGCTAAACTTGTCCCCGGCATTTGTCATATAATTTCTTTATTTTTTGTCCGAATCGTTCAGAATAAATAGCGTTTGAATCACAATTAAATTCCCCGTTCCTTTTGCGAGATCGATTCTTTGTAAATAATTTATAAAATTCTGTAGAAAATGTTTTAAAAGTAGTAATAAATACCCCCGTCGCAGCAGACCTGCGTACTTAGCGAATTTCCAATGCAGTTTTGGTAAATTTCTATTTCCCCATGAAACCCATGGGGATGAGAGTATGTAATTTGGCCACCATATGGGTTGTTTTGGTAAATATAAGTTAAACCCTACCTAGTAAGGTACATACCAAATTTTATCAAGTTATGGTGTTATTTTCATTTTCCCCAAAAACCCTATAGGGGTGAGTACGTAGGTTTGCCGCCATATGGGTTTTGTAAGCAAATATAAGTTAAACACTTGATAATGAATGTATATACCAAATTTTATCAAAATATGTCAATAAATAAGCAAGATAGAAGGTTTTGTTGATTTCCCATAAGCATAACATGGAAAACATAGTTTTTGGATTTTCTCCATAACCATTTAAGCTAAGTAAAAAATTCAAAATACTAGATTGTTTGTTTTTTTTAAGCTCTTTTAAATGGTTTAAGTTGAAATTGTTGAATTTTATAAATATAAGTAAAAGAAGCCAAAAACCCATTTTTTACCCTTTTGAAACCCCATAAAACCCCGTTCCCATGGTCCGATCATTCTGGTTCGCAAACTCAACCTAGTAGATGCTGGCTTACACCCCTGTACCAAATTTCATCAAAATCGGAGGTTCCGTTCAAAAGTTATCGTGTTCACGGACACATAGATATATATATATATATATATATATACATATATATCAATTTGAACGACCGGTGTTTTTGGCTTCTAGGGACCTCAAAACGAAAAAGTATCATGGTCCCGGGCTTAGGTCTTACCATGACTACTACCGTAATAGCGTATTCCCTATAGGGAAATTCGCTAAAAAACTTGCTTTGTTATTTCAAATTAGTTAAAAACCCTAATTTTTATAAAAAATTCCTCTCGCAAACCAAATCCGCCTTGATGAACCCTTTATTTAGAGCTATAAACCATTATTTTCTGATTATAAATAAAAGAGTTATTTGACATCCCTTTTAACATTGCTCTTACGGGGGAAAGGCGGAATTTGGATTGACTCCAACGCCCTCTTAAGAGTCATCTGCACCTTTGGGCTGGTAGCCCATTGTTGCGAAGTCGGCAATGTTAACCATACGGCTTTTGTGCAAGACATGGTATTTTATTCCCCTGTTTCAAACGTTGTTTTTTTTTTATTTAAAAAAATTTTATTTATTGTAAACATTACATACACAATTGTATGTTTTTTAAGGTGTATAATACGTAACATATAATTATTATAACTTAACACTATGGTAATTTCACATTAGATTTATAATTCTTCGTGCTTCATTTTACTTTAATAAATTAACCTTCTTTACCAATGTACTCTTCTATTGAATACATGGTTTTTGAAATTAGATATTTTTTCAGTTTTCGGTAAAAATCTTCTTATTTTTTTCTAATTTGATATAGGTTGGTAATTTTTGAATAAATTTAACACCTATGTAATTTGGAATTTTATTTTAAAAATTTAAATTATGGTGGTTTGTTGTAGAAAACTTATGATTTCTAGTGTAATGATTATGATTTACATTCTTAGTTTTGAGTAAGTAGTGTTCTTTTGTGTATTTAATTGTCTCAAAAATATATAATCCAAATACAGTTAAAATTTCCATCTCAGCTAAATATTTCTTTACAGATTCAGTATATATTTCAAATTTAGCATTATTCTCAAGGCTTTCTTCTGAAGTACTAGTATTTTGTTTAAATTTTGACGAGATGTGGATCCATAATTAACATGTTATTCCATAGGCACTGTGGGATTTTATAAGAGAGAAATATGCAATCGACTTTACTGCCATATTACAATAATTTGATATTCTTTATAAGGCATAAATTCCAGATCCAATCTTTTTTCTTATGAAATTTATATGTCCAATAAAACTTAAATTCTTGTCAATTGTTACTCCCAAAAATTTGGTTTCTTCTACTTCTGTTATTATGTTCAAATCACAATAAATTTCTGGAGAAGGTTGGTTTTTGTTTTTATAAGCACTAAAAGAAATAAAATTTGTTTTAGCATTATTTAATAAAAGATTTTTCAACCGACTTTCTTTAAACATGGTAAGTTGAATAGTTATATTAGGTCCTTCATACCTCAAAATTTTAAAAAATTAAAAAAATTACGAAGGAATATTGATTTACTTTGTGACGTCACAGAGGGTAATATTTGTACAAATGAGAGATTGAGTAATAAAGCTAGCCAAAAAAGAACTATTCACACCAATGTAAGAAAACCCCCAAAACAAAGTTGTCTAAACTTTAACAATCTCTTAGTTTTATTAATACTTATTTCATTATTTTAATTTCCATGTTATCTCTCAAAGACTTAACTTCATTATAATGTATATTTCTCAAAAATATTTTTTCATGTAAATTTTTTTTCTTTGCTTTGTTTCAGTAAAATTTTGAAGTTCCATAATATAAGACTTTAAGAGGGGGCTAAAGGGTCAGTCCTAGTGGATGTTGCTGAAACTACTTGAGCGAACACTGTTCGTGCCATTGCCGTTCCATTCAACTGAGTCGTGACGCGGCTGGAGGAGGGATGTCTTTTCATCGTTGGATTGCAAATGAAATTTTTCAAAAAACACATAAGGACATAAAATTTGCTACCTTATGTAGTTTTTATAAAATTTAAAGTTAAAAATTTTAAACAGCCGCCATTTTGAAAATATCAATGATAAAAAGTTGATTATTTTTTTCTACCTAGGTCTTTACTTCAAAAATCTGTGTACCGAATTTCAACTTATTATGTAAATCCATTCTTAAATTTAAAATTTTTCTTTAAAAATACAAAATGGCGGCTGTACGAGTGAGTTCCCAAAACTCCAAACCATGGAGTTTTGGAAATTTTACATATGATATTTTGCCTTGTCTTTGGTCCAGGAATAATACCTTAAAAGGTCGGTATAGAGTTCAGAGACACCCTGTATAGTAGAGAATACAGGACAATTATGCTCCCTTAACAATATAGATCAGTAGCAAAAACTTTTTAATTTTGAATGGAAATTCTGTACAGGTCGGCTGTCTGTTTTGAAATTATTAACATTATTAAACATTATTTATACATTTACCGAACTTATTTTTCATACTTCATAAGTAGGCTATATAACAAATATGATATGATAATTTATATTTTAATAGAAGACATAATTTCAATTTATTAAATTATAATATTACTACCTTAACAAAATACAGGAATTTAGTGCATAAACTGGAAAAAGTCTTACCATTTTCAGGCTTGGCGTTATATATTTTTGTTGTACTTAGTACATATTATATTAACCTAATGCCTATTTCACATTTAAAATCGTTGTAACAATTATTAAAACATATTTATTAATTACTCTTAACTATTCACACAACATAACCAAAGCACACGAACCAGCAACTACCTGTGTCCTCAGTCCTCTGCTCTTATCTTCTGTCAGAGTGTCAGGTTCAAGGTTGTCTTTCCTGCAAGTTGACCATCAGATCAAAGTTCAAACTCAATGTAAAAGATTGAGAAAAGATTTGGCAAGTAAAGAAGAAAGAGTACTGATATTCTGTTGATCACATTAGATAAAATATGCATGTATGTATACAAAACACAAAAGTACAACATATATAAATAATATTATATATGTTGTATATTATATATACAACATATATAAACTGGCTGGGTAGCTGAGTGGTTATAGTGCTCGCCTTTGAACTCAGAGGTTGCCGGTTCAATCCTGAGAAAAGTTAGTATTTTTTTAAAGGTTTGATTCCGGACCCAGTTGCCATTTGTCATTGGGCTATTAATTAATGATGCTTTCTAACAACTGGTCGATGTTAGATATTAACAAGAGTGGGGTTTGGACCGTTCCCCGTCAAAACATTAAAAAAAATGCCACTAGCGTAGATACACCCAAAATAAATAATTAAATAAATTATGAGTGACCTTGAGAGTGATCATTGGACATTCTATGTTTGTTGTGTATTATTTTCTCCGTGTAAAATTTTCCATGTAAAAATTTTCTCCATGTACGGTATTCTATTGTCTCATTTTAATAATGTAACCCAATTTATTAAAATTGTTAAATAAAATATGTTCTTTTTTATTTGATCAAATTATTATTTTTGTCAGATCATACAACATATTTAATGTTTTTGCATTTGGAATAATGATCTAAACCCAATGTCAAAAGGTTGAGTATTAAGAAAGTTATTGCATCGCCCCAATAAAGGATATTTATTTATATAAAAAAATTAAATTAATTGAGGAAAGGGACTTTATTTACACACTGTATATTTCTTATGTTATTTTTATGGGAAATAAACAATCCCTTCAATATTTTTTATTGACATATAATATGATGATAACATTTTGTTTGCCATGCATTACTTATTTTAACTATTACAATTTTTATTATTATTATACTTATTTCTTCATAAAACCCTCTTTTTTTTATTATGACTCCATCCATACAAAATATAGATTTATCATATTTTAAAGTTATTTTTACATATATGTGAGATAACTGTTGTATTTAGTGTAGTGTCACAGAGGGCAGTATAAATAGTTTTCAAATCCTTGCCTGCTCTATGCCTGACACATAGACGTTGGTTAAAAATAAGTAGCTGAAGCAAAACTAAAACAGCCTCCAATGCATCAAGTCAACGAGAGTTTCTTATGAAAAATTCCACTACGGATTAATAGATATTACTGTCCAGAACTTCAACAACAAACTTTAATCTAGAAATTATGCATAAAATCGATCTCGAAAGTATGAAGTCGATATGAATTGTAAGTTATCAAATCGGGTTTCATTAATGCATTGAGGCAGAAACACTCATGTATAAGGATTTCACTCCTCTTCGATCCATTCATCCAATTGGTTGTAGAAAACTTTGATAATATTAAAACTAGATGCTTTACATATTTTCCATTCCGGCATTGTTTATAACTTTAATTATATTGGAAAAACATTTAGCAGTTAGTATGGAGAAGTAATTTTTGCACAGCTAACAAATAATAATTATCTACTTCAAGATTTTGTGTGTCCTTTTTTGCCCATCCTGTAAAAGCTTGTCATACTAAGTAGATTGCATGAACTTCCTATTCTAAGTTTCCTATCCAAAATTTTACTTATCCAGGTGGTTTTCTCATATTGGATTTTTATTTATAAAGAAAATCCAAAAACACAAAATTATTTATCTTGGTAAGATGTCTTTTATATACAAACCAGAATGTTACAAAAAATAAGTAGGCCTAATTTGATAGAAAATAAGTTAAACAAAGAAATCAGCTGATACAACAATGCTCTCTCTTCTCTCTATTATAAGACATAAATTACAAGGTTCGTCCAGAGAGTAAAACTTTTTTTGCATCAAGAGAGGTGCCAACCTCCTATCACCTTGACATTGTGTGCACCAGTCTGTTATCTTTCAGTTTAGCTGAGATTTATCACTGTAGTCAAAACAGTCGTAGTGTTTGTTGTTTTCTCGTGAAAAGAAAAAATGGCAGCACATTTTTAAATCCTGCTAAATGTGAAGTGCAATGTGACAACTGTTTTTGGGACCATAAGGATCGATTATATAATATATCGAGTTTATATAAAGAAGAGAAACAATAAATTCACTTTACTCTTACTGGAACCTATCTAAGACTAAAATGTTCACTAGGGAAACAAAACAGAAGAAAAGACATCGTATGGTGTCAGACATTGTGTTTCTGAGTTATGACAATGCGTGGAGCTGAGCATTGAGGTAAATAATAATGACTCTCCTTCATTTAATTGATAAATGGGTCTCACATAATAGACATATGAAATCGGCCTTTTTGTTTTGAATCACACTACACTAAAAGTGCACAAAGGTTAGGGAATTCAGAACAAAATAACATAAACATTTCAAAATCTGCATTTATTTTATTTCAACAATATATGGCACACTTATAAGGCACATAAATTTTCTTGCAACAGAGCATATCACAAGTCATGATAAAAGGATAACAAATAATATATCTATCATTTAAAGTGGAGTAAAGTAATATAAGGGGAAAATAAAATAGTTTTATAGATAGTGTAACGTACCTTTGTACTGAATTGGAATGTTTTACATCCTTACTGTTTTTTTTAATAACCTATATTTGCTTTTTAAATCTAATTGTAACAAATACATTTGAGCCAAATTGATTTTGAAGAGAAAAATTATTTAACAGCTAAATTATTAAAAAAAAAAAAAAAAAAAAAAAAAAAAAAAAAAAAAACTGTTGAGCGCAATGAAATAAGGTTTTTATAAAACTTCAGTACACTGTTAGGATATAGAATATAAATCAATAGATTGATCATACATATAACTAGCCATCATCATGCAAATATCATTCCAAAAGACTGCAGGGTCTTCATCAATTTAATCAAATTCATTCAAACCAACAGAAAGACATAACAAAATAACAATAAACATATTTGATACATTTTAAGGTGTTACTGTTCACTTATATCACCAATTTCAGAGAGGAATCTAAGTCAAAATTATTTCTGGTAGTTATCAAGAGATAGTATTAATCTTAATGAAATTTTTGGAAAGTAAGTGAAACGTCATGGAAGCATCACTGATCAGAGAACACCCTGAAAAATCTCCTAATCATTTGATGAACAAACAAAAACTATTAATAATTGGTGTTTTGTTTCACAAGTTAATATTATTGGTAACTGTGGATAAATTTAAGACTTACAAATTCAAATACTGAGTTTTAAAGCATAATTTTGAAAATTACAGAGGTATACAATATGTGTAAAAGTAATTGTGTGCATTACTCATTTATTCATTCACATGTCACAAAACATTTGATAGTACAGGGAAAGTCCTGCTCAAAGAGGTGACTAGTCATACAGTTGGTTTCTTAAAACTACAAAATAATGTTTGATTCTCTATAAATATAAATAAATAGTTTTTAAAGATTTTTTACAACAATCCTACAATTTGTCTTTCAAAAATTCGCCCACAGAATAATAAGCTCTTTCTATCAGAAAGCCCTATTAGAAATTTTGAAAATTTTCTTTTTGACATCATCTTCCATGCCCTTGGAATTTTGTTGAAAACTCTCATTTCCATATAGAAAGTGCTTTTTTCTAATAGTTTTGTTTTGTGCAGAGCATATTGTAGTATATCATTTTTGCTTCTGGTATTATATTTATGTTTCCAGTTGATTTGGAAATACTTTTCATTATTTCTAAAAACCTGTTGCAGAAGAATATATATGTAGAGTGAAGGAACACTTAAAATTTAAAATTTTTTAAAATTTAAACATTAGGTCTATATATATTTTTTCAGTTATAGGATGCAATTCACACATTTTCTTTTACATATGTTGTTTCTATATTTCACATTATCCCAGCAACACCTTCTTCATGATGTCGGCATGGCCATGGTGTTGAATTGCAGAGTTGTTCATTATACACTTACTGGAGCAAAGGTACTGCAGAAGTGGAACTCTGTACTTGCCGCAGAAATCGACAAACTTGATGTGCTCCACACGATTGTCGAAGAAAACCCCTGCAAATAGTTTTAAGAATGGTTTAGATGCTTGTTAATGATAAGTGCTGCACAGTTGCAAACAGGCATAATTTAATGTCTATGGCTTTTGTTTTATGAAGCTCATAGCAGCATTTACAAGTTAATAGTGACAGACATAGTAGCACAGAAGTGTCCTGCAAACTCCGAGTAATGTGAACCACATGTTTATTAAATTACCGGGTTAACAGATAAAGGGTTTAAGAAAAAAACAAAAAAAATACTAGCTAGTTTTAATTAGAAAATACCTTAAATTATCCTAAGAGAGTATAGTTGATACAAGATATTGTAACACATTATATTGCGGCACGTTATCCATAAGGGTATTTCTGAAATTTGTGCACATGCATGGGGTCGAGCATTGTCTTTTAAAAATCAGAAAAATACTTATGCCAATAACATGCCAATTATTTTGCGGGCTCCACATGTTTATTAAATTACCGGGTTAACAGATAAAGGGTTTAAGAAAAAAACAAAAAAATACTAGCTAGTTTTAATTAGAAAATACCTTAAATTATCCTAAGAGAGTATAGTTGATACAAGATATTGTAACACATTATATTGCGGCACGTTATCCATAAGGGTATTTCTGAAATTTGTGCACATGCATGGGGTCGAGCATTGTCTTTTAAAAATCAGAAAAATACTTATGCCAATAACATGCCAATTATTTTGCGGGTTTCAGTCTTTGAAGGGTTTGGCAATGGCATTTGGCTCTATTGTTTTTCCCTTTGCATATATCTATACTTATTTAATACGCTAAGGGTTTTTTTGTCTTGAGAACTCCTCCTACAATTTTCAACCGATTTTCAAATTTTTGGTGTCGTTGGATAGGGCTTTGTCTGTAGTTGTTTCCGTCAAAAATTGATGAGAATCGGACTGAAAATAAAGGCGCTATCCACCATTGAAATCTCAAAATTTCCCATTTAAATAACATTGGGACTGAATATAGCATTTGAAACATCTGTTAATAATCAGCTGTAAATACGTGGAGTAATTTGCGATTGAAGATATTCACATTATTGGATTGGTCGGATGTCATTGAATTAGAGCTAAGTAACATTTGTTCTTTATTTAAATAAATTGCTCGATTTCGAGCAACACGTTATACTAGTACTTATTTAATAAGCTAAGGGTTTTTTTGTGTTGAGAACTCCTCCTACAATTTTCAACCGTCAGTCATTCAAGTCTTTGGTGTCTTTGGATACGGCTCGGTCTGTAGTTGTTTCCGCCAAAAAATAAGAAAAATCTGACATAAAATAAGGGCGCTGTACACAAATTAAATTTGAAATTTTCCCATTAAAATAACATTGGGTTTGCGTTGAACATTTTAAACATCTGTTAATGTACAGCTGTATGTATAGTTTTGTGATTACTGATATTCACAATATAGGATTGGTAGGATGTCGTTGATTTAGAACTAAATGTTACTCATGATCAATGTACCTACATTGCATTGATAAGCTTTGTATCTGGGTGTTGATAAAAAAATAACAGGTAAAAAAAGTAATAAATGGGGAATAATAAAGTAATTTACTTTTCTAAGTTATTAAGTTTTCTTAATTTATAGTTTGATATATTTTAAACATTTTCCTTTATTTTTTAAAGAATCACAAATAAATATACACGTAAACACAAAATATTTTTAATCTTTCACTAGGGAAACTTTATTATTTTATTATTATCTTTAATGTATTTAAAAATCACTTTGGTAAATAAATAATTTGGAAAAGCTCGAAACATGTGAGTTTAAAAAAATAATAATAATAATAACAATTAATAATAAAAACCTCGACTTGAGTCAACTTGACCTCAAAAATCAGTTGTCGCACATGTGCAACATTAACCAAAGAAAAAATCTGGGATAACGAATGTTTTTGTTTTGTCAAGTAACATTATAACAATCGGTGACTAGGGGTTGTATATAAATTACGTCATCTGAAAATAGGGGGGGGGGGGAGGGTCCAGATTGAAAATGACGGTAGGATTATGTGCAAGGGGGGGGGGAATCGGCTTTGATATGACGTCATTTTAAATATGATGTTTCATATCAAAATTCGACAGTAAAACGATTATAAATTCAACACAACTCAACTAGGCTATTATAAAATAATTATCTATTTAATACATTAAACTATTTGCGAATTAGATTTTTTGGCGTTGTTTTATAGTTTATTTTTCCATTGAAAAAGTCATTTTGGCTTTATTTCTGAAAATAAATTCAAATTTGATTGGTCAATTTATTTTTAGTTTATCCTGGTAGCGTTTAAAATGCATTATTTTTACTTAAAACGGAGGTTTGTTAAAAATGACGTCATTTTTCCGAGAGGGAGGGGGTCAGACAAATTATGATGGTAGGATGATTTTATTGAGGGGGGGGGGGCCCAAAAATGGCCAAAAAGTGATGACGTAATTTATTGATGGCCCCCTAGGCAGACAAAGGTTTGGACTTCATCAGAAGTATCTTTTAATTTGAGAGAATAATATTTCTTATGAAGGCGGAGTAAATTACAGTGGAGTAAATTGTATTTCATGTTACTCCACTGTTTCTCCAAGAGTAATTCACCACAGATAAGATATAATAATAATAATAATAATAATATTTATTCAACCAAAAGTTTACAATGGCGGTTCTTACACGGTCAATACGGATCATGATCTGGATCGTGATAAATATTGACAATATTATTTTCAGAGCTAAACCTTACACGGTCAATATGGATCACACATCAATACTTACGTCATCTGGATCGCAACTCAATATCAGTTGATTGTTGTCAGTTGCAGTTTAAGTTATGGACAAAAACAACAGAAAAGCTTTTGCAGCAATTTTGATTGGTTTATCACTGAAAAGGAGGGTTAAACGCAAGCGGTGGGTGAAGGAATGGTTGCAAAAACGGGAAAAGTATAGTCATTTGAACCTTTTAAATGAAATACTGCTTACAGACATAGAAGACTACGAAAACTACTTTCGTATTCCTAGAAACTGTTTCGAGAAACTCCTTAAAATTTAAAATGGGGGTTTGCCCATATTCAGAAAAAAAGGACACTATCATGAGTATATTTTATCTATTTTATACATTACACATTGTTTAAAAATTTAGCTTCAGTAGGCCTACATCGTTTTTAGTATGATATATTGTACTGTCGTATTTTTGTGTGAAAAATTTATACTTTTGGTATTTATATTATGTAAATCTTCTTTTGATAGATTTCCAAAATAATATATCGGGTTTCATAATGCATGAAATAATGCACAAAGCAAAACAAATGCGCAGATAGGCAAATAGGCAGATGGTGCAAAATATGTATAAAAAGTAGGCCTACTTTTTAAAACGTTATAATTGTCCAATTTATCAACTGTTATTATATTATTAAGTATCTTTAGATATAGGCCTAGTACTAAACAATTCAACAATCAAAACTTATACTTTTTCATGCACCAACTATAAAACGGTATAGTTTAATTATGATAGCATTACCTAACAGTGTAAAAGATTATACATTATAATTGTGTATGTTTTTATGTACTGGCCATAATAAACCAAATCCTAATTATGAGATTTTGCTCTCCTACTGTGGTTAGACAAAACACCTCGTGTGTTTACAATCAGCTGATTCAATACGGGATCTCAAACGTACCTTAGACGCTCAATACGTATCGCTATATTGACGAAAAATATTGATGAATTTCAAAATCATAATCCATATCGCGATCCATAAATTCCATCAATATTTGACTTTACACACTCAATCCGTATCGTGATCCTGGATCACGGTCCTAATATCGCGATCCGTATTGACCGTGTAAGAACCGCCAATGTTGTTACATAGTTTCACATTATACACATATTACAGAAAAAATTACAAGAAAAACAAATTATGTCAAATAAGATAACATAAATTAATGAAAATAATAAACTTTTGGCGATACACTACCCTCTTAGGCATTGCCTGTTTTGAGGGTAGGTTCACAATTAATATACATAAAAATATAAAGGGACCTCAAACCATATTTTGTGCACATTATTTGGTCTTATAGGTTAGATTAATAAAAAAAGCGTTGGCTAACAATGAAATGAACAATAATGCATAAATCACATAACTATATATAAGGTATACCTATACATGAGTAAGCAAAATACTTAAAAAATTGTTTTTACAGTTTTTATTCAACAGGGAATCTAAAAGAGACGGTCAAGACTGTCAAGGCTAAATAACCAATCTTTTAGTTTCTTTGAAAAAAGTATTTTGTTTTCACAAATTTTAATATCTAAAGGCAATTTCCTAAACATTCGAGGTGCAACAAAATCAAATGTTTTTTTAAAAGAACTTGTCTTTGGTTTGAGAAACAGCAAATTGTTTACATTCCTAAGCTTCTGTTTTTGTGTGTTTGTGTCTACTATAAAAGCCCCCCAAATTTCAAAGAACATCCTTAGCACTTTAAAAACATACAGATACTTGATTGGAAATATTCTAAGCTCTTTGAACAGGGGAAAAGAATGATCTAATCTAGATTTACCTTTGACTATCCTTACAAAACATTTTGTTTGATAAAGATTGGATTTACATAATTCTGGAAAGAGGCACCCTAAAAAGCAATTCCATATTGCAACCTACTGTGAACTAAAGCAAAGTAAATATTTTTTTAAACTTGCTCCGGACAAAGTCTTTTTAAAAAGTAAAAAACCCTTAGTATACAATTTAGTTTCTTGCCAATTTTTTCAATATGGACTTTTTTATTTATGGACATCCAAAAATGAGGTGAGGGAGGAAGTTATCTTACTTTGTTTTCCATTGGATGAAGCTGATAAGTATAATATTTATGAACATAAAAAAATTAAATATTTACATTTAATACTAATGAATATATTCAGCTAATACTACTGAATATTGGTATTAAATGTTAATATATTAATGAAAATATATTTTTTAATGTAAACATTTTATTTTGTTAATGAATATCCACAAACTCAAATTTTAAAATGACTTACAATTTAATACCGATTCAAATTCAATTAGCGAACAATAATTTGTGCTGAACATTTTTACATTTACTAATTAAAATATTGATAAAAAATTAGAATGTAAAGTAAAATAAGAAAATAATTGATCATTTTTAATTTGTTTTTCAAAAGTTTTATATTAGGGTTTGCATTTCATGACTGATAAGAAAGTTCAAATTCAAAGGTTATCGGGTACGTGATTTCAAAGAACCACAAGTCACTGATTGGTATAAAGAAAAAAAGTCTAAAGAATTGCAAGACTCTTATCTATCATGAAACCTAATTTAGTATATTTGCCTTTTCTAATCAGTTAATCTTCAAATTATTTTTGGTGTCAAGATTAACGACTTGTATGAAAAGTTGAAGGTGCAGTTAAACCGTTATTAAACCAATATGGTTTAATTTTAATTTCTTAAGAAATACATTATTTTTAATAATGGTAGCCACATTTAATACATGGCCGCACCATACGATGTGGCAACGTCGCAATTCCCTCCGCCACTAGGCCAGCAGGACTGCGTACTGTCCGCAGCCCTCACATATTCCATACTGTTTTTTAAACCAATATTTTGCATTTAAAGCTTTCATAGTTAAAACATAGAAAATAATGCAAAACATTTTGTATAATAACTAACTTTACCAACAATCAAAGAATATACAAATTATTTTTACAATCAAACAGCATTATATACCAACTTCGATAGTTGGAGTATATCCAAGATGGCTGGCAGAGTGTAATTATTGAATTTATCTCCAGTTTAAATAGTATTTTTTTTTTAGTGAATTTAGGCTAACTTAAGTTTTCCTTTAAAACTGAAGAAACGTTTTTTGTGCAGTATTAGCATCAAGAGGTGACAATAGACACACATAAAAATTATTAGTGGAAATATTCAATTAAAATTTTAACTTACATCTCAAGAGGAATAGCATATCTTTTTGTCACAGTTTCCTTTTGAACCTATATTAGTCTAGTAAAATTAGCTTTAAAAATAGCTGCACCCGGATGTAATTGCAAACTTATATATTTTGATCGATTGTTACGTAAAATCACCTGGGAAAAATGATGGTGAAAAGTCTACCACTCTCCGACACTGCGCTCGCCTGCTAAGGCCAAAATTTTCAAAATGGCGGCTGTAGTTTTATAAGTTTTTTCTGAATATCTTTTGAACCGTTAAAGACAGCTAAATTTTGTAAATTAGTAAACTTTAGAAAATAAAATTTTGCACATTTTGATATATGATATGTATTGGCTGTTATATTTAATAAGGGTGATATTGCTCTTTAAAGCTTCTTTCAATTGTGAGCTTTTAATTGAATTTCTTTTGTTGGGAAAACCATATTACGGTGGTCCCAAAGGTTAGATATAAGACTTTAGACGTGTTAACTTACTACTACAGGCTCCCCAGATACCAAAAACACTATCCATTAAAATTTTCATATCAGTATATGTATACTTATTAACACGTTGACTGCTGAAAATCATGCAATATTGGTTACCACAAGCTGAAAACAAATTTTATTGGATTTACTATATTTAGGTGTGTTATGATAGAAAAACATCTAGGAAGACCATCCGGTAGAAATAAATTGTATTTTCAGCCATTTTAATTTGCATCCACCATCGTGGACAAGCACCTGGGGTTTTGCGTCCACGAGGTGTTAAAACGAGAGGTTTTTAACAGCACCTGGGGACGTCTTTCCACGCGATCGGTCACTAACAAATTTTCAGTTTTGCACAAAACGTTGCTATTTGTTTAGATTTAACACAAGGATAGTAAAACAATTGTAAAATGTAAAAAAAAACAACTTGTAAATTACTATGTACAACCCTCCCAGCTCTCCCGAAAGTTGATCATTTACCATTGTGGCGGATTGGCATCGTTGTCAGGGTCATCGTACTCCCCCCTTGTCGGTGTCGTACCGTACCTGGTCTAGATCATGTTCATCTACGTTTTCATCGTCTAACCTTTCTTCAGGCACTAAATTAAAACCACTTGGGCTAGGAGGCAAACCCATATTGATAAAAAATAATGTAAACACTATTTACAAACAAACAAAGTTTATATAAACATATGTTACTACGGAAACGCAGGAACCGAAAATGACGTACACAAAAATTGACGAAAACAATCTCCCCACATGCGCAATAACAGCAATTCACACCGCACGAGTGCTGGTAGCACACTGACGTCACTTAGCAACAGCAAATTTGCGTCCACCATGGTTGACGCATGCACCTGGCGCCGCCCCCCTGCGTCAACGATAGTAGACGCGCGCCGCCAATGTGTTAAGATACATATATAAATATGTACTTAAATTCCGTGAATCCTTTAAACCTGTTAACCAAGACGTTTTTTATCAAACTTGACATGAAGGTGTGGAACTAGGTCTATTTCAATTAGTTATGTCGATTGGGATTATCAGACTATAGGAAAATGGTGATATACAGGTTCAAATTGGTCTAAAATCGGCCAAAAATCGGGGTTTAAGCTTATTTTAGACAAATTTGAACCTGTATATCACCCTTTTCCCATAGTTCGACAATCCCAATTGACATAACTAATCGACATAGACCTAGTCCCACACCTTCATGTCAAGTTTGATAAAATCGGATTTTTCGTTAACGGAATTTAAGTACATATTTGTATATTTATCTTAATAAGAATATATGCAGATATGAAAATTTTAATGAATGGTGTTTTTGGTATCTGGGGACCCTGTAGTAAAACGTTAACATGGTTAAAGGCTTATATCTAACCTTTGGCACCACCGTAATATGGTTTTCCCAACAAAAGAAATTCAATTAAAAGCTCACAATTGAAGGTAGCTTTAAAGAGCAATATCACTCTTATTAAATATAACAACCAATACATATTATGTATCAACATGCGCAAAATTTTATTTTCTAAAGTTTAATAATTTACAAAATTTAGCTGGCTTTAACGGTTCAAAAGATATTAAGCAAAAACTTATATAACTACGGCTGCTATTTTGAAAAATTTGGCCATAGTAGGCGAGCGCAGCGTCGGAGAGTGGTAGACTTTTCACCATCGTTTTTCTTTGGTAATTTCACATAAGAATCTGTCAAAATATATAAGTTTGCAATTACTTTCGGGTTGAACCATAATTTGACTAGACTATATGAACTGCACATCACTTCGCTTCTTTTTAGTTTAAATAAGAATAATTCACTTTGTTTCATATTTGAATTAAAATTGTATAAATATAACAAAATTTAATTTACTGGAAGTTTTGAACACGGTAGTACTACAACAGATAACAGGTTTGTTCAAATCCACCTTCATCCGGTTTTACCTTATCTCTGACTGGACTTTGTGGCAAAGGTGCATTAGAAACCATCAGGCTGCTGTTTACTGATTGACAACCACTGATTGTGATAAATAGAACTCTGCCTGGGCAAGATTTACTATTGAATATAAACACATTTTAGGGTATTCATTCAGACAGTTACAATAAGGAAGTTTTACTTTATTTTGTTTGATTAATCTTCAAAGAAATAATTTTAATTACTAAAATTATTTAGATTATTATTTATTGCATGAATATCATATGCTTATGGTGAATTATTTTTAAAGCAATAATATGGGAGTGTACGGGAAGAATTAATTCAAATTCAGTGTTGGAGATAGAGTATTTGGTAAAATAAAAGGCCATCCTCACTGGCCGGCATTTATCACTGACATTGACTAAAAAAATTAATTACCCAAGTCAAAGCCACCTTTAATACAAGATTGCTGCATACGATGTTGCAATTCCCTCCGCTGCTAGGCCGGCTGGGCTGCGTTCTGTCTGCAGCCCACACATATTCCATACTTTTTTTTAACAAATATTTCGCATTTTAAAGCTTCCATCGATTCAAGCGTAGAAAATATTGCAAAATATTTTACTCACAATAAAATAATTTACAAATAATTTTTTACGATTCAATAGCACTATACTAACTTAACTTGTACAAGAGTTGACAATAATGACAATATTTGTTTGTTTGATTTTGTTATAAGTTATTTCAATGCGCCTTTTTGTGTTAATATTTATGGGGATGTTGGACATAATAACAGGACTAATAATAACAGTTTATGGTAATTTCAAGTAATTTTGTTCGCAGTGTTATACTGCAACTAAACGTTTATACTTTAATCGTCCACCACAGCTGATTTAGATCAATTTCAAAAGACCATGTTTTTGGTTGACCTCTGTTAAAATATGCTCTAAGGTTTGGAAACACATGCCTGCGTATTGTAAGTAATGTTTGCCAATCCAAAGGTTCCCAGTTCAATTGTCAGAAAAGTTAGTAACTTTTAAAAAGTTTCGATATTAGATCCAGTTGCCATTTGTCATTGGGCTATTAATTAACAACAGGCAGACTTTAGATAGTAACACCACCGGAGGATGGACAATTCCCCTTCAAAATGTTATAAATTCCTCAGCATGGATATACCTACATAAAATAAAAGTGAAATAAAATGGCTGCAACAAAATCAGAAATGATTGTAAACCTACCTCTGTGCACATTAAACATCAATACAATTAGTTTTGTTTTTACCACCAGTGGATTAAAATATTAGCAGATCTTTAAAACTAGTACATCCACAGACGTACAAAACAATAGAATTGTTAAAATTTAAATCTTTTAACTATTCATCTTAAGATATCAAAAAGTAAAGATAACTTTTACGGTAGCTTTAATGTTTCCTTTTTCTATTTTGTCTTATAAAACGTACGTCGACAAAGTCAAACTGCCACATTGTGGTGAATAGAAGCCAAGCTAACTCATTATTATCAACTTGCCTATGTAAACCTATGTAACTGTAATGTTGTAGTTGCATCATGAATGTTGTAGATATAATTGAAACCTAATTTAAAAAATGAACTATTCTGTAATATAATAAAATTATTAATTACGAGGTTGCCCGTGCGCAAATTGCGCATTTTATGATTTTGTATGAGTGAAACTCACCTACAGTACGTGAATGTTGATTATATGAAGTGACAGAGATCTATTTTTGTTTACTACCTGCCTTTAAAAATTCATCTGAAGGTAATCAGCTATTAAATTACAATTCACATTAAAGAACTTCCAATAAAAGTTGGTCAACATTTTCAAGCGCCCTCTAGAAATAAATTAAAGGCGAGGGGGGCGAAGCCCGAAACAATATGACCTTTTTAATTGCGATTTGTCACTGCTGTATATCCTAAGCTTTAAAATGACACCTCAATCTTAAGAACCGGTTCAGTAGGTCGAGAGAAAAAGCAAAGTAAGGCAAAAAGAGGTCCGCCAACCTCTTTTTTATAAAAAGAAAAATAAAAACATTTTAAACCATAAAATATTTTGTAACTGTATAATATTTACAAATATTATAAATAGTGTAGAAAATAGAACCAGGGGAATTAGAAAATATACCAAAATTCCATTTGAAATTCGATGAGTACAATGGTCTGCTGCGACGGGGGTATTTTTTTGTGATTTAATACGGTATGTATCTTTTTTTTACACCACCTTGATTTTTAAAATAGACAACCTTCCTAACAAATTGCATGAGTTTTTAATTTATGTGAGTTTCTCTCCTTCTTTCAACGTTTTCAAAAGTGCATTTTGTTTAAACAGTTACAAGTGTTTACACTGTTATTTCTGGACTAGATTGACATGTCGAGCAACGGTGACTCACAGATTACACTTGTACACAAATGCAATTCAAGCCCTGTTGAACTTCCAACCAATCTATCTACTATATATTTGTCAAATCACTCACTCATGTATCAGAGAATCTCCATAACCATGGGGTATAGAGGGTTGAAATTTTGCATGAACGTTCCACTTTGCTCAAAAATGCTCACTAAGAAACAGTTTTGCAAAATTCCTTCAGGTCTACGCCCCACAGGACTTCAAAATTTCCATCTAATGTTAATCTTATGGCCAATTTTTAACACAATTCAAAGCAACAACGAATCTGACAAACTATGGGACCTAGAATGTTAAAATTTTGCACGGGTTTTCTTCTTTGCTCATAGATGCTCACTAAGAAACGGTTTTGCAAAATTCCATCAGGGCTCTGCCACACAGGACTTCAAAATTTCTATCTAATGTTATCCTTATGGCCAATTTTTTATACAAATCTAGGAAACAACGAATATAGAAAACTATAAGACCTACAATGTTTAAATTTGGCATGGGCGTTCTGCTTTGCTCATAGGTGCTCACTAAGAAACGGTTTTGCAAAATTCAATCAGGGCTCTGCCACGCACGACTTCAAAATTTATATCTAATGTTATCCTTATTGCCAATTTTTTATACAAATCTAGGAAACAACGAATATAGAAAACTATAAGACCTACAATGTTTAAATTTGGCATGGACGTTCTGCTTTGCTCATAGGTGCTCACTAAGAAACGGTTTTGCAAAATTCCATCAGGGCTCTGCCACACAGGACTTCAAAATTTCTATCTAATGTTATCCTTATGGCCAATTTTTTATACAAATCTAGGAAACAACGAATATAGAAAACTATAAGACCTACAATGTTTAAATTTGGCATGGACGTTCTGCTTTGCTCATAGGTGCTCACTAAGAAACGGTTTTGCAAAAATCCATCAGGGCTCCGCCCACACAGGACTTCAAAATTTGTAATGTTATTCTTATGGCCAATTTTTAATATGAATCTAGGAAAATCATATCTGAAAAACCATATGACCTAAGACAATTATTTGGAACATTTTCAATGGGAGATCCACTTCGCCCATCGGTGCTCTTCAAAAGCATCTTCATTGCTCCGCCCCTCGGGTCTATCAAATTGGTCTAGGGCCAATGGGGTTGAAATTTGGCATGGACATTTCTCTTTGTTCAAAGGTATTCACTAAGAAACAGTTTTGAAAATATAAAGATTATTATTATATAGTTTTGGAAGTCCTTTATGGCTCCGCCCCACTGGACTTCAAAATTACTCAAGAGCATATGGGCTCGAAATTTGACGTAGACATTTCTCTTTACTCATATGTACTCACTAAGAAACGGTTTTATAAATATAGTTTTTTATGACCTTTAGGGCTCCGCCCCACAGGACTTCATGATTACTATAAAGCCTACAGGGTTGAAATTCTACGTGGACGTTCCTCTTTACTCATGAAGAAACTCATCCTTCATTCATACTTGGCTTTAAACTACCTATTGAGTTAGGTCGCCATTTCAATAAAGGTATTAAAGGTATTAAAGGTATTAAACAGTTATGCAAGTCCTTTAGTTTTTGAAGTCCTTTAGGGCTCTGTCCCACTGGACTTAAAAATCACTCTAGGGCCAATGGGTTTGAAATTTAGTATTTATGTTCCTCTTTGCTTATAGGTATTCACTAAGAAACGGTTTTCCAAGGAAAGTATTTGAAGTCCTTAGGGCTCCGGCACACTGGACCTCTAAATTACTCTTGGGCATACAGGGTTGAAACTTGACATGGACGTTAGTAGTGCAAAAGTAAGGCTTTTAAAACAGTTCAAGGTCACCCGAGCGATGACGTCACCGATGACGTCATCGAGGTCAATGACCTCATCGATGACGTCATCGATTGCATCATCGATGACGTCATCACCAATGACGTCACTTCCTTGACGTCACACCCATGACGTCACAGAAATGACGTGCTGATGACGTCATCACCCCCTACGTCACCAAGATGACGTCATCGATGTCACAAAGGTCAAGGTCACGCTGAAACCTAAAAATTTTTTGGCACCTTTGCTGTTTCTCACACTACGCTCCGAGTTTCAGTCAGGTTACCGTGACCTTGACGACTTGGAGCGAAATTAGATGAGAAACAGCAAAAGTGCTGAGGAAACCTGAAGTTTGCAACGTGACTCTGCCTAAACCGTCATGTGACACCGCTCGGGTGACCTTGAACTGGCCCAAAAGCCTTACTTTAACCATTACTGCAACCGCGATGTGCACCCTACGACAGACACCGAGCGACTGACTGTCCGGCCCCGCGCACTCTAGGTATATGGGAAGTGGTGGGGGGAACTGCGAAGACCTCGGGAAATTCGAAAATGTCAAGCCAGGTAGCACCGTTTCGGTGCTACCTTAAATTTACATGTTAAAGTGTGATGACCTTGAGGTTGACTGTGAACCTGGGGCTTAGGATTGTGTTTAACAGCTTGACGTTTTCGCCAGAGTTCAAGTGTGGTGACCTTGAACTGGTTAAAATTAAAACTGCACAGCAGACTGCACAACACGGATGTGCACCCTACGACAGCTGCCGAGCGACTGACCTCCAGGCCCTGCGTACTCTAGATATATGGGGAAGTGGTGGGGGAAATTTCAAGGTCATTCAAACGGAGTTTTAAAAAAGTCAAAGAGTAGAAAGACTACTCTTGTGAGTCTATAGCGATTTCATTGATAGTGAGTGCTTCGGTATGCCAAGTTGATCTGTATTGACACGCTCCTAAATAATGTTTGCAAAAACCTGCAAAATGATTGTTGCACAATTTGCAGCCAGTTAGCTGTTTTAGTTTAAATTCAATGCAACGTTCAGGGCAACAAGTGTACTTATGCCCTCTCATTTGGTACACATGGAATGTCTTCAACTTCGGTTTCGGCTTCTTCCAAGACTTGCACTTACACATGCACTGACCAAAAGCTTCACATGTTCTACAAGCCAGGCCATCCACCACATCAATGTCATTCGGCCATGAAAAACATTTCTGTTCGCAACAGTAGTTGAGTTGACTTTCCATGTTGCTGCGGTGAAGGTGCGCAATGAAATGATGCTGTAGTCAGTGAGAGTGCACCTTAAATAAACTCAGTGGAGGGGGAAAGGTCAAGGTCATTCAAACAGAGTTTTAAAATAAACTCAGTGGAGGGGGAAAGGTCAAGGTCATTCAAACAGAGTTTTAAAAAAGATGACTAGTCGTCCTCCTCGTCCGTCGTACTTGGAGAGCTGTCAGACGAAGAGCCCCGCGCAGGTGCTCTCCAGATGAAATGTATATCTATTTGAAAGCGCAGGCCGGGATCTTGTACCATCAACTCCTTTAATCTATTACATACCAATTCCACTTTGTACACATTGTTAATAATCAACACCCAAGGCTTTGGCTGAACATAACGTGTAGTTGAGTCAGCCTCGCAGACAGTTACATCTTCCGGTGATATTGGAGTGTATAAATGTGTAAAATCTCGTTGCTGAGGCTGGCTTGAAGTTGAAGGTTCTGTGCCGACCCTGGTTGCATCAAAATTCAAATCCATTCTACATTCAAGAGGTCCAGGGTTCCCGTTGAATACATTGAGTAATTTTTGATACAAGACTTCCACTTCTGTCACATCCTGTAAATGAACAGTCCACCGCAAGGGAAATGCTTCGTCCGTAGTGGAGTCAACTTGAGAAAGAGTTCCTTCCGCCATGGCAGCTAAGCAAGGAATGAGGTGAGCTGCAGTCAGTTGTAACATTATCGAAAAGTAGAGGGGGAAATTTCAAGGTCATTTAAATTGGGTTTTAAAAAAAGGAAGGAGTGGAGGGGAAAGTTCAAGGTCATCCAAATTGAGTTTTAAAAAAAGGAAAGAAGGTCACTCCCCATCAGCCTTGTCGTTGTCTCCTACATCTTCATCCGCATTAGATTCACTGTATAGGTAAATCGGTGACATTGGTGAGTATTGCGGTGAGTGTTGACCGTTGTTGTCCTCCTGCCGCAATGTAACTTGCGACCAATCATAGTTGAAATTCATTTGTATTATGATCCCAGGGTTGTCCCGCAGTATTTCTTTCATCCGTTCACAAATTGTTTCCAAATAGTGAACACTGTCGATGGATAGTGTCCAACCTGTACTCGTTCCAACATCAGTAGTGGAGTCAGCTTGGCTGATGGTGTTGTCCGCCATGGTTGCTTGTCGAACAAGGAATGACGGGTGATGTGATACTCATGCAGGAACATGGTGAAGTGGTGGGGGAAGTTTCAAGGTCATCCAAACGGAGTTTAAAAAAAAAGGAAAACCTACAAAGTAACATTGAAACTTTCCAACTGATGGTGGCGGGCGTTTTCTTCTGCAACCTTGCCGACACATGTGACTATACCATATAGTATGAAAAGTACAACCATAATAAGGCCGAACAATAAAAGATAGCCGTTGACTATCATAATATTTTCTGAGTGGATCTGCTTTCTTCTTATCTCCCTCTCTTGCATCCTCTTCTCTAACTCGTGGATGAAGTCGCAGCATGCGTGAGGACATCTTTCATCTGTTGGTAGGTTTGCCATTGTTGATGTTGTCGGTTTGGCTGTTGAAGATGGAATGAGGTTTCCAATCGTGATGTGCCATGTACACCAATAGTGAAGTGGTGGGGGTAGCAAAGCAGTGGAGGGGGAAGTTTCAAGGTCATTCAAATTGTGTTTTAAAAAAACCTATCTTGTTACTGAGCTAATATGTCAGTAACAAGATAGGTGTTTTTGCTCTTTTACTTCTTTAATATAATGAAAAAATAAACATATTCTACAATGGTTAGAACAAGAAATACAACTGCTAGTCAGCTGAAGTAATCCAAGTTGTCCGGCTCGGTCTTCATGGACGTCGGTGAGGAAGCTGTCGATGAGTGTCCAGGCTCTTCCTTTGGCTGCCGGGTGTTCCGTATATTGCAAGCGTAGACTTGCACATTTATACGGTAGCCTCTTGCCACCATTAGCTGCAACTCCTTGTACAAATCGTTCAGCTCCTGTTGCGTCTTGATAGTCACCTCCTCATAGCTGGCACAGCTTACGTTCAGAGACATCCTGATGTTGCTAGGTTGGCTGCTGGAGTAGAAATGAAGCCAAGGCACAGCGCTTGGAGGTATATGAAAAAGTGGTGGGGGTGTTTGCATTCAAACAGGTTTGACTTGTAGAGTGGTGGTGGGGGTAACTGTGAAATGCAAAGGTCAAAGGTCAAGGTCACCCGCGAAGTTTAAAAAAAAATGCAACATATCAATATGTGACAAACTTCACATATTGATATGTTGCATTTTTTTGTCTTTTGTATTTTTTTTTTGTTTTTTTATGGTTTATTTATTTATAAAACGTTACAATAACATATTTACAACAGTAAAACTTAAATCTAACACTGCTGCTTGTCGGCGATGTGGATGGTCAACTCGGTGGAATTGCTACCCGTGCAACCGTGGGAAACCAGGTAGAGACAGCCGGGTTGGATGGAGCGCAGATCCTCGTTCTGGAGGAGATGGACGAACCGTTTCGGCAGGTAGACTTGGAACTTGGGCTCATCCCCCGGAGTGAACGGTGCCTCGCTAAGACTGCAGCAGATGGCCTCTCCAACTGTAGTCTCCATCTTCTTCATGGCGTGGATAATGTAGTGCTTCTCGTCTTTAAGTTCGGAACACTTCTTGATGGGTAGTATGGTAGATTTGGAGTGAGCATTGAACTGCTCAACCAAAGTTTGCAGGAACTGGTGAGATGCCATGGTCGAGATATAGATCGTCTTCTTCGTCTTCTTGCTGGGAGATGTTGTCGTCTCGGAATCTCGAGTAATACTCATGCCAGGTCCCGGTCTGCTCCTCACTTATATAACCCCCGTTACCCCCACCACTCCCCATTTCCCCACTTTGAAGGTAAGATGCGAGTTTATAGGCGTTTTTTAAAGCGCAATGTCTATCTTTTTCATGTTCCGGACTTTTAGTACAAATACAAACATTTTCCATCGTATACTTGTAATTTTTATCCAATTCCACATCATTAACCGGAACATGAGTAAATCCTTCGATCCATCTTTTCTTTTCCAGCCCCTTTGTGTAAATATTGGTAAACTTGTCTGAAAAGTGATGCATAATGTGATACAAGTCCGTGTAACTTGTAAAACCATCATACCAATCGATATGATGGAAGTGTTTTGAAATCCATCTGTTGGTAGTAGCGGCTTTACTGGTTAAAGATGAATAAGAACATGGTGGTTTAAATAAAAACGAATAAGGAACACTTGTATTGATGTCGAAAAACACAAGTTCTTTTATGATAAATCTATCATCATTACCCCGAAACGCTTGGAACTCAATTATACCAGGTTTGGACTTTACTTGTTCTTCTTCCTTGTCCATTGCGAAGATCACTCGTCTGCTCATGACGAAGTCCAAAGGTCAACTGATTTCCACACCACGGTAGGTACGACTTTTATACCCGGCCGTACAGTTGTTGGCGCGTTGGTGTATATTTAACGTGGGCACCGTCCCCGGTAGGCCTAACCCCACAAAGTGTTTGATATTGTTTTAAAAATTAACCATTGCTGTGTAGTTAATTGTCATTTAGGTTTCCATCTTTACATTTTCCTTGTTTTCATTTTCATCACTAACACTTGATTCTTCTCCTCCTTCTTCTTCCTCTTTTTCACGTTTTACTGATTTCTTATGTAGTTGAGCGTACTTTTCCAATTGTCTCCACATTTGTACTTCATGAGGAACCCTATTGAATATAGAAGTATCTACAGGTCCGTACAATATAGGTGCGTCCGGTTGTTTGTCCAAAGTGTCTTCCAGATAATCTTTAATAATTGAACTTGAAAACACCAGTTGTCTCAAGTATCTCGTTATTGGTTCAGTTGCACAAGTTAGAATAAAAAACTCTTCTCGATTAAGTTGAATCTTGTTATCATGTCTTGTTGTGTCTCTAAACCGTAACTGATGATCACCACGATGTTTAACAATATCGATTTCCACATTTGAATCCAAAAGGCCTACTCTTGTCTTTCTTCCAAACATGTTACTACTTAAATAGCATTCTAGCAGATGCAAGTGTTTCATAAACGATTCCCAAGCAGTGTCCGTAAACAAAATCATTTTGGGTCCATGAGTTAAAATTACAGTAGGGGAATAATCTGTAGATTTCATAACACCGATTAAAACACTTTTGTCCAAACTGGAAGAGATTGGGTAAAATATTCGCAAGAATACCTCACTTAATATGTTAGGAGAAATATTATCTTCAATATCCCTTTTCCTCTTGTGTGCATTCTTTCTTCTTTTACCTTTTTCCTCAACATTATTACTGGCGTGGAGTTGTCCGCAAGCGTTGTGTTGATCTCCCTCCGGTTGACCTTGAAGATCTAAAAAGTCGGATATCTCCTTCTCAATATCTACTACATTTTCTTGTGTACCACTAGGAGAAGCCATATTGAATAAGATGCTACCCATACAACAACAGGCAACAAACTGATAAGGAGCGAGCTGAACGCTCTGCTTTTATACTCGCGGAATGCATTGGAATGTAGGAAAACCGGTCTTTTACAATACATTTTTAACAATTCCAGTTAAATGTGTGTATGTTACGATTTTATCATGTAGAATTAAACAGTATGCAGTTGTATTAGCCGATATAGGCGCGTTGAATTCCATTTCTATTTTTATATCTACACTTGATGATTTTACCGATTCATTTTGTTTAGAACAATCGATTACAACTATAGGGTAACCATCTAAGTATTTTTCTGGTGATAGTAAAGGTGCATTCGTTTTACCATAATATGAACTTTGGAATCTTGCATACATATCGTACAATATGCTGTACTTTTTATTAGCGAATGACACATTTAAATTATCGTATGGAAAAAATTGTGAATTTAAATAAACTTTAATATTTTTCAAGTTGCAATGATCAAATTGGCCTGCATGTTTGGTGATGGTGTCTCTTCTGCCTGTTTGTAAACCAAATATAATATACCTGGCTCGTTCCACATAATTAGATGTTTTAACTGTCCAAGTGTGTCGATCCGTAGTTGGCAAGCTGGGATGTTCATGAAATTCCCAACTTCTAAAAGGAATTACAATATCACGATCAGCCTTTAACTTTCTTAATAGTAGCATTCTATGCTCGTCAGCTAATTTTACATGTGGAACTCTCCATACAATTTTGTCTAATGTTAATTTCCATTCTAAAGTTGCATCTGTTGTACCGTCTGGAGCTTTAATAATATCTTTATCGTTTGAAGATCTCAACAAAACTAATTCTTGTTTAACGTTTAATATTATTTTCCTATAATCTTCAGCAAAACCAAGCAACAAACGTAACGGAATATGAAAATCAAAATTTCCATTTGTATCTGGAGTGATTGTGTCTTTTGCAGGTAAAACCCATCCTGCAGGTTGTATTAAATTGGTTTCATTAGGTGATATAGATGTTAATCCCTTTAAAGTTGTTGCAATACCTACTTTTTTAGTAGAATCAACTGTTACACCTGATATTTCATATCTAATTTCATCAAACAGGAAAGCCATGGGATTATTTATAAATGGAACTGTTTTACCAGTAGTAGTACCGTCCTTTTTAGTAACTTTTCCTTCAATATACAAGTAACTTTCACATGGTAGTGTGTAAATGTCTTGATTTTCTATGAGAATACGAATTTCATCGTTATTGTTTAATTTTGATGAAGTGTAAGGGTTGTGGGTGTGATATTCTTTTTCCCATAGGGTTTCGTCGAATGTTGGACCCTGAGCTATATCCAGTATATCCATTATCGGTTACTTTTAATCCAATTCTCTCTAAGAAACGAATGTTCTCGCGTGTTAACTCCTCCACAGCTGAAGAGCTACTAATGCGGATTCCCGTAGGTTGTTCGCTTTTAAATGTTAAACCCATGATTTTGTATTAAAGTGTTGATTTTAAATGTAATCTAACCGTAATAGGCTCTTCTCGGAAATCTATCAAGTTACCGTCTTGATCCAATACGTTCAACACGATGTCTGAAATGAAAGTGGTGTTCAAAGGTAGATATACCAGGTTTTGCGGCTTTTCAACAATTTTAAATCCAGGTGGTACACTGGGGTAAAAAGTATGTATTATATGAGTATTTGCTCCATCTCTGTAAGCTCCTTGTATAATATTACAAGTTATGTCTATACTATTGACTTTTAATATTGTTACAGTTTGTTTACCGGAATGTGTTTTATTTGGTTCTAAAATTGCTCCATCTTTGGGAAATCCTAATAAATCACCAATTGAGTCTGACTTACTGAAATCTATATAATATTTTGAAGTAAGCTCAGCTTTCATTGTATTGTTATTACCTTTTAGCATTATATTGTCTTTTCCCATTTTATTTTGCAAAAATTCATTAATATGATCAATTTCATAAGAACCTGTGGGTAGAGTGCAAACTTCCAAGTCTGTAAACTTCCCACTGGCATCTTTTCCTTTATAATAATGCAATAAGTTATTTTTACCTTCCGTAACATTGGGAATAGAGTTGTAAGTTGTAAAATCCAACAGTGCTGCCTCCCAAAATCTTCCTTTTTGCAAGCGTAACGCTGGAAAAAGGATACTTCGTAAAGTGGACGATTTTCCTGTTAATGATACCGTATAGGAAGACATCTCAATAGTGACTGATACTTTTAGCTAGGAATTCCAAACATAAATGGCCGCATATTGAAGTATTATCAGGTTGTTCTCTTTTATAGTTGTAATATATGTTTTTAGCAGATTTAAAGTAATGTTCAAGTTCTTTAGGTGGTGGCAAATTTCCAAAACTATCAAAATAATATACATTACTATTTAGTTTCTTATAACACACCCAATGGGTGCCGGGCCCTTCAGTATTATCCAAATTTACGATTCCAGTCTCATTTTTCCATATTTTCTTTGGTAAACTGTCTTTCATAAATACTCCGCGGAAAAATGGTATTTTTAAACAGGAAATATATTTAAATAATTCAACATTAGTCAACGCTTTATGCGGTATAACCAATTGATTTCTTTTATTTAATATGCACGATACGGTCTTAGGTATAGACCAGCCCCGTTTTTTACCATTGACCATATTGTCGGTTTTTTATTATTTTTCCTTGGAGAACGTCTTTTTAGTCTAATATTACCACCATGTTTTCTCTTGCTTGATCCTTTTTTATTCTTACCCCTCCTTTTTCCACCTCCTACCGCTGTTTTAGCCTTCATACCTGCTGTTACCGCTAAAGCTGCTGCTTTTTCCGCAATACTAGCGTCACTAGACTTTACTCGTTGCCAAGCTATATTCGCTAGCTTTTTATCAGCGATTGACCTATTTTTTGAATCGGTAAACGTGGAATATGCGATATCGTGTTCTTTACAAGCCTGATCTAACTTATTTATGCCTGGATCACCTCTTTCCAGTCGTTTTTTCAATTTAGTTCCTGGTCCGCAATACTGATAACCTCCCGGTATATGAAATTCGTATGGTAAAGCGTCTATTGCTCTATTTACGATAGATCCTACTGGAATTCGATTTAAGGCTTTACTTAATAGAGAAACCGCTGTGGACGTGATCCCACCTCCTTTCCTTACAGTGTCTCGATATGGACTGATATATTTAAATGTCATAATGCACTTTTATAATTGAATTTCGCAACGTATGTGTTACCTCTACGACAAGTTAAACATAAATGACTTTATTTATGCTTTTGATCAATTAAATACTAAAAGGACCCTAAAATGTGGATCCTTAAGGTTGTGGTGTTTTATTAAAGAAATACTTATAAAGGATGTCTTGTTTTATCCATGAATTTCTCATTTTTTCATCAACACGATTATATTGTCCGCTTGCAATATAATTATGCATATCAAACATTATATTACCTATCACTTTAACAAGAAAATTAACAGTTACAGCGTCATCTACATAATCAGGGTCTGCAACTCTTGTTAATCGTTTGTTATTGCAATTCCACCATCTATGTCCAGTTGGCTCTAATTGTATTATCTGTTCAAAAGTAACAACATTACCAGGCAATGTCGCGGGAGCTATATGTATCATTTGTTTTCCTTTACCATCCCAAACATTATTCCTTAATACATATCCATCAATAACTTTATTCTTTTCTTCAAGTAATGTAAACTTTTCATTTCCTTGTACAAACACATCCCCCTGCCGTGATACCACTTGGTCTTGTTTTACAAATCCAGATGTCTCTTGTTTTAAAGTCTCTTTCATTTGACCCACTGTTGCACCATCTGATGGCGCCGAACCATCTTTAACATTTGCTAAACAATTATTAAAACAATCTATAACCCCTACATCACGTATGATACAATGATCTTTAATATATTTTAGATTTACAGCGTCGTTTTCAGTTTTTGGATAACCTATATCATTAATAACAAATTTATAAAAAGAAAATCCATCTTTTGTCTTTTCAGGTATCAAGGAATGTAAATAGCGTCTATTTACGCTGTCTTTTGCATCTTTAGGGTCATCTACGTTGGATATACGTTTATTGTTAGCACTATACGTTTTCCCATTGAATTTTAACGTATTTTTCAATTCAGATGACAAATAACCTTTGTTTATTGCATCACCGTTTTGATTTGGTTTACCAACGTTGATAATTCTATGATCTTCTGCGTCATATGTGTTATTTTGTAGTCTTAATGTTGGCGATATCTTTTCCTTTAATATTTTTAAATTTATTGCATCGTTTTCATCCGTAGGATCTTTTATGTTTTTTAACCTTTTATTACTCATATCATAATCTCCATCAGGTGTTTGTGGTAAACCAGCACTTCTTTTTAAACTATTCGCATAATATAACCCATCCGAGGAGTAACGTCCGAACTTGTCGACACTCATGGTGCAACTGAATAGTATTCTAGGGGGTAACGCATTTTTATGAGATTACCCCACGGTTTCGGAGTTCATCCACTAAAGCCACCCATTCGTTTTCCAATCCAGTATGACCCGCTTCTTTAGCTTCATGTATTAGTTTCATTCTATCCACCAATTTATTGATATTATTGTAATAAATCACATTTGTGTTATATAGTTTCTTCATTAAACCTGTACCTGTAACAGATTTGTTTCTTTTTCTTGGTTCTGGAGCACTTATATCCAAAGTGGATGACACAAACCTTCGTTTTACAGGTTTTCTTGGCATTATCGGCATTGGTTGTCTTCTCGTTGTTGGTATTAACTTGGATACAAATACTCTATATTTTAAGGACCTAGATCTAAAAACTGGTTGGTCAGCTAAATATTTTCTCCTGTATGCATTGGTGTGTTCCAAAATCTGTTTATATGCTTCCATGTCTTCTTCTTTAACTAACAATTCTAAAGGCTTTTTTTCAAATAATAATTCAAATAATCCTCTTGTGCCCTTATATCTTTGATTACCAACAATAATATTATCATCTTCATCAATGTTTACCGGGCTATTACCAACCATTAAACCTTCTTCTGTTAATCTTACTCCATAACTATGGTAGTTTTTATTAGGATTTATTCCAGCTAACATTTTTATCATGTATTTCCTTCCTAAAGGTCCTTTGTTATGAATGTTTTCACCCAACAAGCTTATGTTTGACGGACCTTCCCTTGCTTCTTCTTCTTTTTCCTCTTCACTAGCAGTTGATACATCTTCATGTCCTCTTTTAGCTTTTATTTCATATAATTCTCTTATACCACTATAGTCTGGTGATTCTAGCTCTCTTTCAGGTTCTCCACCGGTAAAACCACTATATGTAGAGGATTCCAGGTCTTCATCACTAAAATCTTCTGATTTTACATTTTCTCTTTCAAACTTTGTAATAGGCGCAATTGCATCTCCTTCTAAAACGGGTTTAGCAAATTTTTTGTTTAATTGTTTCAAGGGTTCAGTAATAGGTTTAAAAGTAGATTCAAGAAATTTCTCCCTTTCGCTAATACCTAATTTTAATGCTCTGTTTTTATCTCGAATAGAATCACTAAGTGATTTTATTTCCTTTATTAACTTTTCTTGGTTAACCATGTTTTTAGCAAGACGTGTTGTACAACAATGAATGTTTTACATCATGATCAGTGTATTAGTATAAATTTATCAAATCCTATCCTGTATCGACCATTGTTTAGCGGTTGTTCCTTCATAATTGTTAAAAACCCATATTTTTCAGCCCAAGCCTTTCCACACAACTCTTTAAATCGTTCAAATGGCATATCCGCACTTACATAGTCATAATATATGTGTTTTAGGTTGGTTTCATCCTGTTTAAATACAATTAACATGTTTGCATTGTCTCTAATGAGCTGTTTCGGTATTTTGCTGTAAGTTTGACCAATATAAATGCTATCTATGTTGTTATGTCGACCCATGGCGAAGTAATTTCTTATTGTATTTTGATTTTCACAAGATACATCGTCAAATATGAATACTGAGAATGGTTTAGCCTCTTGCGGTTGCATGACACTCTCGCTCGCGTTAAATTTAAAATATTTAACTTCAGGCACATTATTGAGTATTTGTTCCAATAACTGGTATTTTGGTTGTTGTAGTGACTTTGAAAATACATATAAATTATTAAAACGTAATCCTTTAGGATTTGTAATCAAATTGAATACTACATTTGTTTTTCCACAATTGGAAGGACCGGTAACCAGACAACGCACTGTGTTTGGTAACAAAACACCGTTTTTCCCAGTATTGAATTGAGAACCATCCACTGTGAGTTCATCTATATTATTAATAGTAAAATTGTCTTTTTGCGGTATTATCTCCATCCTTTGTAATGGTTCAACCCAAAATGATGCTCTATCATTATATTAGATCCTTTTTAGGTATCCAAGAATCTTCCGTCTTATTAAATCCTAACCATCGTACTTTAACCATATCTTTTTTTCGTTGCAACACCTTTTCGACTAAATATACATCACCTACTGTTGATTTTAACATTTCATGTCCATAAAACCCTCCTTCCAGCAATTGTCCTTTATTATCTTTTAAAATGTAAGTTTCTGGTATTGTAGGTTGCACCTTAAATACAGTAAATACCTCATTTGTCCAGTTTGGAAGATATCTTTTACTGAATACACCTTTGTATTTGCTTATTCGCACTTTATCACCAACATTAAACCTTTTAGGCTTTAGTTTTTCAACTATTGGTTTAGTATTCATTTTTATACGTTTTAATACAAGTTTTTCATTTTTATTAGTCACCTGGCTTGGTTTCATACCAATAGTTCTATGAAACTTGTTATTGTAATCGCTTAAAAGTTTTGGTAACATATCAATCCATACATGTGATCCTCTGTTGGAAAACATCTTATACATCGCACCTTTTAAAGTTCTGTTAAATCTTTCAATTATTGATGCTTTTACCTCTGAATTGGTTGAGTAATGGTTAATGTTGTGTTTTTTCATTAAATTTGCAAATTCCTTATTAAAATATTCTTTTCCATCATCAGTTTGTAAATGTTTTATAGTATGTTTGTCTCTTTGTATAGCTGTTTCCATTGCTTTTGTAACACTTTTGCCACTTTTATCTTTTAGTGGTAAAGCATCTGCCATTTTGGAAAAACAATTAATAATAGTCAATATGTATTTAAATCCTCTATTTTGTTTACTATAAGGAATCATTTCGATTAAATCCGCTTGATATAAATCATTTATTCCTTTTATCACTGTATTTCTTCGTGGAAACTTTCTTCTTGCAGGTTTATGAAGTTCGTTGACAATTTCTTGCTTCAAGTCCTTCATATTGCAGGTTTGAATGTTTCATGTATCACATGTATAATCACAATGAATGTTGTCTTAAATATTCACATCATTTATATAGGTCAAGGTCATCCAAACTTGTGTAAAAAAATGGGGAACACGGCGTTGGACTTGCCGTGTTCCCCATTTTTTTACGGAAGGAGAAAGGAATAAGGTCGAAGTTGTAGAAGGACGAAGAATAGGTTACTAGTCGATAGGGTTTAGAGAGTAGTGGCCAAAAGGAAGAGTGTGAATTTTATCCGGCATAATATGCCTTTTATCATCTCGAGCTGATAGTGCCCTTTTAACTTCAGTGACACTGTAGACCTCATGTTTAAAGCTTCTAATAGTGTTGAACGTTGCAGACATTGTAGAATCTTCAAACAAGCAGGTCTTGTAGTGGTCAAATGTCACATGTTTCTTCAAGTACGTTGTTTTGACTCCTTTTGCTTTCTTGACTGTTGGTGTGTTGTTCTCGTTGTACATTTTAAATGAATACAATTTTGCCATCAGTGCCACTATTTCTTCTAAAGGCATTCCATTTGCTTCATCTTTAAATTTTCCGATTACTTTTTTATTCTTTTCATTGTAATTTGGATGGTTCTTCGGATAGTCAGAGAAGTCAAAATCGTTTTTGTATGGGAAACTCCTTAGGTCTTCATACATGTCCAAAGTCTTTATCCAGTAGATAAACGCGTCGGTATCCATGTATGCAACTCCAATGTTGTCTCTTCCGTAGTGTTTAACCATTTTGTTGTAATGGAAATCATACATCAGAGTTTTACTTATATCCAAAATCGACATTCCAATGTATAACGGACGATCCATCACTATTGTTGTTTTCTTCATACTGACGGCAACTAGATCTTCGTTTATAATCATGGATGTTCCAAAATTTGGTTTTTGCACTAATTTTTCCAATTTCTTAGGATCACTTACTAATTTTACAATCTTGTGTTTCCTTTTGTTTTCTAAGGTCTTCCCAAAGATGGCGTTGTTCATCAATTTGTAAAAGTCCTTTTTAAATGCTGATGTTGCCGCTGCTCTTCTTGTAGTGTTGGAATCAATATATGGTTTCAACCAACAAGACTGGGTGAATTCAATTGCTCTATGAATTCTCACTACACGTAGACCCAAATCAAGAGCTTGTTGAACTACCCAGTAGTGAGCCACATACCGATCTTTATTCTCCAACGTCATCATCAATTTCGGCCATCTTCCTGTCGGTGAAACTTCAGTCTTGGCTAGGAGAGGCAAGTCGTAATGATGGTCATGAAGGTGCTCCGGATATTCGAAATCACAGTCCAAAATATAGCCTTTTGAACCATTCTTTGGAATCTGTGAGATGTCACCGATGGTGGCCGGGTCGATCCATTTGAAGTCAGCGTAGGGAAGCGGATTTGACATAGCCCAACCATAAAGGTTGTTTGCGTCAAAGTAGCCAAGGTAGACCGATGGTTGTCTCTCGTCGAAGCCTGGGATGTACTTGTTGTTAGCTTTCACATGACGTGTTACAGCTTGTGTCAAACCGCCTCGTACACCAGATTCTATCATGAGCACCATATCAATATCTGTTAGAAGTTCCAATCGACAGTTGGTTGACTTTAGCATAGCTTGCCATGCTAATCCTGGAGATGTGTACGAGTGTAGAGGGTCCAGTCCATAGGCGGAGAAGCAGGTGTTTCGAAATTCTTCCATCACATCGCACAGCAGAGTTACATCCAATTTTATGTAAAAGTCAGAATATTCCCCTAAGGTTTGAATGTTTAGTTGGTTCCAAACATTACAAGCATGATTGTAGTCTTCAACGGTGATTGCACTTTCATTTAACTTGCTATTGAAGGCTTCAATCGGTGGCAGACTGGTTTCTTCAAATTTTTCTGCAGAAGTTATGTAATCATAGGGGAACACTCCTTTACGCATTACTAAGTCCAATTTATCTTCAGGTACAATTTTGCTGGTTTCTTTTAGGTCTTCTCTTCTTAGGTTCTCAGACAATTTACTCAAACTAGATGACATAAATCTATAAGAGTCTACGAAGCGAAGTTTAATTTTACCTACTGTTTTTGAGAAACTGATGTACTTTTCCAATGTTTCAGCTAATACTTCAATTTTTCCATCATCTCGTCCTAACTCTGGGATAATGAAGTGAGAGTCATAGCCGCTAAGATTGTGTAACACGACAGGGATAAAGTTTGGCAGTTTGTAATTTATATTGCATGAATTACAAGCAGCTCCTCTGTATAACCCTGTCAGGTGATCGTGATCTCTTACTTTTTGATTTTCTTCACTGAAACTCTTCTTGCATAAATAACATCTTGTTGCCGAATTGCATTCTTCTTGTTGATTTTGGTTCAAAGGTTCCATAGGTACAACATTACCGTATAAGCGTTGCGCCTTTTCAGCAATGTCGTACAACTGGTCTACAAAATACTTAGCGGCTTCTTCACCACGGTAGAGTATTGGAGTGGATGTTAAGCCATAGTCTTGCAATTGTTCTTCAGGTAAAGTAGATTTCACCAATAAGCAAAAACTGTTAGGTTGATGCAATTGATATTTGGTTCTCCTAGTTACTTCACCATCCGGAAGTTCCTGTGGCACTAACGTGGATTCAAAGTCAGCGTAGATAACTAGTGGAATCCGGTATTGGTGAACTGTTTTATTGAACTGGACAAATGCTCTAGATGGTGGTGGCAGACTAATCTTCACTTCATAGTTGTCATTACAAAGACGTTGGTGTTCTGACAACCACTCTGATCCTCCACGTCTCAAGTCTTTATTTGTGAAACAAAAGCATCTCTTACACACTGTTACTCTAATTTTATTTTTAGTCACTTGTCGTCCAACCAAAGTTTCAAAGTTCTTGATGTAAACATAATGTGATATTTCACCTTTGGTCAATAGCAGTAAATCCGTATGATTTTGACGTTCAGTCTTTGTAACTCGTAACGGGTATACGTTATTTGATTCGTCTAAACCAAACACATTAACTGAAACTCCTGGGTTTTTTCTTTCAAATTTAGCAACATCATTAAGACTAACAGGATACGACATACCTTGGAAGTTATAGCGGTGTTGAACAGCTTCGTATGCTATGCTAGGTCTACAGGCATTAGGTTCCACATATTTTGCTAACATTGCATACCGGAAACATTCATTATCCTCATTTTTCACATTGATACATGATCTTGTATCTCGGATCACCTTTGGTAGAGGGATAAAGCTGCTTCCTCTCATACCATATCCATGCTTGTGAACCCTCACATCCATACCTTCAATTGATGATAGCGTCCAGCCGGATCCTCTTCCTTCATGTTCTTGAAGTTTCACTAGCAGTTCAACCAAACATTCTTCTAAAATTTCGTTGATATCAGATGTGGTTGTAAGGGTTCGGTTTTAGCAATGAATGCTCTCAGTGAATTTTCACCATCGGTATTAGTAAACATAGCCTCCAACACCAATCCAAATTTAATAAAGTTCAATCTTGCCAATTCTTCCGTCAATGTTTTTACAACTAGTTTTTTAGCTTGAGTTATAAAATTTTCCAATTCTAATTGCACGTTATTAATTTTGAAATGAATTACAACTGGTCCTGGCAAGGCTGTAGTGCGCAGTTGTCTTATATCTTCCATATCCTCTTCTTGGGTACGCAGTTGTCTTACATCTTCCACTTCTTCCGTATCTTCTTCCATTTTCTCTTCTTGAATAAATCCTCCAGCTGTAGATGGTCCAGCTCCGGCAAATTGAATAACACTTGGTCTTCTTCTTTGCATTAACTGTAAATAGCTAGCCCAGTCCTTCTGCTTATGGGGTTTTTCCAAAAACCGATCAATCGCATCCAAGTCTTCTTCACTTATTACAATCTCTTCTTTTCTGTCCTCTTCACGATGCAATTCTCGGTGTAACTGTAGATAGCTATCACAGTCGTCCATCTGCTTCTGGTAGTTTTCCAATAACCGATCTAACGCATCCAAGTCTTCTTCACTTACAACAATCTCTTCTTTTCTGTTCTCTTCATGATGCAATTCTCGGTGTAAAACAAAGATATCTTCATCTTGGAAAAACTCACCACAAATATCGCAAAGAGCCATTTCTTTACAGTTTGGCTTTGAGTGTGCACTCGGTGAATGTCCAAGCAATAATGAGCAGCGCGCTCAACCAGGTCCCTTTATACCCGAGGTTGAAGGGTGGGGGGAGGTGGCGTCATATACATCCGGTTTATCATTCATTAAATAAATTTGGCTTTTAAACACCCATATTCAATATATTCTTCAACAGGCTTGATAAACCAATAATGTTTGGTCTAAATCCACTACTTTGTACAAATTTTTTGAAAGTTGTCTGTTTGAGCAAGTTTATGTGGAACAAGGTCACTTGGAATTATTATTTTTTTTTAGCGGGATAGAGCACTGCAATAGAGCCATGGTATAGAAGTGGTGTATCCATCCAATTGGTTTGCCCCTTTTTTATACCCCCCACAAACTATGCATTTATGTGGGTCAAGGTCGCGTAAAAATACCCTTTGAGCGGGGGATAAACCACTAAGCAGCATGCTAGTCCATTGCCGCAAAGTGATCTATCCCCCGCTCTGTTCTACAAAACCTCAATCAAGTCCAAGTTCAGGTCCTAGTTTAACACTTGGTTGGGAGACTTACATTAGTTTAATACTTATTTCTACCGTTACACTTGCTCCATTCTCGAAAAGATATAAATAATATAGTCCTGGATACTGTTTTGTTTCACATCCTGCATGTTCCTTAATAAAGTCAAAAGCCAATCTTCTTGAATATTCATTATGAAACACTTCTCTCACACAAACAAGAATTTTGTCTTCCACCAATTTCAGTTGAATTGATGTTAGTTTGCTTACATCATCCTTGTCTATCAGGGGTAGCTTGTAGGTGAAAGTATTTGGCGGTAGTTTGTGCGTTCTGTCAAGTAAACAACAAAATTTTTTATACAATTTCTTCTCATTGTCTGTAATATTATTAATACCAATCAGATTATAGTATGAAGGTTTATAAGGTATACAACGAGACATTTTTGGTCACCGGTCTTCTTAAGAATGGGCTCCTGGACAGCCACTTCCAACGAAAGCTGGAGCGTAAATGAGAAGTGCGTGCAACCTGGCCGCCTTATATCCCCACCGGGGCGGCCACGCCTAGGGTATCAAGGGGGGGGGGGCTCACACTTTTTGTCGGGGGGGGGGGACTCACACTTTTGTCGGGGGGGGGGGGGGGTTCGCACTTTTTGTTGGGGGGGGGGGGGGCTCACACTTTTTTCAAAAAAAGAAGCCCCATTCGGGGCATTTATGTTGCCATCGCTGAAGCCTCCCAAGAGACCCAACTATAAACAATTCCAAACTTGTGTGTTACTAATACCTAACTGTTAACTTTTAAAAGACCTCTATATATAAACTGTGTTAATAAGACCTGACTGTTAAAGATTTTGAAAACTTTTATATTTAGGTCAAGGTCACGAAAATACTTTAAAAAATTAGGCCCCACACACCCCCTATGGGGGTGTGGGGCACTTGGGTTGTCATCGCTGTAGCCTCCGAAGAGACCCAACTATGACAACAAGGCAACATCCAATGTCGTGTACCCTTCGCCACGCGAGGCTTGTAAACATTTACTGCATTTCTAACGAATAACTTTTCCAATAGCTAACAAAAAGTCATTTACATAATTTTGAAAGAAACTGAGGACGCCCTAGTGGCTTATGTCCTCGGTCCGAGTGCAGAGGCCATCGGCTCATTACCCCCGTATAAGCGTACAAACGGACCAACTCCTATTTCTCAGCCGCATTGAAGCATGCATGAGAGGAGCCTAACAATTATAAAAAGTGGCTTTACACGGGGGCCTACTCCCGTAACCCTATATTTAATATTTTTAATTTAGCAATGCAGTTAATTTTTACAAGTCCTATGTGGGTCAAGGCCACACGGACATTAAAAAATTTCGGCCCCCGTACATCCATGGCGAACCACGAATGTTCGGGGGCCTTGGGGACAAAAAAACACAAATAGCTAACAAAGTTTCATTTACATAATTTTGAGTTTCCAGAAGGGAAACTAACTGAGGACACCCTAGTGGCTTACGTCCTCGGTCCGAGTGCAGAGGCCATCGGCTTATTACCCCCATATAGGCGTACAAACGGACCAACTCCTATTTCTCAGCCGCATTAAAGCATGCATGAGAGGAGCCTAACAATTATACAAAAGTAACTTTACACGGGGGCCTACTCCCGTTCCCTGTCTTTACGATTTACTTTGAGCATTGCAAAAGCTCAAGGGGGAAATGCTACAACAAGCGTATACACTTTAGAAAAATATAACACACTTACAACACACAATTGAGCTCAACATAGTCAATGCTGGAACAAGCACATATAACAAACAAGACACAAAGGATAAAAGACACACAGGAGACATAAGGTACAAGTAAAACACTCTCATATAAAACAATTCGCAATACCCAAACGCAAGCGCAATATCTTACAACTAATACAAGTCTTAAAGTTAGAGTAGACTTCGCTAAACACTGAAGGCGCCATTCAATGTTTAGTGATGCCTATGGCGGTCCGTCCCGATCGTTCACGTTCAACGCGCGGGAGCGGACTGCGAGCCGGCTCTGGCTGGGCCCCCTTATATCCCCACCGGGGCTGCCACGCCCAGGATATCAGGGGTGGGGGAGGGGGTGGGGGTGGGGGGGGGCTCGCACTTTTTGTCGGGGGGGGGGGGGCTCGCACTTTTGGCCGGGGGGGGGGGGCTCGCACTTTTTGTCGGGGGGGGGGGGGGGCTCGCACTTTTTGTCGGGGGGGGGGGGCTCGCACTTTTTGTCGGGGGGGAGGGGGGGGGCTCGCACTTTTTGTCGGGGGGGGGGGGCTCGCACTTTTTGTCGGGGGGGGGGGGTCAGGTAAGTTAAGTGGGTCAAGGTCACCCACAACACTTGTACTCTAAGTGTTGGCTATACCCCCACCACAACTGGGTCCCTAGGCTGCACAACACCGCTTCGCCAGTATGTCTCCGGCTTCCATGCGGTGCGTCTCGCTGTTCTCTAGCTCTCTATATGTAAGTAATTTTACAAGTTCTGAATGTAGGTCACTACACTTTAACTCTGGGACGATATCGAATTGTAGTATTTCAGTGTTTTGACTCAAGGTCATCACACTTTAACTCTAGCACATCGGTTATCGTACCAGAGGTGCTCAATAACCTAACTTGTAATGTTTAGGGTGGCGTTTGCACGCCACGTGGTATCGCCATAAGTGTCCAGTCCAAGTTTTAAGTTAAATTAATTTTACTGTAATCTTTTCCATTTCCGCTTCGTTTTGCCAAAGTATAAGGTGTCGCTTAATAAAGTGGTATTTCTCTAAAGTTATAGGAGATTGCAGGGATACAATTAGTTTATTTAGGAGACTCTTCATCTTGGAGTTTAACACAATTTCCACTTTGACTTTGCTTCCTCGGGTCTCACAGCCTAAGCTGTACAGAAATGTTTCTTCTAGTGCCAACTCGGGCCAAGAGAACAGTGTGTAGTATAATCCTAGTGTAGTATAATCCAGTGTGTAGTATAATAATCCTAGCTTTGTAGCATATGTCAGGAGATATAAAATAATATTTAAAAGATGTGTCAAGGCTGCAAAACTTAGATATAATAGCTATTATATTGAAAAAGCGAGTAATAAAATAAAAGCAGTATGGGATGTTGTTGCTAGAGAAAGTGGGAAGGAACAAAATAAAGCTACTGTTGATAGGATTGTTCACAATGGTAAAGTTGTCACAGACAAAACTGTCATCGCTAATACTTTAAATGATCATTTTTGTAATGTAAGTAATTTGTTGAACTTGCATGTAGATATAGAGGAAGCTGTAAGTCTCATATCCCATTCCACCAAACCTATTTGTCGACTGAGTAATTTTGAAAAAACAACAGAGAAAGAAATCACTGACATAATTAAGTCTTTACCACCAAAGAGATCAGCGGGTTGGGATGAAATATCTTCTTTTCTTTTAAAAAAATGTGTGAATACAATTTCACAGCCATTGGTACACATCATAAATCAATCTCTTCAAAGTGGAATATTCCCTGACCTTTTAAAATTTTCCATCATAAAACCCATTCCAAAAAAGAAAAATGTTGAATCACTTGATAACTTAAGACCTATCTCATTGCTGTCGTCCTTTTCCAAAATTTTTGAGAGAGTAATCTTTAAGAGACTGGTTAGCTATTTTGAAAATAACAATTTACTATCCCCTTTTCAGTTTGGATATCGACAGGGCAAGAATACTGTTGATGTAATTTTTGAGCTGGTTGATAGGGTGTCGGAGGCCTTGGATAGGTCGCAATTTGCTGTTGGCACCTTCTGTGACTTGTCCAAGGCATTCGACTGCGTGAATTTTGACCTTCTAGCAGAAAAATTAAAGTTTTATGGGATTGATGGGCATGCATTGGATTTGCTCCAATCCTTTTTGAAAGATCGTCAACAAAAAGTAATTTTGGATGGAAACTTTGCCGGCAGTAGTTTTGAAAAGGTAATTTCAGGCGTTCCTCAGGGATCCATATTAGGTCCGTTATTGTTTTTAATTTATTGTAATGACCTTCCTCAGATGTCATTAAGTGGCAGAATACTAATGTTCGCAGATGATACCTCCATATTTGCCTCTGACACTAACAAAGGAAACCTTTCTGAAACCCTTAAAGACAATTTTAATGAATTGCATAAATGGTTTGTTGTAAATGGTTTATGTCTTAATTCTGATAAGACCCAGTTTATAAACTTTCATCTAAACCATATTAAAAACCCTCAAGCTGATTCCTCCTATCTACCAGAGGAACTAAATACTGTAAACGTAACAAAATTTCTTGGCCTACAGATTGATTCTTCATTAACATGGCAGCAACACATTAACAATCTTTTACCAAAACTAAGTAAAGCCTTTTATGCTTTATTAATTATATCAAAGGCAGTCAATTTTAAAATCTTAAGGCAAGTTTACTTTGCATATTTCCATTCATTGATTTCTTACGGTCTGATTTTTTGGGGTAACTCAAGTGAGGCGTCAAGGGTTTTCCTTGCACAGAAAAGGGCTATTAGATTGCTATCAGGTATAGGTCCCAGAGAACACTGCAAGCAACATTTTCAAAATTTAAGAATACTGCCACTCCCCTCTCTGTTTATTTTCCAGTGTTTTTGGTTTGTTAGATCAAATCCAGACAGACTATTTTCGAAAAATCACAATCACAATCATTTCACCAGAAACACTTCATTAATACAGTATCCAATTCATAGAACCACTTTTTTTGAAACTTCTCCCTCATATATTTGCTCAAAAATATTTAATAAATTCCCTAATAGGATCAAAGATGAACCTAATGAGAATAAATCGAAACAATTGGCTATAGAATATCTTCTACATCACTCATTTTATAGCGTAAATGAATTCCTATACCCTCCCACACGAAATGAGACATAGAATAGACTGCTGTTTTGTATTTTTTTCATTTTAATTTATCTTTGTTTTTGTTTTACTGTTACTATTAATTTAAGTTAGTTAAATTTATTTTAATGACATTTATCACCTGTTACTGTAGCAGAGCTACAATATTTGTAACGTTTTGTGATAATAAATGATTTGAATTTGAATTTTGAATTTGAATTTGTTTACTGTAGGACAGCTCATGGTAAAGTAATGCGATACTCCAGCGTACCACCTCACCTTCCCCCACCACTGTGACCTTCCCCCATTCCTGCTGTTTCCCCCACCTCTTTTCCCTTGACTCATGCGCTACAAGCAGTCTCTCAGTATTGTGCGGACTTTTGTGAGGGGAAGCCATGTCGCGAGACGCTTTAGGTAAGAAACTTAGCCGTGTTAAGGCTTTATTAGTTGCTCACTGTCCACCACTCAAAGTCAAAAGGGTTTCAACTTTAGCTAAGTGGCGCAAACTGTTGCGCGGACACCCTAAGTTTTATACCAAACAGACTAATGTAAGTTTTACTGATGAATATTTGTTTAGAATATTAGATGAAATGACTTTTCCTTGCAAAATTCAGTTAGTTACTCCCATTCCTGACAGTTTAGAGTCTTAGTCTCTTAAGCCAATATACCTAGAGTGCGCGGGGCCGGACAGTCAGTCGCTCGGTGTCTGTCGTAGGGTGCACATCGCGGTTGCAGTAATGGTTAAAGTAAGGCTTTTGGAACAGTTCAAGGTCACCCGAGCGGTGTCACATGACGGTTTAGGCAGAGTCACGTTGCAAACTTCAAGTTTCCTCAGCACTTTTGCTGTTTCTCATCTAATTTCGCTCCAAGTCGTCAAGGTCACGGTAACCTGACTGAAACTCGGAGCGTAGTGTGAGAAACAGCAAAGGTGCCAAATAATTTTTAGGTTTCAGCGTGACCTTGACCTTTGTGACATCGATGACGTCATCTTGGTGACGTAGGGGGTGATGACGTCATCAGCACGTCATTTCTGTGACGTCATGGGTGTGACGTCAAGGAAGTGACGTCATTGGTGATGACGTCATCGATGATGCAATCGATGACGTCATCGATGAGGTCATTGACCTCGATGACGTCATCGGTGACGTCATCGCTCGGGTGACCTTGAACTGTTTTAAAAGCCTTACTTTTGCACTACTGACGTTCCTCTTTACTCATTTGTACTCACTAAGAAAAGGTTATGCAAAGATAGTTTTTGATGTCTTTTAGGGCTCCGCCCCACTGGACTTCAAAATTACTCTAGGGCATACAAGGTTGAAATTTAACGTGGACGTTCCTTTTTACTCATATGTAGTCACTAAGAAACTGTTTTACAAAATAAAGTCTTTGAAGTCCTTTAGGGCTTCAAAGAACCCCCACTGGCCCCACTGGACTTCAAAATTACTATTTAGCGTACAGGGTTGAAATTTGATCTTTTTACTTATTATTTTGCCTGCTAAATAAAAAATGGTTTTGCAAAAATAGTTTTTGAAGTCCTTTAGAGCCCCCAACGTAAGGTCTATGGGGTTTGAAATTTGACATATTCGTTCCTCTTTGCTCATATGTGCTCATTAAGAAAACTTTTTGTAAAATTCAATGCTCTGCTTACACAATTCTCAAGAAAGAAGATTTCGTTGCTCTTTAAAGAGATATTATTACATGTAAAATGAATTTAATCACGGGCGAAGCCGTGACGGGCAACAGCTAGTGCTCAATATAATAGTATACTGATTCCTCAACTAATGTACAGCCAATCACATATAAAAATGGTTGATTTTTTTATCAAATGTACCATTTTTAGATAAAAATTTTTAATCACAGCATTCATATGGCCCTATGTAGGATCGGTAGAAGAAAAAAAAAACCTAATAAGATCAAGATCGGCCGTTAAACGTTAACCTTCTACCTTCGCTAACCTTTACTTAAATCATCTATAAGTTTTTCTTCTTCTTTTTTGGCCATGGTTAAATAATGTAATAAGGTATTTTTCTAATTATTTAAAAAACAGACATTATTTGGACAGATGTTAAACATCATGTTCCAGTGATCGGTCCAAAATCACCGACAGTTTTATAGTTTGTTGAGTTTTAAGTCATGTTTCATACACCTGAAGAGAAATAAGAATTTTACTCTTATATCTGAAAAAAACCTCAAAGTTTATCAAACTACTAGAGGAAATTAAAAGTTTAAATCTAGATATTACACATACTCATCTAGGCCATCTGTCTTATTAAGGTGAATGATATTCTCAAGTGACAAAACCTTATCATCATGGCCCCTTTTGCCTAATTATCTGCCCAAAAACTTGTCCCATGACCCACAAATAAGGGAAGTGATAAGAGTGACAAAAGGTCAATTAGACTACTCAAGTTTTTTCCCCACAGCAAGTCCAATGTTCCCATAAAATAAAGAGGTTTCTTCCCTTTCTCTTCTCTGTTCTCCATTGCCTACTCATCATGACTAAGGAAATTCAAACTAAATCAACGTGCCAAATTTCTCCAAACAAATAGATTTATTTAAACTGTGCATTAAGTTTAATTGACAGCAATCTCACTTAGTTCTATCATGTGAACTTTGGACTGCACACGGCACCAACGTTGAGAACACAAAGATAAAATTAACTGTCAAAAGATCAATAAAATTTTAACCTTGTTATGCAATGTGTCATCGGGCATTTGACCTTGGTTTCGTCTTGAAATTTCGATGAAAACAAAGATATCTGTTGAACGGTTTTCTCCTGTTTAGTGATCTATGAAAACAACATTAAATTTATAGTAAAACTAAAACCGTTAAGTTTTTATGAATTGAAGCAAATTGTTGTGAGCACTAAGGCAAGCTTTAATTAGATGTAAAGCTATTGTATTTTTGTATTTGCGGTTAAGTCACATTGAGTCACCTGCATAGAAAACAAAACAAGTACAGGTTTCTGATCTAAAAAGGACTATCAGTTGATGATCTCCTTCCACTTAAAGTTGTAGGTACTTTATGATATTTTTATTGTTTTTAAATACCTATTCAAAACTAATTTTATTTTAATAAAATTTAAAAAAAATTCATTTTTGGGGTCAAAACGGTTAGATTAAACATATCTATATATATAATTCCGTAAGCGGATCGGTCCCCACGAAATATCTCGAGTTAGGAGAAAGATAGGGCAACGTATTATGGCTCATTTTAAAGCTCAAGGGCCAAGGACGCAAGGAAAAATACCAGAATTATCAAAAGTTACCTGGGCTTTGCCCCATTGGTCCGTGAAGTTCCAATGTTAATCTTATGGGGAGGAGATTTTTAGATCTACACGTGTAATTAAGCAGATGTTCCAGTTAATATTTTATATTAACTGAACAACTCAGCTGTTTACTTTGAGTTAAGATAACCTTAATTGTAACTTTTTAAAATCGGCAATGCAAGGAAAACACCAATAGTCATGGAAAAATTACGAATCCACAGTATATTTATTCTTCGTGGCCACATCTATGATATTTAGTATATAATCAGGACTGAGGACTAAAATGATTTTATATGTTGAATATATCACAATTAAAAGATGCTTAACCTTGATACAGTTAGTATAATAGTTAATATATTGTCTTTACTCAGTGAATGACGTTTAGTTATTATGTTACTGTTTTACTTTTTGGCTATATTTAGTGGTTGGTTAGAGTTAAATCGTTTTACTAATGTGTTTGTTTATTTTCGACTGAATATTGTAAACTACAAACATTGAATAACCTCTGCTTGAGGAATATTTTGTCTTTTTCATTCTCTACTTCTTTCTTTACGTAGGTAGTATGGAAACAACCAATGCCCGTTAACCCATACAGACGGGGAGCTAGGCCCTATTCATGTAAATGACAGTGTGCGAAGACAAACAATATATGTGTTCAATGTTTTCACTGAACAAACAAACAAAACATACTACAATCATAGCACGAGGAACGTCGATGTAACGGGGGGTAGGAGGCATGGGGGACATTAGTGATGTGGGCCGGCAATATTCCCAATGGAAGGGAACTTATAAAATGGGAATATTTCCTTGGCGGGGGAAGATTGCCAAAAAGTGGGAATTTATAAAATTGTTTTACTTTTGAGCAATTTCACACTGATTCATCTGTTAAGAACCTAAAAATTAAGCTAATTTAGAGATATTATTCACTTACAGTCAATATTAATGCTCCCATTAAATAATAACCATTATAAACAAGTGGGAATTTACGGAAAACACTGGGAATTTATGGAAGAACACCGAAATTTAATATTTCAAAAGATGACAGACCGTCAAAAAATTCTTTATTACATGGCCAATGCATTGTCACTGTATAATTGACAAACTATTTTAGTATTAAATGAAACTAAATAAATGACCAAAGAAAAATTTAAAAAATCCAAAAAAAATCTCTTATTTTATATAAAATCTCTTCTAATATTTCAACATTTTCGACATGGTCTATTATGATTCATGTGGGCTGTACAATTTGCCAGTACACTTATCTTTGACATGTTATTCTTATCTCTTTCCATATTTCTAAAATATAACTGAAATAAAAAACATAATTGTAACTGAAACACTGCTTACACCATTAAGCTATTAAGATGGGAGGACGGTATTAGGAGGATGGGCATCTGCCATTGTAAGCAGTATTGCCAATGTGAGTTTATGAAAATTCAGTCGGGCCTGTAAGACGGGGTTTTGGTAAAAGTGTTTTAAATTGCTAACAATGTAATTTTTCCATTTTAGCGAATTTCCCTATAGGGAATACCTTATTACGGTAGTAGTCACGGTAAGACCTAAGCCCGGGAACATGATACTTTTTCATTTTGAGGTCCCTAGAAGCCAAAAACACCGTTCGTTCAAATTGATATATATGTATATATATATATATATATATTTATATATCTATATATATACATATATATATATATCTATATGCCCGTGAACACAATAACTTTTGAACGGAACCTCCGATTTTGATGAAATTTGGTACAGGGGTGTAAGCCAGTGTCTACTAGGTTGAGTTCGTGAACCAGAATGATCGGACCATGGGAACGGGGTTTTATGGGGTTTCAAAAGGGTTAAAAATGGGGTTTTGGCTTTTTTTTAACTTTTATTTAGAAAATTCAACAATTTTAACTTTAACCATTTAAAAGAGCTTAAAAAAACAAACAATCTGGTATTTTGAATTTTTTACCTAGCTTAAATGGTTATGGAGAAAATCGAAAAAGTATGTTTTCCTTGTTATTCTTATGGGAAATTAACAAAACCTTCTATCTTGCTTATTTATTGACATATCTTGATAAAATTTGGTATGTACCTTCATTATTAAGCGTTTAACTTATATTTGCTAAGAAAACCCATATGGCGGCAAACCTAGGTACTCACCCCTATAGGGTTTATGGGGAAAATAAAAAGAACACCATAGCCTTATGAAATTTGGTATGTACAATCACTAGGTAGGGTTTAATTTATATTTACCAACAAACCCATATGGCGGCAAACCTACATACTCTCATCCCCATGAATTTTAAGGGGAAATAGAAAATATACCAAAATTACATTGGAAATTCGCTGAGTACGCAGGTCTGCTGCGACGGGGGTATTTTTTAATATACTATAATATTTTTTATTTTTAAATTGAGTTTATATTTTATTTAATAACAAAATTTTTAAATTATTTAAATGTTTTAAAATACTGTGTTTGTTATATATCATATAAATCCCCAAAATATTTTTTATAACTTTTTCTTCAAACAGTAAATGGGTTTCATTTTTTCATCTTTATAATGAAAAATACCTATTTAACAATATCATTTGGTGCTAACTTACTTTCAAATCATACACTCCCGGGAATTTATGAATTTTGGGAATATTGCCGGCAATATTCCCAGGGAATATTTCCCTGATTATAAATTCCCGGGAATTTTACATCACTAATGGGGGTACATGTACATTGGGGGAATGTTGGGGCATGGGTGGATATAAAGGGCATGGGGGTTCAGTAGTATGGGGGAAACGGGGGCCAAGGGGATATGGGAGAAGAGGGGCGCGGGAGCATGGGAGGGTACAAGGGGCAAGATGGGTTTTGGTGGTATAGGGGTAGTTGGGCTTGGAGGACATTGAGGCACAGGGAAGAAAGGCGGGCATGGGGGCACGGGAGAGTGGGGGACAGAGGAGACACGGGGCATAGAGGTACGGGTGTATGGGACTTGGGGGAGGGGGGCGAGGGGTGTGGGAGGGTACCATAGGCACGAAGGGCTTTTGTGGCACAGGGGTAGTTGGACATTGGGGAGGCTTGGGATCAAAAGGGGACATGGGGGAGGCATGGAATACATAGGGGTACTGGGAAGAACGGCGGGCATGTTTTCACTGGGGCATGAGGGAAACGGGGGCCAAGGTGAAAGGGCATGGGTGCGCGGGGGCATGGGAGGGTACAATGGTCAAGAGAACCTTTGGTAGCATGGGGACACAGGGAAGAATGGTTTTAAACACAGGGAGGATGGGGGACAGAGTTGAACCACACGCATGAGGGTACGAGAGCATGGAGGGAACAGGAGCTTGGTGGTGGGGGGGCGGGGAGGGTAACAGGGGCATGAGGGGCTTAGGTGGCACATGGGTAGTTAGACGTGGGGCACGGGGGAGACATGGAAAAGGCCTGCTGGTCATAGGGGGCATGGGGAAGAACGGCGAACATGGGAGCACAGGAGCATAGTGGCGGGAGGGGCACGAGGTGGTACGGGTGGTGCAAGGGCATGGGAGGCACGCGTATCCCTGGCGCATATAGGGGTACTAAGTACTGGTCATGCGGGGAAACAAGGGACATGGGGGAGGCATGGGGAACACGAGGAGCTGGGGAGGGGGCACAGGGACATGGAGGCACAGGGGTTCAAAATACAGTGGTGTACAGTATAAATAGGCTAATAACCATTTTGTCATGTTGTATTTAAGTATTTTATTTATTTGAGTTACGAACTCATGGTACACGTACATGGTTAAGGTTAAAACCATTTATATTGCGTCCGGCAGTTTAGTAGTGTAATGAATTTTCATTTTTCCACAAAAAGACTACTGTACGTAATACAAGGAAAATTATTGTTCCATCGCTGATTTGATACCACCAATAAGTTCTTTTAAGATTAAGGTAATATTTTATAAGAAAATTCAAGTGTGTAAATTCACAGGATAGCTTGAGAAGAATTGCATTAACTGTGCAAGGAGGTGATGAATTGAAACTTACTTTTGGAGATAGCAGCACCATGTAGATTTTTAGGGGCCTTTGCCCCTACAAGCCACTAGTTTTATTAATAACTTTGATATTACAACAGGCCTTATAATATTTTCCTATTTTCTCCAGCAACAAGATTAGAAGTGTCTAAATTATGATTATATCCCTAGCCTACACACCTTTGATGATGGTTATGATGTAACTAGCCTACATTACCATGCGAAATGCACTTATCAAGTTTTTTTAATTTTCTTGAGTCAGGACCAATTTTTAAACATTACAGAGCACACTCAAGACTGCACTTTCTAACCCTGATCACGGTATCCTCGCAACTCTTCACAGAGCATACTACAATTGACTATATACACTAACGTGAATAGACTTCTCATCCAGTACATTTAGTTTGACACCAAAATTTGGAAGGTTCATGTTCGTACGCCACACCAGAGTTGCTGCAATCAATTTTGTTATTATTCAGCTGGATTTAAAGTGCTGCAAAAACATTTCATCCAAACATAAACAAAAATCTCTGTTATAAAATGTTTCATCCTTGATTGAGAAGAGTTGGTAGTATTGATTCGCCTATCATATGACTCTTGTACTTCCATGTATGTCGATGATCTCGAGCCGCAATTTATTGGTTTCAAACACGCCTAAGCTATGAGAAATCTATTCACGTTAGTGTACATAATCAATGATGCTACGCTCTACCAGGCCCGACCAGAGGGGGGCAAAATCCCCGGGGCCCGGTTTCAAGGGTTACACATGATATAACCCGGCCACAAGTTTTAAATATAATGGTGTTATGGAAATTACAAAAAATATCCTTTTATTGAAAATTTAACAAAAAGGTGAATACTTTTGTCTTGAACCAAGTCAAGTCTTATTCCCGAGGCTCCGTTTGGCTCTGGTCGGCCCTGCGCTCTATTTTACACTGCATATAATTGCTAATAACACAATTACGTCCAACGGAATTTAAAACTTTTTTTAAAAATTTTGGGTGGATTCAAAATAAATACAACATAATCTTAACAATTTGTTAATAAAAGAGTTGGTTTTAAGTCAGAGTTGTAAAATTTAGTTAACATAAATTTCTGTAGTAGGCTATTTAATTTTTTTGTATGATGATGTACAAAAAAGTTAGATGGTAACAAGACCGGGGTTTAGACCGTTCTCCATCAAAACATTAAAAAATGCCACAGGCGTCGAAACATACAAAATATTAACTAATGCTAATTTGTTGTATTTAAGTAATTAAATCAATCTGATTTAAATATCTCTCAATATACAACATGCAAATAGGACCCATCACAAGGATGTGTATCCAGTATACTTGAAGCCTAACTCATAATTAAGTATAGACCTATATATTTAACACTCACTTATCTGACAAGTATTTAAAACCAAGATATACGGTAGGCCTAATGAAAATTTTGGACAAGTGTAGGAAGTCAATATAACACACTGGGAATTATTTTATTACAGACCAGACCGTGACATCTGCTTTATAACTATTCAACATACCACACTAAAATTTCTGTACAAAATCAACATAGCTGATAGCAATCACCCAAATTTACACGTATTTAAAGCTGTACGTTAGCTGATGTTTAAAATGTGGGGCTGTTCTCAAGGTCATTCAACTATTTCTCTCTTTCAGGTTCTCCACCGGTAAAACCAAGACACTCAAGAAACGTCACTCGAACGGTATAATGATTCGACAACGTAAAAGTGGCAGCTAGCAATGACACAACGTTAAATGACCTCAAACACCAAATGAATTGTGAAATCGAGTAACCGAAACAGCGATGTAAATTCTTCTAATGACCTGAATTCCGTGTTTATCAAAATAGGGCCATAAAAACTTTACACACAGCAATTAGCATTGTCTGAAAAGCACTGGATTAAGCCTAATGGAAAACAGGACATATAATGTTCTGAGATACAGAATTTCTACAGTAATGATGTTTACCTTGACACTTGGGGTTGACGCAGTGGTGAGCGCTGTTGAGATATTCCCGCAGACTGTAGGGCAAGTCCCTCGCCTCGTAGTGCACTCTGTGCACCTTGATGGTGCGCGCCGCAATCTCCAGCAGGCTGGGGGGGTTGTACGTCATGTCATTGACAAAACTGCACACCAGGGGGTTGTCCCTCAGACTCAACTGGGGACAAACGTTGTACAAAATGTGTCAGATATGTTTTGGGTGCGCTTATCAAAGAAGAATCAATATATGTTATATTTCACTAAGGAACATCATACTCTATCATAAGAGGAAAATATTGTACAATAGTTAATTTAAACTAGGCCAATATATTTGTTAAGCTATCTAAACCTACTTCGATTTTTTTAATTATTAATTTTTCCAGATTGTTTTATTACTCAGACAAAAAAGCATGAACAACACAAAGAAGCGAAAGAAAAAAAAAGGAAAGTAAAAGGCAAAACAAGAGTAGAAAGAAAGATGACGGCAAAAAAGTGTCTACCGATCCAATTATACAGGGTGATTAACTTATCTGAAAATTTTAAGGCTCAGCTCTACCTGAGCCAGAATGCCGCCTCGCGACCGCGACCGAAGCGCTATGCGAGTTTTATGGCTGCAGAGGTTTACGGGAATCGTGTTTTAAAATCAACCAATTAAGATGGAGATTGGCTCTTAACTTTTTCTAAAAGTAAAAAGATAAATCGCATCTTCTCTGGTTTTACAATTTTTTTATAAAATTTCTAATTTCAGCTATATTTGTTTGAAATCATCTGTTTTTCTTGATTTATAACTGAAATTTCCAATTAGTTTTGATAAAATAACTTCCAAAGTGAAATAAAGGAAATTTAGTGCCGGTATTCTTTTTTATTATGACACCTTATTTATAGCTCTAGGCTGCATTTAGCAGAAGACAACACTACCCCTTGCATTAGGGTGGCGCAACAGGGGTAGACCGGAGCCTTAAACGGTGAACATCGCTTATTTTTACAAGATAATAAAATATGAATTCTATTTTTTGTAAATGGTTGCCATTTTCCAATATGGCAGCCAACTTCAAAATTTCTTTTAGAACACAATATATTTTATGATATTTTTGGAATTCCATTTCATTTTAAGACTTTTTTAATCTTGAAAATTTTTTTCTAAACCTAATCGTTTAGGAGCTACACCAAGCTGAAGATTTGAAAATTTAGTTTCTGAAATTGCTTCAGGAAACAATTTTCAAAAATTCAGCTTGGTAAATACAACTCCTAAACAATGAGGTAAAGAAAACATTTTCAAAAGAAAAAAGTCTTAAAATTACATCAGAGATTATTAAAACACCATAAATATAGGGTGTTCCGTAAAAAAATCAAAAGTTGGCTGCCATAGACATGCCAATGGTAACACAGTTAAGTTGTTCATCCTGTTTATTAATAACCAGTGTTTCATAAAAACAAACAAAATGACTCAATTATGTTGGGAAATAAATAACAATGTAACTAATAAGCATTTGAAGATGAGGACACGTTTAAACTAATTTATGGTTACAAAGGATCAGCTATTTATAGGTACATTATCTGAGCAATTTAGCAAATTAATTATTTTCTGGAGTTCGGTGCACTTTAAATTTGACTGTCGTTTTCTAGGTGTTTTCCAAATTCATTTATTTTAAAAGACAGATGGATTATTGATCCAAGAAACAAAAGATAAGTAGCTTAAAATGATTGTAAACTAATGTAGCCTATGGTTATGATTTGGCATTTTCCAGTCATTTTAAAATAATTTATAATAAATAAGGATGCTGTTGTTAAAATTTTTTCAGACAAATAAAACTAACTGTATTAAGTAATGTGAAAAATAGGCTCTATATTTTCCTCAGTAAAATATGATTAAATTTCTTGGTTGCAGTAACTTCTTTAGAGATAAGTGTATTATCATCCACTCAGGTTTACGAGTGGTTTTTAAACTATGCTAAGATGGAAAATGATAAATTGTTTAGCTCATGTCCGATGTCCACATAACAGCAGCAATGGACAGACATGATGTTTTATGGTCTTATAGAACCCTTGAGATAAAAGAAAAAATTATCGTTACTTACTTAAACAATCTTTAAATACTGTACTGTGATTCCAAATTAGACGTAATAAATTTGAGGTTACCCATGATTGATGTTATTATGATTTTAAATTTAAAGTGAGATGGTCACACAGGAAGTTGAGTGACCTTATAAAGCAAGGCCTATTGCTCAAGGAAACATCTACATCAAGTAGTAGATGTGCGGCTTTATTTGAAGAATAGGCCTTTATTAGTCGGAACACTTCAAAGACTGAAGCGGCTAAAAAGATGAATATTATGTTTGACACTTAAAATTACTATTACATTGATGAGTAATATATGTTTTCTAATTATTTAACTAGGTACCTATGTTAAGTTTACTGATTTTTTTCTACACACACATAAAATGATAATCTTCATAAGTGAATATTGCAAAGCTTTAAAATGTTAACACAGACAGAACTTACAGTTAACACAGAAGGAACTTCACAATCGATTGCTCACTTTACTACTATCATACTCTTCATTTAGATTGATCACAAAATAAATAATCAAAATTATTGCAACTGCAGCAAACTAACCCATGAACCTAAATTTGATAGAGTTGATCTACCTATCCATGATTTGTATACATGGATTCTTTGGTGAAGGCTATTTATTGCTATTGTAATGAGCAACATTAAGGACCGATAATTTCTTAGATACCGTAGGCCTATTATTTATAAAAGACCTTATCTTACCTCAGAAAGGCACTTTAGGGATATGATTTCTGTAGGCAATGTCCTCAGTCGGTTTTTGTGAAGCTGCAATGTTTTGAGGTTCTTCAAACTAGCAATAGCCGCTGGCAAGCTTTCTAGCAGATTGTCACTGAGGATCAGAGCCTTCAGGTCCTTCAGGTGGCCAACGGCAGGGTGAACCTCACTCAGGATGTTTCCTCCCATACTCAAAACTTGCAACCTAAAACAAACCATAAGTTTGACTTCCATAATATTTTATGAGTCGTTAAATTTTATATTGTTATTAATTATGGAAAGTCCACTTGGCTACTTGGACCGCAATAAGAACACCGCCCCTACCAACTTTGGTACATCTGTCAAAATTTCTGTCTTTCCATAATACTTTCTTCCAAGATACTGTAAAAGTTTCCATCGTTGAGTACAATGAAAATACAAAAAAAACCTCATTTATCTGTAGACTAAGGTGTCAGATGACCAATTCAATAACAAAAAATCAAAGTATTGGGCCAATAGTTATAGGCCTAATTCCCACTGTTGTTGGCAATTTAATATTCGTTAGGCCTATGTTTATGTAATAATTTTGGTTCTTTCTAAAACACACTTGATTGACACCTATGTACAGGACTCTAATAGGCCTATAACTTAAAAGCTTATTATCTATTCTCCATTAACACGTTGAGTGCGGCAAAGAATATCGGAAATCTTTCCCGCGGGCCTGAAAAATTTCTTTTCATAAAATCTTACTTTTTGTCTCCAGAAGTCCAGATCGAGGCGGCAAACTGGCGTTCTTGCATTATTTCACCAAAAAATGGCGTCCAAAAGTGCAGGTCTCCGGTGACCGAGCCGGCCCGCGCAACGACAAAACACAGTTTTTTGTAACACAATATCGAATTTTTACATTAAAAATGTTTAATATGATTAAAATAATGTTCAATAGAATTATAACTAATTTTTCCAACTATTTACAGCCCCTTCCACCCACCCAACCATTGTTTTTTTACTCAAACTTCGTCAAGGTACGGGTTGAAGCATTTCTATTATTGGGGGTCCATTTTAAATAAAAGACGATAAAACTAAAATAAAAAAATATTAAACTTAATATTGTGTCACAAAACACACCAAAACACGGAAGAAACACTTCATAAAGAATTAAAAAGTAATTAAAAAAGTTCAGGTCACAATGGACCGGAGCCGGCCCACGGGAACGGGGGGCGACGCACAACCGAAAGAAGGCAGGTTGCCCTGGTAACGCACGTATAAACAACTCCGAACTACTCCGCAACCCAGGGCCACACTGGCTGATTCATTTTGCCGAGTCACTGCCGGCGACACGTGACCGGGCAGGCCGGCGCGCGAGTTTCGCTACCGGTCACTGGTGACCGAGCCGCACCCAAAGTGTTAACTGAAGAATACACATTTAGGGTTGACCGGGGTAATTGTGAACGGGTTTTCATGTTTTGACAAAAAACCCTTTTTTTAAGTACTTTTCATTACAAATATCATATTATAGTATATATATTTTTAATTCTACATTATTCAGGATACATTATACAAATTTTCAGAAAATTCCTCTGATAAACAAAATTGTTACAAGCCATTAACAATTCCCCGGCGCGGTATTGCAAATCTTATCAATTCTGGGGAAAATGTGAATGCCATCAGAAAAATTATTTAGAACACATCAAAAGTGAAATGGGGCAAATCAAAATAAAGCCCAACTAATTCTCTTCACATTTACCCCACTTTCAAAATTATAGTCACACAAAAGCATTCACAATTCCCCCTAGTTTAATGCAGGTTCGAGATTTCTTAAAATTGCGAAAAAATGCAAGGTAAAAAAACATTAATCAAAACTGTATTAATAACATAAAAACGATTTATTGACATAACAACTTATGAAAAATATGAAAAGTGTCAAAATTTAGTTCATTTTCGCTAAAAAATTCAAGAGAGAACAAATTAACGAAATGAAACCTAGCCTAACCTAGCGAAGTGAAACAGTATTCTGTTCACTGTCTCCCACAGCTCCATTGAATGGGAAGAAGTAATTTTGCGGTGTTTGTAAGTTGTTATGGGATAGGGGAGTACAACAGCAACAATCTCAAAAATAGTAACAGTAAACAAATCGTTTTCCTTGCACACAAATTCAGTTTTTACGCTATTGGCACAACGGAAACCTTGCACTGTTATGTCACCATCATCAGAGTCAGTTAACTCTTTACAATTAACAAAATTTAACTCAGTTCCTGCAAAAAAAATGCACTGCTTGTACTTTGTATTGAATTGGGGCAATTGTGAACAGCATTCACAATTACCCCTTTTTGTAATTCACAATTACCCCACAATTTAAAAATTATGGGGTAGTTGTGAATTGGCAATAAATCCTAGAATTTTTATTGCAGTTGATAAAGAAACCTCTCAGGCTTTAGAGCACTTCTCTTGAAGTGCTTTAAAAATTGTATAAAAAAAATAAATAACCCACATAGCAAAAATAGGCTTGATTCGAACTTGATTCAAGCTTGATTTTTAAGGCTTGAAGGTTTGATTCAAACCTTACCAATCAAGCCTGAAAACTTGATTCAAGGCTCGTAGTCACCGTGATGTGAAATCGATTTCAACTTGAATCAAGTGTTTCTTTCAATTCTTTTTCAAGTCACTTTCAAGCCTTTCAAGTCTTGCCTAATCTTTTCAAGTCTTTTTCAAGCATCTTTCGAGCCCTTTTCAAGTGTTTTTCGAGTCTCTTTCAAGCCTTTTTCAAGTCTTTTTCGAGTCTCTTTTGAGCCTTTTTCAATGGATTTTCAAGTCTTTTTCAAGCCTTTAAATATTTTCAAGCTCTCTTTAAGTCTTTTTCAAGGGCCTTTCGAGCATTTTTCAAGTGTGTGTCAAGCCTTTTTCAAGCCTCTTTCAAGTACTTTTCAAGGCTCTGTCGAGCCTTTTAAAGCCTCTCTCGAAAATGTTTCAATTGTTTTTCAAGTCTTTTGCAAGTCTTTCGATTCTTTTTCAAACCTTAATACATTTTTTAGCCTCGTTCAAATATCTTTTAAGTCTTTTTTGTTCCTCTGCAGCTGATATTATACATTAAAGTGGAATAGTACATCACGTGGTTAGTGTAATTTATTTAGTTTAGTTTAAAACAGAAATTAGTTAAGTACAAATTAATTAGATTAACTACTTAAGTAGGGGGAGTATCTCGATTTTTCAGTTATTTCTAGGCCTAATTTGTGAAATTGAATTAGGCATATGTAAGTGTATTCCATATTCTCAGTAAAATTTAAAAGTAATTTTTTTATAAGTTCTTTGTTTAGTTAACTTTTGATTATGTACTCAGAACCCCCATTTTAAAACCACCGTTTTAAAAGGCATGTATGTGTGTGAGTCATATATACATTTCATAACTTTTAAAACGCGGGTTCTATAATAAAAAATTTACTAAAAAAAGAACTTATAAAAAATAATTCTCTCCGGTATGTGTTTTTCGTGATGGTTTCTATCATGACTTAAAATTAAATTAATGAGTTACACACCACATTTATTTTTTCCAAAAAAAGTATATTTCGGTCTATTATCATAAACCATCTTCAGCTTATCAACAAAACTAGATAATAAACAGACATGAACACAAATTGACAACTAATCACATGTTAAAATTTAGCAACCTTAGTGGTTAGATTGTAAATTTAAATTGACTAGATAATTACTATATTAAACACCATTAATTTAAAATAGGTTTAGATTTTTGAACTGTTTGCTGCATTTCCTGCTTAATCAATGGAATAAACATTGGGCTAATTGTGGCACTTGGTTGAGAGATACTTTGCTCATCAATAGCCATATAAGCAGCTTCTTTTACATTTCGTTTCTTCCAATTACTTTCTTGACAAAGTATTCTCGCGTTTGCCCAATCCACCCTATTGTGATTACATGTTCACTTAATTTTGAATAGTTTTCCAATTGTTTGTTTATGCTGTATTTGTGTTCAGCAATCCGTTTCTTTATAGGTCTTGATGTCTGTCCATAATAAATTTTATTACATTCACAAGGAATCTTATATACGACATTTTTTGTTTCTTGTTCTGGGTTTTTTGGTTTTACCCTTGTTAGGAGGCTCCTCATTGTTCTTCCTGAAGAAAAAACTGTCCTTATATTAAACTTTGAGTTTATTCGTCTGATTTTTTCTGATCTGCCTCTCATATACGGGATTGTCATAGTACATAGGGGTTTTTGTTGTTCATCTAGACTTATTGATACATCGCTTCCAAGGCTTTTCTAAGTTTTCTCGTATGCCTTATTTATGACTTTTAATGGATAGTGGTTATTTATAAGTTCCTCATAAATCTTCTTAATTTCTTCATTTTTAAGGTCTTCCATTGAGGAAACTTTAAAGGATCTGTGAAATAAACCTTGAGCTATTCCTATTTTCACATGATTTGGGCTGTTAGAAAGAAAATTCATATATTGCCCAGTATTTGTTGCCTTCCTGAACACTGATGTTTGGATTCCATTTTCTTGTTTCTTTACTAGAATGTCTAAGAATGGCAGTTTATTGTCTTCTTCCTCCTCTACCGTAAACTGTATTGTAGGACGTAAGGAGTTAATATGTTTTAAGAAGTTAGTTTGCTCCTGGTTATTTTCCTCCCACACACAAAATACATCGTCAAGATATCTGAACCAAACTTTAGGTTTATTGGTCAAACTGCTAAGAGCAAGGCTTTCAAAATAATCCATATAGATGTTACTTAATATCGGGCTAAGTACACCACCCATTGGTAGGCCTGCCTTTTGCAAGTAAAATTGTGAATTATACTGGAAATAACTGTTATTTACGCATATACATAACAGTTCCATAATAGATGATGTTGGTAAAGTACACCTATCGGATAGATTTTGGTCGCCCTCCAATTTTCCTCGAACTATGATGAGCAATTCATCCACTGGTATGTTCGTGAATAAGCTGGAAACATCATAACTAACCATTTTGTCTCTTACTGTTATAGGTATTGTATTCAACTTTTCGATGAAATGCAAAGAGTTCATTATATATGAGTCTTCTAAACCAAAAAGAGGTTTCACAATAAGTAATAGAAATTTGGACAATTCATAGTAGGGAGAGTTGATTGAGCTAACTATCGGTCTTAGTGGAACTCCTTCCTTGTGTACCTTTGGGACTCCATAAATATGGGGTGGCTTTGAGTATTGGGGAGACAATCTTCTAATTGTGTTACTTGCAAGGTAAGACTTTTGATTTTTTAAAACTGCCTTAACTTTGCTCATTATGTTGTTGGCCGGGTCTTTAGGAATAGGTATATACTGACCTCCTTCTAAAAGTAACTTCATTTTATTTTCGTAATCAGATTTATCTAAAATCACTGTGGCCTTACCTTTATCAGCCGGTAATATCATGATCGATTCCTCAGATCTTAAAGATGCTAAAGCTTTCCTTTCTTCTTTTGTTAGATTGTACTTTATCTTACTATTTTTTTGAAGTATGTTTACTATGTTACTTTTGTAAAAATCCCGTTGATCCTCGGGTATACATTCTGCCTTACTTTCAATTGAAGCAATTACATCCAACCTAGATTCTGACTGTGCAGTTAAATTGAAATTAAGCCCTTTATTTAAGAGATTCTCCTCATGCTCATTTAGATTGTAATTTGAAAGATTGATTAAAAATTCGTTCGTACTTTTCTTACAATTTGTGACCTGACTACCTTCCTTAATAAAAAGGCTTTTATTAATAAGGTTCGCTAGTTTTCTCTTTTGTCTTTCTTTTGTGGATGTATACATTTGATTGTAAGAATACTGCACTGCACTCATAATTTTTAAATAATCTTTATCTGTAACTAAGCGTTTGATATTTACTTCTAATAGTTGTATTTCTCCATGAAGATTGATAACTTGAGTATGATTTTTCAAATCATGTGAAAATAGGAATAGCTCAAGGTTTATTTCACAGAGCCTTTAAAGTTTCCTCAACGGAAGACCTTAAAAATGAAGAAATTAAGAAGATTTATGAGGAACTTATAAATAACCACTATCCATTAAAAGTCATAAATAAGGCATACGAGAAAACTAAGAAAAGCCTTGGAAGCGATGTATCAATAAGTCTAGATGAACAACAAAAACCCCTATGTACTATGACAATCCCGTATATGAGAGGCAGATCAGAAAAAATCAGACGAATAAACTCAAAGTTTAATATAAGGACAGTTTTTTCTTCAGGAAGAACAATGAGGAGCCTCCTAACAAGGGTAAAACCAAAAAACCCAGAACAAGAAACAAAAAATGTCGTATATAAGATTCCTTGTGAATGTAATAAAATTTATTATGGACAGACATCAAGACCTATAAAGAAACGGATTGCTGAACACAAATACAGCATAAACAAACAATTGGAAAACTATTCAAAATTAAGTGAACATGTAATCACACAAGAGCATAGGGTGGATTGGGCAAACGCGAGAATACTTTGTCAAGAAAGTAATTGAAAGAAACTAAATGTAAAAGAAGCTGCTTATATGGCTATTGATGAGCAAAGTATCTCTCAACCAAGTGCCACAATTAGCCCAATGTTTATTCCATTGATTAAGCAGGAAATGCAGCAAACAGTTCAAAAATCTAAACCTATTTTAAATTAATGGTGTTTAATATAGTAATTATCTAGTCAATTTAAATTTACAATCTAACCACTAAGGTTGCTAAATTTTAACATGTGATTAGTTGTCAATTTGTGTTCATGTCTGTTTATTATCTAGTTTTGTTGATGGTTTATGATAATAGACCGAAATATACTTTTTTTGGAAAAAATAAATGTGATGTGTAACTCATTAATTTAATTTTAAGTCATTATAAAAAATACTTTTGAATTTTACTGAGAATATGGAATACACTTACATATGCCTAACTCAATTTCACAAATTATTCCTACAAATAATGTAAAAATCCCCTACTTAAGTAGTTAATCTAATTAAATTGTACTTTACTAATTTCTGTTTTAAACTAAACTAAATAAATTACACTAACCACGTGATGTATTATTCCACTTTAATGTGTAATGCCAGCTGCAGAAGAACAAAAAGACTTAAAGAGATTTGAAGAGGATAAAAAATTTATAAAGGCTTGAATAAACACATGACAAAAAACTTACTGAAAAATCGGAACAGTAAAATACACATCCGATAACTTCGGAGTCTGGTATGAAAGTAATGGCGTGTTGGCCCGTCTCGTCCCGAAAAATCTATACAAAATCGATGGGAAATCGATCCTTGAGAGCCGCGCACTGCATTGTGGGACAGCGTTGGACGGCTTGTGATTGGTCGGGACGTCGTGACGTGAATCGGTATCGATTTGAGTTCGATTCGTAAACGTGAATTGAGTTTAGTTGGATAATCAAATTCAAGGCTTACATTGCAATTGAAGGGAGAGGTAAGTTCAAGCCTTCTTTAACTTTTTGGTGCTTTCGAATCAGAATCGATTAGATTATTAAATTCAAGGCTTACATTGACATTAAAGGGAGAAACAAATTCAAGCCTTGATTATCTTTGGTTATTTCGAATCGGACTCGAATAGATGCTCAAATTCAAGGCTTACGCTGCAATTAAAAATTGAGGCAAAGTCAAGGCTTGATTCAAGCTTCCTTGCTATCTGGGAATAAATTTATTTTTTTAATTAATTATTTTTGTTGAGTGGCCAAGGTGATACACCAAAAAAAATCTAAGGGTTTTTTCATGCTAATGGAAAAAAGACTAATTCTTTGAAAATTAATAACAACTTTTAATCGTGTATTAAGAAAAGACCAAAAAACATGTTTTAAGTTGGTTTTTAATAATATTAATGTTAGTTTCTAAGTTATAAGCGGCATTCACAATTGCCCCAATTCACAATTACCCCGGTCAACCCCTGTAAAATATCCACAGGTTTTATTTTTTGTCCAAAGAAATTAAATGGCAGAGGTCTCCACACCGCCAATAATGGCAGCATAGCCAGCAACACTTTCAATTTTGGCGACAATTTTAATTTTTAACTACAGAGCACCATGCAGCCCTACCAATCCCCACTACTTATGGCGAATCCATTTCTAAAAATTCTAACCAAAGCTGCCAATCATGGGCCTTTATCAGATGAATGAAAATTATTTTCTGTTTTGAATGACCCTCGTAAAAATATTAAAGTTCTAAAGCTATTACAATGTAAGATTGTGTTGGTAAACTAGGAAAAAAGCAAAGAAGACTCATTAACTTCTTGAATTCCAGGTATTGCAAAGTCAGGGCTTAGCCCCAACCCTGGTCTCCCAACTCCTATCAGTGATTAAAGAGACTCTTGATATAGGCTAAATAAATTTTTGAAACAAACTGGAATTGCATCTCATTGAAGAATGTTGTTATAGGCCACCTAATCTAGTCTAGTGTCTATCTTCCCATCCTGATCTTTCTCCATCCTTCTTTCATTTTGGCCTTACTCCAACCTTACCCGAATTAACCTGATTGGACAAAGCTATCCCGAGCGGAAACATTTGGACGGGCCCCATGCCGAGGAGGTCGACAGGACATACACCGGAGGTGACAGGGTAACAGGATTCCTGCATATTCAACCAAACCTGACCTAGTGAATGCAACTTTTAGGAGTTCTCGCCAATCTGTGGTAAAGTTTGTGGGAGGCCCCTCACACGATAACTTAACTTAAACAGTGGCAGCCAAGCATCACGTAGTTGACGGGATCAGTTTCTTGATTCTTTCACACCTTGGTCATCTCTTATTTTGCTAATTTTTTCTTGTTTACTGTGTGTGTGCCACTACAGCTTTGAAATATGGAAGACAACCATATTTTTATTCCAAGATGCCAATATGCAATAAAAGTTAGGCCTAACACAAAAAAAGAAAAAGTGCCAATACAAACTCCAATAAGTAAGGCTTATTAAAGATGGGCAGTGCATTCATCAGCAAAGAGTTGATGTAGGCCTACTGTAGTTTAGATTAATGCTTTAAAATTCACAACATATGGAGCACTTTAAAAAGGAAACACACAATTAAGTCGAATATGAAAGCTGATAGGTCCTACTAAGGTCAGCAGTTCGAAACAAAACTTATTGACATATTAAAATAATAATATTAACTTTAAAATAGCTTACCTTGAGAGATTAGCAATTTCCTTTGGAATGGTTTCGATCCTATTTCCTCCAAGGTAGACAAATAATAAGTTTGTCGCTTCAACAATCTGGAGTGGAAAATGTGTCAAATTGTTCCCACTTAGATTGAGATTCTTCAAAGTTTTTCTTACCAATTCAAAAGATTTTGGTAGTGATTCATTGTCAAGAAGATTATTCTTAGCAATAAGAGTTGAAAGAGGGAAAGTTAGAAGAATATCTGGAAGCATCTTTAACCTGTTGCTACTTATGTCCACTACTTTCAAATTCTTAAATATGGAAACATTTGGAGGGACATTAACCAGCTGGTTTTGATACAAAATTAATGTATCTATGTTGTGAGGAACTACTTCATTTTCTCTGGACTTATTTTTGTCATATTCTTCTAAAACACTTACAAAACTTTGGTAATCCAAATTTCTGTGAGACAGATCAACTGTGTTTTCATTTCCACTGAAACTTTCACTGTCACTGCTACTACTTTCGGAATATCGGTACATTTTCCAATTGTAGGATTCTTCGTGATAATTTTAGCGATAAATAGTATTAAATTAGTTTTTAGAATTAAACTAACATGTCAAAACTGTGGTTTGTGGATTATGTAACACCAAACCCAAACCAACAAGTAAATATTGGGAGGAGTCTCAGGAGGAAACCTGTACTGAATGACTATGAGGGATTAAAAAAGACAAACTAATTAATGTCACGGTTACATGCTTCACGACGTTGATTAGTCAAATGACCGAGTAACGTGAGTTTGACTTTTGACAGTTTCCCTTCCCTTCCCCCTAGAAAAGATTGACAGTTGACCTTAAGGTCAGTGGTCAGTGTCTTGTGTCTTGTGTCTGTGTCTAGCTGAAAAAGATCAGCTGTAGTAGTATTGTATTAATTTTCCTGTTTAATGTCAATGTCATACGAATAAAAAAAAACAAAGACATCAAAATCACAGATTGAAAAATAATAAATGGTTTATTGGAACATATGAATGTAAAATATGAACATTGGCCACGTATAGATTTTAGCAATTGATACTACACTTAGCTATTTGATACTAATTCTTTAACACTAAATAAAATAAAGATACTTCAGTACTGGATCTATAAAAGGCCGCAAATTATCAACAATTCAGGACTGCAAAAAACTTACAATCATTTAAATAAAATCTCAGTCTTTGGAATATATAAACCAAAATCATAGCTATAACACTAGAAATATAAATAATATTGCTTTTCAACATAGATTAACATTTTTTAAAGTCAATGTAAGTTTACTTAGTACCCAAAGTTTTTTTCCAAATTTGCCAGAAAAGGCAAACAAAATAACAAACTTTGTAAGTTTAAGAGCACTTTAAAATAATTTTTACTTGATAAGGCTTTTAATATTGTAAGAATTCTTTTTCACCGGGGCATGAAATCCCATCCACACAAACCAAACAACATGATGTCCTGGACGACTGGGCATTTTGACAACCCCAACGTTACTAAGAAAGTTGGGAGTATAAATATAAACAAAACATTATAGATTTAATTTTTTATATCGGTGCTTGGGAACTACTCAAGGTACAAGGTAGGTGTATGTTTAGTATAAACATGGGCATCCCTACTACTGGAGATGGACTGGCCGTGACACGGCAACGTACTAGGGAAATTTTGTCCGGGACAAGAGCATAATTTGACCCAACCCTCCCCCAGGAGGAAAAAATAGAAAATATTCCGCACGGGTAACGGGCCTAATATTAACAATATTAAAATAAAGGTTAAGTGCGATAAGATACATAATACATCATTTTTCATTTTGGGAACCCTAATTTTTTGTGAAATACTGTATCATTGTTCCGTCATGTCAGGCACACTGAGTCAGAAGAAATTTCTAAATATGGAACTCTAAATAAGTGATATATTATCTTATACTCTAAAACAAGCTCTATTTGTACGAGCAAAGTTTTTGCCTTCCAAAGATTTTAGAATTTTTTATTGAATATGGAACCACCAGGAATCGATTGGAGTTGGTCCCACGTCTAAGAAAAATCCGGTTTTCGCGCTAAAGCCCTTCAAAATTCCCATGTTATCGTTACGGAGATTTTTCAAATGAACAAAAAATCAGCTGATAACTGTAGATAAACCAATGTGTTACATCTTTAACCTGTAGTTTAAGGAAGTTATACCAAAGTGCAGCACCCGTAGGCTTGGCGAGTGAGCGAAGCGAACGAGCTCGTCTTTAAAATGGAAGATTGGGAGTGAGCGGAGCGAACGAGCTTTGTGTGAGAACGAAAGTAATAATTTTACCGAGCTTAAGCTCGGCCCCCCTGTCACTGGACATTAAATTAAAAGACCCAATTTCTGGAAAGTGCAATATGCGACACTATTCTGAACCATTAACGACGAGGGACTGAAATGGCCGTCACTCAAACTCTATACAGTAAGAATCATATGGACAAATCTTAAAATATAATTAAGTAAATGCAATTGTACTTTTAATAACAGCATTTTAGATAAAATATATTATACTTATTTACAACATTATTTATTTATTTACAGCCCAATTTGTACAACAATTATTTAATTTTTGTTAGAGTCCATTAGTTGTATCATTTTAAGACACAAATAAAACGTTACCACCGATTAGGGGAGTTTTTGTTACGACCAAGAGCTGACGCACATTACCGCGGATTTGAAATGTCCTTAACCATTGGGCGCTCTGTATAGGCAATATTGGACGCCCTTGCTTACCATCGATTTCAGGAATCCTTAAAAGTGTAGGGACGCTCTTTATTGTCAATTGTGTACACCCTTAAACCACATAGAGAGGCTCGTCTAAGTCGTAATGGTGCACCTTGAGCTTTATACCCCTGGAAGTGGGCGATCACCTAGTTTGTCTAAGAGTTTCCCTTGGGCGCCCCTTATAGTTCGGCGCTCGTGGCATAAGCCCCGACCGCCCCCCCTTTAGTTACGTCACTGGGTCGTGATTTACTATACAGTGAAATAATATGATACGTATCAAAATTAAATAATCATACCATTTACTGTGTTTTGTGTAACAAATTGTTTATTTTACAAAATCAGTGCTTGTTCAATGGTACAGTTCAGTCATGATCAGTATAATTAGTTGGAAGTGTTTTTAGTTTCATAGTGAATTTAAAAGTTTACCTTACTTGATTAAAAAAGAAAAAAAATGGCCATGTGATTGAAATTGAAGAAGGGAGGTTTATGTTTATGTTGTTGTTGCTTATGCTTGTTAGGTTATGTTTGTTATTGCATGCATGCGTTCTGCTTTCTCTCTTTATGTTAAACCCTATTCACAAGATTCCAAGTTAGTTTTTTCTGCCCTTAACTTGTAAACTTGTTTGTTTTCACATCACCTACAGTTGATGAACCCAATTACGGTACAGTAATTATTGTGTTTAGACATAGGGTGGTATTAGCCATGGCTAGGAACGTAAACAAAGTACAAGGCAAATTTAAGCCACTGTTCCTATTTTTTTTTTTAATAAGATAAATACTTTGCCCCAATAGCTCTCATATATAGTACCCCTTATAAGCAGAAGAGTTTTAATGAATTATTTGAATTATTCATAACTTATAAGTAGGCCAGTGGAAAATGTTGATCCAGATATTTTGCTCTTGAATACAGTAAGTTATTTAATTCAAAATGCTTGAAGATCAGTTTTACAGTTGATTGAGATAAACTGACACTGAACAGTCCATTTAATTTCGTACCATAGGCCTAAGTTAGTCTGACACCATAATTTGCGATGTGTCTATCCATGCCTACAACAGAATGTCAGAATGATGTGTGATTTAATTCATGAAAACGAGACAAAAAAGATATCATTTGTGGTAGACTAACTTATAACTTAAGTTATGTGACAATTGGTTTTAATTTTAACATTTTTGCTGAGGGGTCTTATCTCTAGAATAATAACCGTGATTCAGAGATATTTTGCTCTGAATATTTAATCCAAAATTCTTCATTACCAGTTTTACAGTTGATTCGAGATAATTTTAGAGTTTGACACTGAACAGTCCAATTAATTTGGTACCATAGGCCTAAGTTAGTCTGACACCATAATTTGCGATGTATATTTCTATCCATGCCTACAACAGAATGTCACACGTCTTTGGTTGATGTGTGATTTAATTCATGAAAATGAGACAAAAAAGATATCATTTGTGGTAGACTAACTTAGCCTATAACTTAAGTTATATGTCATTTGGTTTTAATTTTAACATTTTTGCTGAGGGGTCTTAGGTCTATCTGTAGAATAATAACCATGAAAAATAACCCTTTTATTGGACCTGAAAAAATAGAAAAGATCACCTATTGAGGTAATATTGTTAGGCCTACAGTTTGGGGAATTTATTGTTGTGTTTTCTTCATTACCGTACTGAGATTTCCAACTGCCGAAAATGAACAAACCGTTGAAATTCGGTAAAATTAAATAAAACTTTATAACACAACATTTTCAGCAGTGCAACACCCTATGATCATGTTAGGTACTGTCGGACTATCGTGAGTAAACTAACTTATAGTGTAAAATTTAAAGTAATCCTGGATAAAAATTAGCTCAGTAAAGAAATGGAAATGATGCTTATTGCAGACTGCTAGATCTGAACTGTAGCCTCATAAGTCTAAATCAATTAGGCACTAAGTTATGTATGTTTTTCTTTTTTTAAGTTTACCTAGATCATAAATGTTAAATAGCCTATTTTAAGACTTTCAGGAGTTTCCCACTTTTGAGTTGGCATCTCATAACGAAACTAAATCTTATAGCTAGCTGAAGTGAATTTTACATCTCGCTTAGGTACGATTTATTCAGTCTCAGTGTTATACAATAGTTTTAATCTATTTTTTACAATAATGAACCATGTTACAGGTGATAATCAGGTGATAATGGAGGAGATAAATGATCAGCGATTCGCCCACATCACATCTGATCCTCGTTTTCGGAGAACTCCAAAATCAATAAGAAAGGTGAAAATTGACAAAAGATTTCAGTCATTATTTACTGATAAGCGATTTCAAGTGAAATACACAGTTGATAAACGTGGTAGACCGGTAGATCAATCTTCTCAAGAAAATTATCGGAAATACTATGACATCTTAAGTGATGACGATTCAAGTGATGAAGAGGATGATGAGGAAAAAAGTGAAAAGGCAGAAGGTAGTGATGAATCGACATTAGAGTCTAATAAGGAACAGATTCTCAGAGAATCAAAATCACCAAAATCAAATAAATGGGTTGTTACACCTTCACAAAGTTTTAGTAAAAAAAGTGAAACTACCAAGGAAACTGAAAGTCTGAGTGAAGTAACACATGAGAAAAGACAAGCTTCTAAAAAAAAGAAGGAAAAATCAAAAGACTTGGAGATTGAAATAGACGAAATAGAAAAGGCTCGGCTAACAGATGAAATCAAAATGAAACTGAGGGACCCGCATATAGACTATGCAAGAGGAGTAGGCGCTCTTATGTCAGACAGCTCGTCTGAAGAAGAGGGTTCTGACTGTGAGTAATAAGTTTGTTTCTTATCTAGGATTTGTCACAATTTCTCATTTGTAACTTTATGTTTTATGTCCTAACCTTTGTAAACTTATGTTAAAATTATTTTAAATTTTGACATTAAAACTTATTTTCTGCTGTAAAAACTAAATTCCTATAGGCCCTAAATTCTTTTTTTTTTACTTAGGCGTAAAATGTTTTTAAATAAATTAAAAAAAAACACATTTTTTTGTTTATCCATAATGCATTTTTTTGGTGTTAGGTTTATTAAAATGACTGAGATTCAAGATTTTTATTTGTCATTACATGGGCCTAGATAAAAAAAATATCTAATTGGACCTCGTCAGGAACATCTAACATTAAATCCTTCTAAGGACCTCTTTCCTCATCCTCCTAGCTTAAACCAAAACTTAAACCAGATTTTGCCATATGATTTAACATTGCCTATTTTCTGGATTAGTTGAAACTGAGTTGGAGAAAACAGCTCTTGTACGTGAAGCAGCTGGTTTTTGTGAACACAACTTCTTCCTTATTTCATGACGTGACCAATTTTAACATTTGAGACAGGAAAAAATTGAATCATTTCGTAGCTTTGCAATAAAGGTTTAGATTTAGGATATTTGCATCCTGAAGCGCACGGGCAGCCCTTGAAGTTTGTATTTTGCCCATAAGATATAACTTCATAGTGTAATGGGAGAACAAATGGTAAAATTAGAACATGAGCAATCAAACAACAGATCAGAGATGTCAACTTAATGTGATTAATGTGGCACATTGCGTTGCATAGGCACCCGTTGTAAAATTTAATTCAATAAAAGTTGTGTGCCATGTATTACAATTCTGTAAAATTAAAGTCAATCTAATGCGTAACTTGCATGTAGTTTAAAAGAATCATACCGGTACATCAAAATTATGGAGAAATCAACAATATCCAGCGTATTAGAGCTATAAGTTATTGGAGACAAAAAGTACCGGTAATAAATGTATTAGGCCTAAACCAATAAAAATACTGTATGACTGGGTGATATATATTTTTTAATCTGCACCTACAATACTTTAAATGTGTACAAATTATTCAACTTAACTCCATAATAAATTGTACAGCAAACTTACTCAAATATTTAGAATATCTTTGACACCTCGAATGGCAATCACAGACTAGATTCAAGGTTAGGGTGGCTCTAGGCCAGCCAATAATGAATGGAAGAAAGGTGACTAGTAGGATTCACTGGGACAACATTCGTGAGATTCAAAATGGTCTTGATTTGTCGCAGCGGAGTCAGCCTCGGATGTGGAGCATGAATGGGGCGAGCTGGATCGGGATGCAGAGACGACAGAGGAGGCAACCGCTCGACTTGCGGTGCTGCACATGGACTGGGACCGCATCCGTGCGGTCGACCTCATGGTGCTGCTACACTCCTTCCTACCAAGGGATGGCGTCATCAAGGCAGTCACTGTGAGTGCTGCTGTTATAAGTACCTGGGGGATTGAGCAGTAGCTCGGTAAACTTGTAAAACTTATAAGAGGAGCTCGGTTGCTTCATTCACTTGTCAGGGGAAAGGGTGCTGCAATCTGGTTTAAATTTAATGAACCACAGATTGAAAATTTTATTTGTCGGTTTATTAATAAAGCAGATTTTGAACAAATTAAGTTTCTACAAAAAATGCCTTTCAGGATAACATGGGCACTTTGAAGGGCTGTTGGACGGAAACCAGATTGTAATCAGTAGTGGAACCAGCTCCAATCAATTCCTCTTGGCCAAAAACCCCAATAAAATATTTTTATATGAATAAACAGTGTGTTTTAGAGTACAAGATAAGATTAAACTCCCTTCACGGAATTCAGGCCATTAATCGTCGTATAATTTGTCGCTATTGTAGCCACTTTTTCGCGTTATTGTTTCAGAGTGTCAACTAGTCACCCTAGTAGACAAGAGCTTGTTCAGGAGCAAACATTGTAAACTGTTCAAACTACTTTTAAATGAAGGGGATCATTACAATAAACTCGTCTGAAAGTGTAATGTAGTATTAAATTAGATTTTAATTCAACCGATCTATAATTTAATCCTCAGTGTGCTTTCTGTTGAGCTCTCACCATGTTGCAATCACATTCACCACTAAAAGCTCTTGAAACAGTAAATTTTCGCACCCTGTTCATTGAGTCAAGTTTCTTAAAATCACATGATGTCACTTAATCATGAACAACATGATGTCATAATCTCACTAGACTGTCATTAGCATGTAACTTAGTTTGCATGTTTGAAACATATTGTGGTTTTTTCCTATGTTATTAAGTTATTGTTAAGTTTGCTCGTTAATATTTATTTAGTACGTCACTTGAAATATTATTATTACTTTTTGTGTATTTTGCGGGATGATAAACTTTCTACAAATGCCAAATTATCTATGTGTACACCACTTATTTCTTACCAATATTAACATACAGCTTAGAAACATAAACAAATGCAAAAAAAAAAAAAAAAAACAAAAAAAAACAAAAACAAAAAAACAAAGCAGAATCCAAGCTGCAGAAATGAAATTCCTAAAAACATTCGTGCAAAAGATGAAATTGAATCAGAAATATGAACAATAAGGGAACAGTTTGGTTTTAACAGGATGGTTCATTCATTGTGAATAAGCCTCCACAACTGAATAGATTAACAAAAGCGGTTTACGAACCTGTTACTTCTCAGTCCCACCTCAATCCTTTGGTTAATGATCCAGGTTTCGGCCCTCCTTAGCGGGCCATAGTCATATCCTAATACAGGGATCTAAAAATATCCATCTTACAGACTTGTGATTTTAAAAAGTTTAAAATGTACAAATACCGATCACGAAAACATAGATATCACAGCACGGACTAGGCCTAGTAGGAACGTTAACAATGATGCTCGGCCAGCAACACAGGAGCAACTAATTTATTTTGTACTACGTCACTTGAAATATTATTATTATACCAGTGTTTTGTGTTATGTGTTTGTACATTTTAAACTTTTTAAAATCATGACGAAGTCTGCAAGATGGATATTTTTAGATCCCTGTATTAGGATATGACTATGGCCAGCTAAGGAGGGCCAAAACCCGGGTCATCCACCAAAGGATTGAGGAGGAACTGAGACGGATCAGATTCGTAAACCACTTTTGTTAAGGATGGTTAAATGAAAAATCAGAATGGCAAGGCTTGCATGGTAAGGACATGTAAAATGGATGGAAGAAGGAAAAGTGATGAAAGTATGGCTGGGAAGAAAAATCTGTGGCAAAAGCAAAATGTATATAGACCAAGAAATAAGTGCATTGCTGTTTAAGAGGAAGACCTCAGACCAAAAAGAAAATTCCTGCAGCAGGTGGAAGAAGAGGAGTTGTACAGATATAGAAGTAAATGCAAGAGGCTTATTAGCACACCCGTGAGACTGGAGCTGCTAAAACGATGATGATGATGATGATGATGATGATGACAATTGTATCCCATGTTAAACTATAGGTCCCTAGATACATTACCTGTTGAGAATGTCAGCCTTAGTCAATAACAAGACTACAAGATTGCGCCACAATCATCCTACACTCATCTCTCATTCATACTTGGCTTAAACCAAGCAACCTAAAATAAATAAAGAGAAGGTAGGAGTCAAGACACGCAGCGCTCTCTATGCACCAGATGTTCTTTTGCACCTATGACGTCATCATTAGCATTAACAGTATTAGTAAATGATGATGTCATAGGTGCAAAAGAAAACTTGGTGGATAGAGGGCGTTGCATGTCTTGACCCCTACCTTGTCTTTATTTATTTTATATTCCTTGGCTTAAACTACCTTTTTAGTTAGGTCACCATTTCAATAAAGATATTAAAGGTATTATTTTGTTGTCTAATATATAGAATTTGTAAACAATGGACTTTTGTCAATAAATAAATAATCAAACTATTCTTACAGATATATCCCTCGCAGTTTGGGCTGGAACGTATGAAAGAAGAAGAGGAGAAAGGACCAATTGAATTAGTGAATTCAAAGCCTGAAGATGAAGCAGATCTAGATGATGAGGTAATATTGTCATAGATCTACTTAAAATTTAACAACAGATCACTTAACAATTGGAAAACTCCTTAAACCATGTATAAATATTATGTTTGAAAATTATATTTCAATCATTTCTTCATGTCCATAGGTTATCTATCATCTTTTTTCATTTTGTGTTGCAGAGCAAGGAAGGGAAGAAATATCACACAGAACGTTTAAGGCAATATCAATTGAACAGACTAAAATATTATTATGCGATTGTTGAATTTGATTCTGTCGAGACTGCCAATAAAGTTTACACCGAATGTGATGGACTTGAGTACGAGAGCAGTGCTACCAAGCTCGATCTTCGGTTTGTCCCTGAAGATGAAACGTTTGACCAAGTGAGTGTATCGTGTTTTAGTAGTTCATTAAAAGATGGTTGTAGTAAATTTTGAAAAAAAAACATTTAAAGTTCAAAGTTCATTAAAAAAACAGGTGCTGTATTAAGTTTACTTAGCTGTTGAATTATTAGAGCTTCTTTTTGTTTAAAATTTAAATTGACTGCAATCAAATCATTGCCCTTGAATTAGAAATGAATTAATCATGTCTATATTAATTTCATTTATTACTATTTACTAAGTTATATAAGATGTCAATTAGTTTTAGTTTATTTTACATGAATACCTCCTAAAATTTTCCGATATTTCAGTTTCAGTGTTGTTGGAAAGGGTTGGAGTAAAATATATTGTGTACTTTTATAAATGGTATAGGGGATGGTATTAAGGAATATACATTAAGAGTCTCGCAAACTTGGACTAATGTATTTTTTAAATGGTGGCCATTAAAATTATTTAACTCGAATATTAAAAAACGGTAAATTTTATCAGAATTTTACCAGAGACTAAAAAGTTGAAAAATTAAATTATTTAATACCTTTATACATTTATTGAAATGGCGACCTAACTCAATAGGTAGTTTAAAGCCAAAGTATGAATGAGGGATGATTTAAACAATGATATAAAGTATTTAAATATCTGATTACAAATAACAGAATAATTGTAGTTTTTATGCAGAAAAAAACATTAATTAGGCATTATAATTAATTAGTTGTTGCCCGTCGAAACTCGACGGATATAGCTCCATTAGTGGTAAATGAAACGCTATAATAGTGCAAATATGTAAGGTAGTCTATAAAAATGTACTCCTTCGAACTACCATTTCCTTGCAATATTTGAAGAAAAATACCAAATGCTAAAACGCAAATACCAAGAACAATAATACATTATATTTTACAGAAAATACTAAGATTTTAGTTAGAGCGTCGGAAAAGTAGGCTTATTCCTTAAAACCAATAATAATACATCCTTGTACTTTATAGGCCCTAATCTTTAGTCTTTTATAAACATATCCAATACAATAAAGTATTTCAATAAAGTACAAAGATACCAAGAATACAAAAAAAAAATATTTCAAGAAAAATACCAAATGCTAAAACGCAAATACCAAGAACATCAATAGGCTAGTACATTTTACAGAAAATACTACGATTTTAGTTAGAGTTCCGGAAAAGTAGGCCTATTCCTTAAAACTAATAATTTTGCATCCTTGTACTTATAGGCCCTACTCTTTAGTATTTTATAAACATATCAATTTGATTGTTTAGGTAGGCGCAAACCTAATTAGCCTAAGGAAACCGTTCTGTTAGGTTCAACAATATCAGAAATAAGTAGACTAATATTCACTTGTAGGCCTATTGGATAAATTGTTCTTAACATTTTTTTCAAGAATTAGGAAAGGCCTACAGTGTTGTAACTTATGATGGTAGGCTTTAAGAAATATTGGTTTTAGGGTAGGATAGAACGTAGAGAAACCATTTATAACAACTTTCATATCGCAATATTTATGCTGTAATGTGCAAGTTTCAATAACTATCCAAATTTAAAGAATGCAAATTTATTTCACAGAAAATTACATAATTTTTGTTGGAGTGTCTGTCAAAGTAGGCCTATAGGCATATTCCTAAAAAACAATGCCGCACCTTTACTATGTAACACAGACACTCTTTAGTATTTTATAAACATAAAAAATCTATTGTTTACTTAGGCCTAAACCTTAGTAGAATAATCAAACCGTTATATTCGTTAAAATCATCAAAAAATAAGCAAGCCTAAACTATCAATTTGTAAACTTGTTTGTTTAATAAAAAAGTTTTTTGAGAGTTTGAACAGGCCTATAAATATTTTAATGTATCTATTTTGTTTAAAATAAATATCGGTACCATCAGTAAAACATTTAGTAGTGACGCCGTTATTGGACACATTACAAAAAGTATATTCGTGAAGATTGGTCTGGAACCCGGGCGGTCTGATAAAGAGTAAGTCACGCTACCGACTGCGCCACAAATACTGTTGTTTAGCAAAGTAAATGTAAAGCATTACAACGTTGCAAACGACAAATTGATTGCACAAAGAATTTCCGATACAGCCGTTTCTTTTAATACAAATGTGAGCAATTTATTTAAACTAAACCTTTACAATTTAGTCCTAATTTTAAAGCAATCAGCTATTTTACATAATTAAGCAACTTTCTTTCCATTTAAAGGATAATACATTATAATAATTGTGAACGTTTTTAGGTACGGTATTGGCTATAGTAAACAAAATCCTCTTTGAGCTTTTGCTCATCCACTCTGTATTTAGACAAAATACCTCGTGTGTTTACAATCAGCAGATTGAAAGAGTGTAAAATAAATTTACTGTAAAGGTTTGAAAATGTTGATATTTTTAATTTTAAGTAAGTAAGATAACGTTAATTACATAATTAAGCAACTTTCTTTCCATAAATGACAATACATCATAGTAATAGTAAACGTTGTTAGGTACTGGCCATAATAAACCAAATCCTTCATGAGATTTTGCTCATCCACTGTATTTAGACTAAATACCTCGTGCGTTTACAATCAGCTGATAGAAAGCGTGTTTAATAAATAAATTGTAAAGGTTTGAAAATGTTGATATTTTTAATTTAAGGAAGTAAGATAACGCTAAAGTAAATCAAATCTGCTAATATACAGAGGTTTACGTTTTATTTTGTACAAACTGCGTGTAAATTGGTCCAGTGGAAGTCTCAGAGGAAATGTCCAAAGGATTGGAAATGTTGGCTTTTTTCCCCATGTTAAATCTCCATAAGAAAAGTTTATTTTTAATTTTTGACCGATTTAACGTAAATATTTTTTAAATACGAATAAAACCTGCTAATATAGAACCGAAAACGTTTATTTTGGTACAACCCGCATGTAAATCGGTCCAGTAGAAGTCACAGACAAACTGTCCAAAGGATTGGAAATGTTGGCTTTCTTCCCCATGTTAAATCTTAATAAAAAAATTTAATTTTTCATTTTTGACCGATTTAACGTAAATATTTTTGAAATACGAATAAAACCTGCGCTAATATAGAACCGAAAACGTTTATTTTGGTACAACCCGCATGTAAATCGGTCCAGTCACAGACGAACTGTCCAAAGGTGTTTTACCTTTGTGTTTTAAATATATAGATACAAATTTAGGTTTTTTAATAGAAAAATTACAACAACCCTGTTATTTTTTTGTTAGATCTTTACATACTAGGTATGATTGTTTAGGTAATTTAATTTGTCAAATCTTTTGTCTCTAGTAACATTTTAATAAAATTTACCGTGTTTGAGATTTTTTAGTTTAAAAATTAACATTGGCATTGCAAAGCATGCTGGGTAAGCTAGTACCTATATACATATTTATGACTTTGAATGAACAGTATTTTTGGCTTTTAGGGACCTCAAAACAAAAAAGTGTCATAGTCCCAGGCTTAGGTTTTACTGTGACTACTACCATTTATAGCGTATTCCCAGAGAAATTCGATTAAAGGCTTATTATCGCCGTTCTATGTAATGCAGATGTAGTCGTGAGACTGGAACTTGGGAAGCGGAATTTTAATTCTGCTCCCCCTCCTAATCCAATTTAAAACTTTTACTGTCTCTTCAATTATAATGAAGAATGCAGATTAAAAATAACGAGTCGTTGCCCGTCGATACTCGACGGATACAGCAGCTCAAGTCATGGTTAGTGGAGCGCTAGGCAGATGGTGTAAAACGATTAAATGTATTTTTTTAATTGCCATTTCCTTCCAATTAATCAGCTGCTTTACATAATAAAATAATTTTAAACATTTTAACAATCAAATCTTATTAATTTGTTAATCCACCAACAATAAAATTGAGTAGTTTAAATAGTATAACACTGTATTATTTTTCTTCCATTAAAAGAATAATACATTATAATTATCTACTTTTCAGGTACTGGCCATAATAAACCAAATCCTTGAGCATTTGCTCTTCTACTGTCTTTAGACAAAAACTCAATACCTCATGTGTTTACATCAGCTGATTGAAAGGTTGTAAAATAGAATCATTGTAAGGGTTTGTAAATTTGGAGTTTTGTAACTTAATAAAGTAAAATAACGATGAAGTAAATAAAATCTGTTAATATAGAAAAGTTTAGCTTTCATTTGGTACAAACTGCATGCAAATCGGTCCAGTGGAAGTCTCAGACAAACTGTCCAAAGTTTTGAAAATGTGACCTTTTTCCCCATGTTAAATCTCCATAAGAAAAGTTTATTTTTCGTTTTTGACCGATTTAATGTAAATATTTTCTAAATACAAATAAAACCTGCTAATATAGGACTGAAAATGTTTGTTTTGGTACAACCCGCATGTAAATCGGCCCGGTAGAAGTCTCAGACGAACTGTCCAAAGGTGTTTTTATCTTGTGTTTTAAATATATAGATTCCTGGCGATGCAAAATGCAATGCATTCATTTACTGTGGTTATAAACAGGTAACACAATGATGGGACTGAAGTTGAAAATCCAGACCATCAGTTTTGATTAAGCGGATTTTTAATATCGTCGAGTTGGATGAACGAGAGTTCACTGTGGACTTCTTCTATAATAAACTATCATTTTATATAAATTTTCTAAATTTAAAAGCATAAATAAATATGATTTTGATTCTGACTTAAATCTGGAAACCTACTGAACACTCATTTTCTATTTTAAACTAAGTCAGACAAGTCCAGCAATTACACAACTCAGTATTTATATATAATTTATATAATAATATATATTTCATATATAATTGTGGTAATCCGCTTGTTGGGTTTACAGGAGCCGCGCGAGGTATGCACGAGTATGCCGGACCCGGCTAAGTACGAGCCGAGAATCTTCACCAACACTGCGCTGCAGCAAGGCAAAGTGGAGCTAACTTGGGATGAGACAGACCCCAGCAGACAGGAGTTCACGAAGAAGATACAGAAGAATGTGGACAAAATTGACGATGTCGATTTGCAAGCTTATCTTGCTGCCTCGTCCAGTGAGGAAGAAGAAGATATAGACAAAAATAAAGGTCGGAAAAAGGTTATGCATTTTCGCTTACCCATTTCACTTGTATGTTCACTCTACTGTGTGGGCTAAAATATCTAGATTTAACACATGATATAACATCGTGGTGAGTGTCCTGTGGATCAAAAACCAAGGCGTAACAAGATAAAATTTCTAAAACCAACCTAATGCATGACAGAAACATTGTAAGATATTGTATTCAAATGATTGGTGTTGCTCCCTAAGTTACCAACAGGCGGAAGTACAACACAGGTAGTGGCAGGCATTTAGTTTGCCATTTGATGTAATAATTTGCTTCTGATTTATTTAGGTACCCTAGTAAGAATCGAATTGTTTTGAAAAGTTTACTTATTTTAAAAATAAAAATTAATCTCCTTAATCTTCCTTTGAAGTTAAGGTCTAATTTGTATAATCTAGACCTACATGATGTAAATGAAACAGACACTAGGATTAGTGTACGTTTTTATTGCAATTTAAAGAAACTATACGTGTTGCTCGAAATCGAGCAATTTATTTTAATATAATACAAATGTTACTTTTAGCTCTAAATCAATGACATCCAACCGATCCAATATTGTGAATATCTTTAATCGCCAAAACTACATGTATTTGCAGCTGATTATTAACAAATGTGTAAAATGCTTTATTCAATCCCAGTGTTATTTAAATTGGGAATTTTAGGATTTAAATGATAGATAGCGCCTTTATTTTTAGTCCGATTCTCATCAGTTTAAGGCGGAAACAACTACAGACCAAGCCCTATCCAACGACACCATAAACTTAAAAATCGGTTGAAAATTGTAGAAGGAGTTCTCAACACAAAAAACCCTTAGCGTATTAAATAAGTACCAGTGTACTTGTTGCTCGATATCGACAATTTAGTTTGGGTAATTTTTACTTTTTAAGCTTTTTAATCAGTCCATTAACCAGTGCATCCTGCGAGGTTTAAATCATAACCTCTTTGGTATGAATAGACAGATGTTCTCATTGGTGTAAATACTGTCACTGTGTTTACTCGTACAGCTGTTAACTTTTAAAATAAATGAAAATCTTTTAAATCAATGTTAATGAAATGGGGGAATTTAGAACTTTAACCCTTCCCGGGCTATTGACGGATATATCCGTTAAAGTTCATTTCTATTCCGGGCTGAAAACGGATATATCCGTTTTAGAAATTTTCTTTTCCGGGATAAAGACGGATATATCCGTCCAAAAGTACGAAAAACATATGTTGTATATATTACGATTATAAACATTATATCGACTTTTTGACGGGTAATTTAGTTTTTGCAGTTGACAAGATTGTGTCCCGTGACTTTTTCACCTGTTTCATGCCAAAACAACACATGTGTAGCGCGAAAATGTCAGTTCGCGCTGGGACCTTACAGTGAGTGTTTATTGACGTTTTTGTAATGACGTACTATGAGTTTCATTTCAAAATAATTATTCAAAATGACTCAAATTTTGCTGAAGATGTTATAAAATACTAAATAAGAAGTGCATCTTAAGAGGATTTAATATTTGACAGTGAAAATAACTATAATATGAAAAATGATTCTGGCGAAGAAAGCGATGAACCAGAAGCCCGATGTATTGTAATTCTTGCATTTTTAACTTTTGTTTTTTTAACTGTTTTTAATGTTATATTATGATTGGTAGTAAATAAAACAACAAAACGACATAAACGGACATATCCGTCCTCCACCCGCAAAAATACTCCAAATTATCAGCAGTTTTCATATTTCTAGATTGTTGCTCCGGGCGGCGGACGGATATATACGTTTACTTAAGTTTTCTTGCGGGCCAAAGACGGATATATCCGTTCTATCAAATTTTATTTTCTTTATAACATGTGCAAAAAAAATGTTTCACCACTGAAAACGGGGTTTTTATAACGTATGAATTATTTGGAACAAATTGATAACAAAAAATCACAACATTATGTTTTGAACTTTTGCTTAAAATAATTCCGTCTCAGCCCGTGATTTAATGTAGCCCGGGAATTGTTAAGACCTTCCAGAGCCCTTCCTTTCGAATGGACATTTACCAATTTACTTTAGAAACAACTTCTCGCTGAGCGCTATTCAATGACACTAAAATCATTCAAATTTGTTGAAAACTGTAGGAGGAGTACCTTGTACAAAAAACAGTGTCGCGTATTAAAAATGTATAGATAGATTATAAAAAATCCCCTTTGCTACTCTTATGACTGTTCAATTAAAAGTAAATATTTTTAGAAAAACTTAGCATTTTTAATTCTAGACCAAGTTAAATGTCAGCCTTCAATTATCGGCAACACAATTATTCATTGAATACAGAATTGTTCTTGATGTGGTTTTCTTGCATTATTATTTAAATCAAACTATTACAATTTACTTGACATTATTTTTAATTTCTAGTAAATTCTGTCAGTGGTGATGAGCCAGATAGCGACCAAGAAAATATGAAAGAAGAAGACAAAATAGCCAAGTATAAGTCTTTGCTTGCATCGATCGAGGAAGAAGAGGAAAAGAAGAAAAATAAAGACGTAGATCTGGAAATAACATGGGGAATTGGGCTGAAAGAAAAAGCTGAAAAATCTGTTAAAGAAAAACTAAATGCTCCTCAGACACCATTTGAAGAAATGTTAGAGAAACGCAGGAAAAAGAAGAAACAAAAAAGAGAAGAAAAGATGAAACAGAAAGAAAATAATCAGGTAACTTTTATTAGACACATAATGCATCTTGTTTTGTATTGTCAATTTAAATCCTGCGACGTGTTGCTTGACCTGACTAGACTTAGTAAAGATTTTATTTGTGTATGCCAAAATTGTAAATATTTAGCTCAGCATTTATTTGAGGATGCTGTCAGGGTGAACTTTGATTTGTTTGGACTAAGTATAACTATCTTCATGTTCCAAAACTAGTAGCATTCAAGTAAAATGTGCATCCATCTATTTTTTAGTATAAAATTTTGAGGAAAAATAATTGTTGCAGGATAGTGACAGTGAGAGTGATCTATACTCTGATGATGACGTTCCATCAGATGTGGACTTGAATGATCCATTCTTTAAAGAGGAGTTACAGGGTACTAAAAAAGAGAAGAAAAAGAAGAAGCGAGTTGATGAAGAGGAAACTGAAGAAACAAAACGGAAACAAGTATGTACTATTGAATTTGATTTTTATCTTAAATTTGTACTATCTTCAACCGTTTAGATGAAAAGTAACTTCAGTCAGTGATTCAAGTAATATTCTTCTAGGGTTTTAAAATATATTTTTAAGAATGAATTAATTGTTGGATAAAATTCAGCTATGATTAATATTCAGACATAGATTAACCTATTTCAATATTAACCATATTAAACCATTTTTTTAAAAACAATTTGATTTATTAAGACGTTGAGTGCGGGGTATGTTCAATATCATAGTGAGACAGCGGCGCACCTTATCGTATTGCATAGCGCTCCTGCCTGAAACAAATTTTATCAGAGTGGGCTTAGCCATTGTCAGTAGAGGTTGTTTCCCTCGCCTCTTGTTGTGCCAGTCCACGAGCTCAGTTTGGTGTAGTTTGTTTGTTTGTCCCGGTCCCGCCATTTTTGTTGGGATGGGAAGTGCACAAAGTGATTGTGTTATCTACAATGGCGGTGGGAGGCATTTTACATGGTTTTCACAAACATTTTCCTTTTGCCTAAATATTTTTGTTTGAAAATATTGGAAAAAAATAATAATTCAACTTATTTTTATCACAGGCATACATTTTTACTTGGTGTTTTTAAGTGTTGTAAGTGACTTTTTTGTTTAAACATTTTTTCTGTATTTTTATAACAATAAGTATTAAGAACAAAAACAAGTCATTCAGTTGTTAGGAACAAGTAGGAACAAGTAACAACTGACTACCAATAACCATTCGTAAATGATGATCAGCGGTGGACTACGTTATTTTATGTACTGGAAGTGACATCATAGAATTGGAGGGAAAACAGACACCTAGACAACTGCTGATGACTTTTTAGTTATCAAAATGATAACTAAAAAGATGTTTTTAGTTAGTGTTGTTTGCAAGGCACAAGCAATTCATGGTGAATAAACAAAAAATATATTTTCAAAATTTAGGTGTGCAATTATTTGGATTTTCAGTACTCAACGTGTTACTTACCTGATTACCCGTTTCTTTGTCATTGCCTAGATTAAACCAGATAGACTGTGTCATAAGTGAATTAAAACCAACTATTTTCGACTATATACAAGATGGCGGCTGAGACTTAGGCAGCCAGGATAGTGTTCTTTTCCACCTAAAGAACTTCATTTATAAAGTATGGGGCCAAGGAGATAAGCCATGCCTCAGTTCTTGTTTAGAGGGATCTGCTTTGAGTTGCCGCACTTCAGCTAGCAAAGTGTTGTAGATATTGATTCCAATTTGCGGGAAACAATTCTTCTTTAAATCCAGCCTTGAGTAAGGGATGTCAAGGTTGTCCCTGTGAAGGGTGTTGTTTGAATGTATTTCCTCCCTTTTAATATAGTGGTCAGCATTTGCATGCACATACGACCACAACTTATGCATGCAACTCAGCAAGTACTGCCCGTAGAAGGTTAAGACCCCCCAGTCTTCTGAAAATGGGTTGACATTGCTCATTCCATGGCGCCCCAATAATGATCTAGAGTGCCCTTTTTGTGACCTGAGGATCACATCACACCCCGCTGAATGGCCCCAAAGCTGAACCCCATTTGCTAAGTAGCAATGGAAAAGTACATAATATATTGATAATTGGAAATTTTCAGTGACAAGGGGTTTGAACTTACGCAGCAGAAATGTGACCTTGGCCAATTTTTGGCAGGAATTTCCATGTCAACTTTGGATCCAGGGCAAAGCCAAGAAGAGTTTCAGATTCTTGATCATGGCAATACCGCTCACTCAGACTGCATACTATCTGCTGGGTTTTGTTTTTGTTCAAGCTGAATCTATTCAGAGAAAACCACTGCTTGACTTCCTGGAGAACTCCAGACCCACTCAAGGCGGCTGCATCAGGCGATGGACCCCTGGTCACAACAGTGGTATCCTCTACGAATAGCAGCATATTTCCGAGTCGGTCTATTTCGTAGACCATAACTATAAATAGAATAGGCCCAACTTCGAGGTGTTAATTTATTTGTAAATTATCATCAATTAACCCCTAACTTTCTCACTTAACTGTCCTACTAAATTATTCAGGTGTATATAATCTTCGGCTCGTACCGTCACCTTTTTCATTATGTCTAGCTTCGTGCTACAGGTGTCACAAATCCACTTTATAATAAATTGTATGTCTTTAATTTCCTTATATTTCTTGCTGTCAATGCCCACACAGTTTATGTGATGCCACTTGTCACAAAACCCGTCAGACTGCACAGCGTCTTCGCTATTTACACGTATTTTACACTTGGGACACATTTCCTGATCTGCACTACCTGCCGCCATCTTGTCTCATTAACAATATTAACCCATTACTGTATAACTAGGCTAATCAAATAAAAAAGCCTACAGTACATTTATTTAATTAATTTTTTATTATTTAAGTATAACTTTACTGACTTGATGGCTGAAGTTAAGTCATTTTAATTTTATAATCTTGTGTCTTAGGCTGAATTGGAACTTCTGCTTATGGAAGAAAATGATGTGGAGAAGGAAAAAAGCCATTTCAACATGAAGAAAATTCAAGATCAGGAAAATGAAAGCAAGAAAAAGAAAAGGAGGAAACAACTAAAAAAGAAGCCTCAGGAGGCCCTAGAAGATAAAGATGACTTTAAGGTAATTAAGTTTTTTAATCAGTCACCATTAATCCATTTTGGAATTTTTAACTTTTTTGATCTTAATGCTCTTGCGAGGGAATACTAAAGTGACAAAGATCACAATTAATAACTATCGAATAGAAATATCATGAGCATAATCACACTTGTGTCATCTCATAGTGTCCAAAAAAAACCTATAACTTATCTGAAGGTTGAAACAATAAAACACATGTCCATTCTGAAAGATGGGATTTAGTTCAGGTTCAGTCAACTTTGAGCCTTGAACCCCCCACAGACACAGGTTGTACAACCTTTAGATGGTTTGTTCGTATGGTTGTCTCAATGTTCAGAGATGTTGATTTTGAGGTTGAAAGATTAATAATTGTTATTTAATGTAAATCTAATTTGGCCAGGAGTTCGCTTCTCTTACCTTTGATAAGTTGTAACCTGTTGTCAGCACTAGTGAGGGAAATCAAAACAACACTCATGGTGGTGTGGCCCAAAACCCTTGTTTTAATTACAATTACAGTAGAGTCCTGATAATCCGAACTAATTGAAATTAGGACTGGACACAGTTCAGTTAAAGCAACATTTTCAGACTAGGAAGATATTATGTGAATATTACATCTTAAAGTAAAACTTTAAGTTGTGTATATTAAAATAATGAAATCATTTGTACAACTTTGTTTTGAAATAATTTGAAGATTTTCCTGTACTGTAATAAAAATTTTGAACTGTACCAACACCATACGTTTTGGCAACAAAGCAATGGCGATATCAATCACTAAATTCTTTATTTATAATATGTATTTACATAATGATGGCGTATACAGAAATAAGAAGAGGTGTATGCATAGCCAGCTGATATAGTGTAGTTGGGCTCAAAAACAGCAGCACGAGGGACATGAGGGCGAACAATGAAGTGGTGGCGATGTTGTCCTACCATGTTGTCCAGCACAGACACGGTGGGGGGGCCTAAAGTCACCTTGGTCTGGCAACGGAGCCCCACATACTCCTTCGAGCACCTGTCAAACATAACAGTAACACAACAGCTCTAGTGGTCTTGTATATCTAGAATTTTATTGGGTTTTGAAACATTTGAAATAGTCTTGAATTTGCTATTGTGAAAAATCAGTATTTTCCTGATAAAACGTTTTGGGATAGGCTAAGCTGATTTTCGGATTAGCAAGATTCTACTGTACAACAATCAACCTCAAAAGTTTAATTCTATAGGAGGAACCATGATGAGGGCAAGATTGCCAGGGGGCTGCTTTAAGAGCTTATAACATTAAAAAAAAATGGCAAATATTTTTTAAAATTTTGGTACTAAAATGTATGAAAAAAAACAAGCTTACCTATCACATTAATGATCAAATTGTTTTTGCCCAGTAATTTCTTATTTGCACAATTCAACAATGGACTTTTAAATTTAAAGTTACCATTTCAAAATCAGAATCACTTTATTGTCAAATTACATTCTTTTAAAACTGGCAAAGCCAGTACAGAACAAGTGACATTGTCAATAAATTTCAAGAATAAAAAATATTTAAATATAAAAACCACAAAACCAACACCTATCAGTGAACCAGCACCTATCAGTTTTTCAGTTGCATTAAAAGACAATTTAATGGTCTTTTAATGCAACTGAATAGACACGCACACATGTGTTGTGTTTGACCTAATTTTAATATATTGTTTAGATCAATTCAATTCAATCTTTCTTTATTCATCATCCAGTGGCACGGTCGTGTCACGTCGCCAAGTCCCACCCAACCAAGCAGACGACGCGTGCCTATATAGACACGAAGCAGAATATGGCCAATTTCCCCTTCTCAAACAGGCACAAATAAACCATAATTAATTCGGAATCGTTTTCAATCCGTTTGACCGGGTCAATAAGCACTAAAAATCACCAAACTTACTTTAAAAACTCTCAGTGAAATAAAATATATGCGTTCAAAAGTAGCCTAAAAAAGTTGGAAATGTAGAAATGTAGTTTCCTACGCACAAAAAGCACATTTAGACAAGGCTACAGCCTTTATCACTGATGGGAATCACACGAAACTTTGCAGGAATCTACGTATATGTACGTAGTGCAAACCTTTGTGTACTAAGATAAAGTTAATTCACTTTAAATATAACAAAATACTTAAAATATAAGTTTTATAAAACAACGTTGTTTACATTTCGTAATTTTAAAAGGTAAACAAAACAGGAGACTATATTACAATTTAGAAGAGCAAAAACATATGTTACCGTATTTATTTAATTTAATCAGGTGACATTCTTAGATTAAGTTGGTAATGTTCACTCTACTGGCTTTCAATAAGCCAGTTTATATAATAATCCTCTTATATATAATAATCCTTATGAGTTTTCTGAAATCCAGTGGCACGTTTTATCGTATGTCTCACCGCCAAGCCCCACCTAACGATAACGAAACAGACGGCGCGTGCCTAGACATGAAGCTGAATACGGTAAATTTTCACTTCCTAAATTGGCAAAAATAAGGATGTAACTAAACCTATGGTTTTCCATCGGTTGAACTCGTAAAAATCGCTGAGCTTACCTCGAAAACACCCAGTGAAATAAAATATAAGCTTTCAAAAGTAGCCTAAAATTGTTAGAAAAATAGTTTCCTACACACAACAAACATTTGTTTTATTTTTAGACAGGGCTACAGCCTTTACTACTAATAGGAATTCCATGTAACTTTGCACGGATTTTCCTATCTCGACATAGTGCTTACCTTTGTGTACAAAGATCAAGTTTATTAAATTTAAATATCACAAAATTAAACAAATATGAGTTTTCCAAAACGCACTTTGATTACACTTAATAAATTTAAAAGGTAAACAAAGCAGACGTTTGACAATATTATTTAAATGCGTTTTAAAAGAAGCTGACTCAAAACACTGCTATCATATTCATTAATTTCATTAGCTAACATTTATAAATTGTTTTACACAGAAAATTGTTTTACTTAAAATTGTGCTGGCTTTCCTCCAATCCAATAAATTGTTTTATTGCCAATATTGATTTGAATTTTATGTATAAGTACATTCGGAAATAAAATATTTTATCTTCAAAACTAGTGAATTTTTTATAATTTAAACTGTTGTAGCTTTCAGCTTTGGTTTGGTAACAATCTGATGTTATATTTGCCAAATCTTCATCAAATTAAAAGGCGTAATTTTAGAGTTGCACCCTATTGCCCATGGAATGTTTGGACAACGCATTTAGGTAGGAAATAATCCCGGTTGACAGGTCCCCTAAGTGATAACAAACTGATAGTCCCATAAAAATGCAATTTTTGTGCAGTGATGATGTAACAACTTTATTGCTTAATCTGCCTAGTGTTCAAAACATTCGTGTTAGGCCTATACTTATTGTACTCCCTGAAAAACTGTAGGCTACTAGCGGAATTTTTTAGCTAGAAACTGTGGGAGTTTCATAATCGCAATGTACAGGCGTTGCTGCAGTTAGTTATTAAAAAATTCACAATATGATATCATTGCAATTTACCTTGATTGATAATTTATAGTTAGATAATTGACTAATGTTCATATTAAATATAATATTTCAAAATATTCAAAATAGAGTAATATAATGAAACTTAATAACAATCATATCCGTATCATCATTGTTTCTACCCTTCTTTTAATCAGCTGTGCAATATTAAATCAATATAGCTTGACTTTCGTCTTAAAGCGCTCGTATGTATCCGGAACACAAAAAAGTTATACAGCAGCCATGTATAGTATACTAGGCGCCACGAAATTACGAGCTCGGAAATTTAAACTGCTGGAAGGTGATTTATATTAGTCTTACCTAGCAATGTTGTCGGCTTTGTTTTGTTTTCATTTTTTTTTATAATCCTTTATTTTGGCCAAAGGTTAAAAGAAACCATGCTAAGCCACACTTAAATTTTCATGTTTTCCTATTATTGCAGTAATTAACAACAGATGCCAACAGCTGGAAAGGTCGGTACAAATCGGCAACACTGTTTTAAATTCAGGCTCGCATTTTCGTGATCCCTACTTGCAGTTATTCTTTGGTTGTCTTTACTCAAAGATAGTTCTATGTAGTTTGAAAATTTCACTTGCAGAGTTATTTAGGGAGTACAAGTACAGGACATTTTTTAACACTACAGATGAAGCAATAAAACTTGATACATCAACAGTGCACAAACGTATAAGCCTTTTACAATATTTTGTTTTATTCCTATATATCTTGATCGTAAAAGGAATTCGGAGCCGGGTAACCAAAACTAAAGAGACCTTCAAATTAATAAATCCTGTCACTTCCGTACCGAATCATGGGTATCAGCATGGGTCCATACATTAGTATTTCAATCTCGCAATGCAGTTAAATAGCTAAATTCGATCCTATGAACAACTGCAGTGTTCCTCACACATTTTTACCTAACCTGTTTAAAAATCAGACAAACGAATACATAGTGTTTTGTTAAGTTTTAAAACTTAATTGAAACTCTCTTCCTACTTAAAAATTGTATTGTCAAAACCCAAATATGATAAAAAATAATGATATCATACCCAAAAACACAAAGTGTTGAGGGGTTGCCAAGTCATAAAAATGTATGATATCACAATTTCTTCCAAGTCAATGCCATTGGTTTTAGAATAGCTACTCGACAAATTGATTTGATCTTTTAATGCTTGGTAAACATTTTGTAAAACATTATTATTTTATTTCGGGACCGTACTTGGCAACTGGAGTTGCAGTTGAAAATGGCGAAATGCCGAAAGCGCTCCTGCCACTCAACAAATCACCAGTGCCGCCCGACGGATAACTCCTCACTTAAGTGTTATCTTGTGGGAGTTTATTATAAAATTTGGAACCTGCATATGTTGGTTTTTTTATATATAATTCCAATCTATGACAATTTAGGGCAATTTCCCCACAGGTCCTTGTGTTGTAATTATGATTATCACCAACAAATTTTAAGTTGTCAAATTTGTTTTGCAGTGATAAAATAGTTTCAAAAATATAAAGACCATATACAGTCATTATTTTCAGTGATGAAAAATGTTCTTTTACTGAGGTTCTCGGTTTTAGATTTAAAATGACTCTTATTGCTTTCTTTTGTAATTTTAAAATGGTATCCAGATTGTTAATAGATGTAGCCCCATAGAGAGATATACCAAACGAAATAATAGAATGAATATATGCAAAGTAGACTGTCTTTAAAGAGTCAACATCAAAAAACTTTTTTAGTCTTGACAAGGCAAAAATGCCGGATGATATTTTAGAGATCACTTTTTCAGAATGTAGATTCCAAGAGAGGTGTTTATCCATTTCTAATCCAAAAAAATTGATGTAATCTACTTCAGTTATATTTTGTTTGTTAATTTTGATTGTTGGAGCAATGGTGTTATTTGATTGGAGAGTCTTGACATTAATGAATTTTGTCTTTTTTGGATTGAGTAACAACTGCTTTTCATTGAAATATTTTGTCAATAAAAGTAAGTCTGATTGAGATTTTAACTCTAATTCATTTTGTGAAGATCCAGATATTTTAAGGTTGGCGTCATCTGCATATAGGTATAATTGACTACTGGTGGATAATTTTAGAAAATTTCCGGTGTAACAAATGTACAGTAAGGGTCCAAGGATAGAGCCCTGCGGCACTCCATGTTTTACTGTTCTAATTTTAGATGGTTGAGATATTTTTAATTTATTTTTACTGTAGTAAACTACTTCTACATATTGCTTTCTAACAAATAAGTAAGTTTGTAACCAATTAAGTGCGTTTTTTTCGAATACGAAGGTCAAATAGAATTGATATGAGCGTTTTGTGATTCAATGAGTCAAATGCTTTAGTAATATCCATAAAAACAGCTACTACTTTTTGTTAAATATCTAAAGAGTCAATAATTGATTCAGTGAGTTCTGTGGCCGCTGTTAAAACTGATCGCCCTTGCCTGAATCCATAGTCCTCTAAAAGATTGTGATTTTCAAGATACTCGACTAATTGATTATACATTGCTTTTTCAAATACTTTAGACATTGCTGGAAGAAGGGCTATTGGACGGTAATTTTTTATATCACTTCTTTCCCCATTTTTGAAAAGTGGTTTTAATTTTGAGACTTTTAGTTTTTCAGGAAATACCCCAGATGTAAAAGATGAATTAATTATGTGAGCTAATCAGCAGCCATTTTGTGTAAATCACATATTGTGAGTTTCTAGAGAAATCAAAATGTGGATTAGTAAAACAAAATACAAGCATAATTTCTCAGTGCAATTACCACAGGTACAACATGAGATTGCACAGGAGGGTGGAGGGACACAATTTAAATTATTATGAAAAGAAGACTGACTTCATAGGTAACAAATTTTTATTCCACCTCCCCAAACAAATTTTTGATGAACCAAATTTTAATAAATTTAGCAAGGACTTATACCTTATTCAACTTTCCCTGTACTCGATTGATGAATTTTGGAATACTGCTCAAAATCTAGAAGTAGAAGAATGTAAGAGAATGTAATCAATTATTATTAAAGTACTTTGATAGTTTTTAAGACCTTTATAATTTAACTTTATTGACTCTAGTCAATGTACTTTGTGCATTTCATGAATAAAGGAAGTTTTGATTTGATTTGATTGATCTCTGGCTAAAAGGGTAGAGAAACCTCCGGCTTTGCAAGTAAATCCACTTTATTTTAATTGTGTCGTCGAGCCTACATGATTCTGTTTAATTATACAAGTGATGATTTTTTAATTTTTATTGCTTTTTTTTAGAAATGTTGCCAATCATCATTATTATGTTTCAGGTGGACGTGGCCGATGACAGGTTCAGTGCGCTGTTCACTTCTCACCACTTCAACGTCGACCCGGCGGATCCACAGTTCCGGAAGACTAAAGCCATGGAAGCCATCATCTCCGAGAAACTCAAGAGAAGAAGAGAGGAAGTCGAGGTAATGGTTTTTAATTGGTAGGGCAAAAAAATTATTTTGGACTGCCTATTTCTTTCATTGTTATTTTCTGTTAGATTCCTATGTTTTTTATTATTCAAAATAATAACTGTGACATTTTGAATATAAAATATATTATTTTTTTCTTTGTGATATTTTTTCAAGAGAAAACTCCATAATAGTTCATCATTATGATGAAGTGTGTTTTGGCTAAAAACCACAGCCTATTTTATCTTTATTAATTTTAGTTTGATGAAATCGCCTGCAGGGCCAGCGCACCCATTCGGGCGAACTAGGCGACCGCCTAGGACGGCACTTTCGTGGGGAGCGGCAAAAAATGGATAAAATAAAAAATAACTAAGCCAAAATAATTATACCGGTGGCTTGGTATTTACTAGTGCATTGTGTGATTGGCTTCAGAGTAACTCGGTTGCCAATCACAACATGAGCTAGTGAACCATCACTAGTGCTCCAAGCGACCGGTATAATCATTACTGGTATGTCTGGTAATTTTTGGGGGACACTTGAAGTAACCGAGTGTCATGACTGTCTCCCAAATACCTTAGCCTACTATTAACATTAATTATATACACTAACGGGAATAGGCTTCTCATTGCATAGGCGTGTTTGAAACCAATTTACGGTGGCGCTATTTTCCGCGGCGTACTTGAAGTACAGTAGAACCTCGATACTTCGACTCTCGATAGTTCGACATGGTCCGTGACAACTTAACCTGTTAATAATGACCGATAGTGTCCATGTTGGAGCCTGTCAAAGGTGAAAATGTAAACAAATCGGTGAATGATTAGAATGTTGTTTATGTTAAAGTTAAATTAGGTTATGGTTTCACTAAAATTTAGTGTTTCCTAAATTCAAATATGATTTTTATACTCCCAGTGTTAAAATTTCCCACATATTCCCTATAGTTCGATAGTTCGACACTCTCCAAGTCCACAAAGTGTCGAACTATCGAGGTTCTACTGTACAAGTAACATATGATGGGTAAATCAGTATTACCACTCTTCTTAACAAGGATGAAACATTTTATAACTCATGGTTATGTTTATGTTGTGATTGATAAAGTGTTTTTGCAGCACTGTAAATCCAGCTGAATAATCACAACATCGATTGCAACGCCTCTGGTTCGTACACAAACCTTCCAAATTTCTGTATTTCTGTATCAAACAAAATGCATTGGATGAGAAGTCTATTTACGTTATTATATATAGCCAATGCACACTTTGGCCGCCCCCTACAAAACATTTTGTTCCCACACTCTTAAGGGATTTTCCCACAAGATCTCACACCTGAGCACTATCCTACTCGCCGATGCGACAGTGATAACATCTGATCATTGTCTCAAACTTGACTGTTTTTAATGTTTTTACCTTATTTGAGATGTTTGTTTAGCGTAAAGATGAAGAGTTTCCAGTCTTCATGAAAGTTTAAGGTATTTGGTCCCCCCCCTCCCAACTCCCCCCCCCCCCAAAAAAGCAAAAAATGCGTGTTTGTGGCCATCCTGTGGGTCGGTTCCCTTTCAGCACTGCATACTACTTGCAGCGGCAAACACGCTGTGCCACTCCAGTTTGTCAAGTGCCTTTCTCGTCACTTAGTCTTATCAATTTCAGTGTTGACTCACCCAAGCAACTCTGAACGTGACAAATAGAATAGGCCTATAAAGTAAATAATATTATCTCACGCAGAGCGACGTGTCATCCCGATTTGACGTCAAATGTTAATTATTGTAGATTTTTAATGAGGGTATGAATAAAGTAAGAGGGGGGCGGCAAATGTAACCTCTGCCTAGGGCGGCAAAAGTGCTAGCGCCGGCCCTGTCTGTAGCATTTTTCAGTTGTTTAAAAATGTATTTTCTCTAATCTTTACTTTTTTGTCAAAAATAAGTGCACCAGAACTAATAAGTAATGCAATTTATGTTTGTGTTTTAGGAGGTGTCAGCGGAAAAGAAAACTAAGAAAGACACTGAACTATCTCAACTGGTTAACAACATCAAAAGCAAAACGAAAAACAAATTAAGAAATTAAAAAGATGTAAATACTTCTTTCCTTTACATTTTTTCCACCCTTTTTAACATTGTAGGAAATATTTTTTTGTAACTCTTATTGTATGAGGATTCATGTTTCTGTTCTCATCTCAAAATGAATTTTATTTGTTAAAATTATTGGCTATAATTATAATTCATAAACATATAACTAACAACAAAAATCTGTATATAATGATTTTTTTTCAAAATCCGAACTGGCCTTGCACTACTACTAGTGGGTATGGTTTTACTCAATGAGAATTGGACAACCCTTGCCTATCACATTACATTATTTTTCCCCAGTCCTGATTAATACAGCAGTACACTACCCAAATGTATAAAGAAAATTTATTTGAATAAATTTCCCCTCCGTACATTTTCATTTTCACTGGTCACTCACTGTAAACATGGGCAATTCTCTTTGCTCGTAGATACTTATTAAGAAACTGATTTGCAAATATAGATTTTGAAGCACTTTAGAGCTCTGCCCCACTAGACTCCAGAATTACTTTAGGGTTTTCGGGGTTGAATCTTGATATGGATGTTTCTTTTTGCTCATGGGTGATCCCTAAGCAATCTATGGGTGGTTTTGCAAATATAGTTTTCGAAGTTCTTTGGGGCTCTGCCCCAAAGGATTTCAAAATTACTTTTGGGCCTTCGGGGTATGGATTTGAATCGGAAGTTCGTCTTTGCTCATAGTTACTTACTAAGAAACGGTTTTGCAAATATAGTTTTTGATAGGGCTCCACCCCACATGCCTTAAAAATTACTCTTAAGGCCTACGGGGTTGAAATTTGACATGGACGTTTCTCTTTGCTCATTGGTGCTCACTGAGAAATAATTTTGCAAATTTCCGCCCCATAGAACCTCAAAATTACCATAGGTCCTAGTGGATATGAATTTAACGTGGATATCCCGTTTTGCTAACAAGTGCTAACTATATGGTTTTGTAAATATCATTTTTCAAGTTCTTTAGGGCTCCATCCCACATGACTTCAAAATTAATCCATGGTCCAGCAGGTTTGAAATTTGACATGGACGTTCCTCTTTGCTCATAGGTAACATCCATCAATAAGAAATTCCAATTCCTTTAGGGCTCCTCCCCACAAATTCTCAAATCACCATAGATCCTACGGGTTGAAATTTAACCGTTTTGCTAACTAGGTGTTCACTAAGAAACAGTTTTGCAAATATAGTTTTTTATGTTCTTTAGGGCTTTGACCCACATGACTTAATCCTCCGAGCGTTAATCGTCGATTTTTCGACCTTTCAAAAAAGTGACGTAACTTTATAGTGAATGACAGAAATGGACCCGTGAACGATACCGCTGTTACCGGGAGATTCTAAGCTATCCAAAAACACACATTTCAAATGGTGGAACATGATTGGTTGTTTGTAATATGCAATGAAACATCTAGAAAAAAAAAACTGTTACATGTGCTAACTTTGTAATCAACAAAATACATATTTTACCCATCGTTTTAAGGTTATGAATGATTAAAAGTGTCACTAATACCTTTAATTTACATTATTGGAATAAATTAATATGTTTTATCGAGTTTATAATCATAAATATGAGTATGAATTAGTGTAAAATTCATAAAGAATTAGTTTAAGAACACATGTAAAATCCTAGCTTGATTTTACATGGGTTCTTATGGGATTAGGGTAAGTACCGTAGGACATATTTGGTTTTATTCAACATACATTTTTTTCAATTACTTCTTGCCTATATAAATTATATATTTTCTTGAACTGCATAAAATTCCAAATAAAATGTATAGGGGCCTATCTTGGAATTTTGATTATGTGTGTCTAAAATTATTTTAAGGGAGAGCAAAGATATATACAAAAATATTTTTGAAATTTTTTAATTTTTAACCGATAGCCTAATTTTGGTAACAATAAGTAAGGGTAAAAATTTTGGTATTGTTAGATAGTCCATTTAATCTAATTTCATATAATATATACATTTATATTGCTATTTCATAAGATATATATTTTTTACTAATTTTTATTTGAAAGTATGAAAAACCTTCAAAAAATGTGTAACGCTCCAGGGGTGCTATACTGAACGCTCGGAGGGTTAAATACCCCCGTCGCAGCAGATCTGCGTGCTCAGCGAATTTCCAAATTTAGTATTAATTATGACCAGATAAGCCTGTAAACCAAAAATCATCACAAGCTCATAAATATGGAAATAAATGCTTATCTCCTTATGATAAATGTAGGGAAAGAGTATGCAGATATGCTGCCATAGGGAACACTGAAAGTAGGTTTTTAGCATTAAAAAAAAATTATTTTAACCATATGAAGCCATACACTAAATTTCATCAATATGAATAAATGATTTATTTCCAAAAATAATCACAACAAAAAGACATTTACATTCTGGAAATTAACTGACCACTTATCCAGTAGTGTGGTCAGTGTGAGAAAAAAATAAAAAACATACAAATGATAAATAAATAAATCAGTCTAGCTCGACATGAAAAATCGCTCACTGTGATGTTTGTATTATATTTTAAATAATAATTAGGCTATTTATATAAATTATATGTAATTACAATGGAAATAAAAATAAAAATACTTTTAATAATAATAACTAGCATAATATTTTTGTATCTTTATGTAATGGATAACATCAAATGTTTCAAGTTTTTTCTACGATAAAAGATATTGAAGAAAGAAGAAGGAAGAAAGAAGAAATAATACCCCCGTCGCAGCAGACCTGCGTACTCAGCGAATTTCCAATGGAATTTTGGTATATTTTCTATTTCCCCATAAAATTCCCATGGGGATGAGAGTATGTAGGTTTGCCGCCATATGGGTTTTGTTGGTAAATATAAGTTAAACCCTACCTAGTGATTGTACATAACAAATTTTATAAGGCTATGGTATTCTTTTTATTTTCCCCATAAACCCTATAGGGGTGAGTACGTAGGTTTGCCGCCATATGGGTTTTCTAAGCAAATATAAGTAAACACTTCATAATGAATGTACACACCAAATTTTATCAAGATATGTTAATAAATAAGCAAGCTAGAAGGTTTTGTTAATTTCCCATAAGAATAACATGGAAAACATACTTTTTCGATTTTCTCCATAACCATTTAAGCTAGGTAAAAAATTCAAAATACTAAAATGTTTGTTTTTTAAGCTCTTTTAAATGGTTTAAGTTAAAATTGTTGAATTTTCAAAATAAAAGTAAAAAAAGCCAAAAACTCATTTTTAACCCTTTTGAAACCCCATAAAACCCCGTTCCCATGGTCCAATCATTCTGGTTCGCGAACTCAACCTAGGAGACGCTGGCTTACACCTCTGTACCAAATTTCATCAAAATCGGAGGTTCCGTTCAAAAGTTATCGTGTTCACGGACACACACATATATACAGGGTGTTCAGAAAAAACGTTTCAGGAATTCAGGAGGTTATTGTTCACATCAAAATAAGCAAAAAAGTTCCTGTAAACATATGTCCTAAAATGCTTCGTTAACCCGCTAGCCGCCATTTTGTTTTTTACACTAAATAATTTTTATTTCTGTAATGGATCATTGTATTAAATTAATATTTGGCATGCACCTTCATCATAGCAATGCTCATTTTCAAGAAAAAAGTTATTTTTTTCCAATGCGTATTTTCAAAATGGCGGCCATTTTAAAATTTTAAACCAAAATATCTCAAAACGGGTAAATTTTATAAAAATTTTACTAGACACAAAAAAGTTGACAAATTTAAATATCTAACCAATGGTACCAAGTTTGTAAGGATCTGACAACAAATAACGGAGTTATTGAGATTTTTCAATTAAAATTACCTTAATTTGCATTAATTACAATGCAAAATCAATGTTTTTATGCAGAAAAATCTCAATAACTCCGTTATTTGTTGTCAAATCCTTAAAAACTTGGTATCATTGGTTAGATAATTAGATTCGTCAACTTTTTTGTGTCCAATACAATTTTCATAAAATTTACCGGTTTTGAGATATTTTAGGTTAAAATTTTAAAATGGCCGCCATTTTGAAAATACACATTGGAAAAAAATAATTTTTTTCTTGAAAATGGGTATTGCTATGATGAAGGTGCATGCCAAATATTAATTTAATACAATGATCCATTACGGAAATAAAAATTATTTAGTGTAAAAAACAAAATGGCGGCTAGCGGGTTAACGAAGCATTTTAGGACATATGTTTATAGGATTTTTTTTGCTTATTTTGATGTGAACAATAACCTCCTGAATTCCTGAAACGTTTTTTCCGAACACCCTGTATATATATATACATACATATATATCAATTTGAACGAACGGTGTTTTTGGCTTCTAGGGACCTCAAAACGAAAAAGAATCATGGTCCCGGTCTTAGGTCTCACCGTGACTACTACCGTAATAGCGTATTCCCTATAGGGAAATTCGCTAAAAAGAAGAAGAAAGAAAGAAAGAAGAAAAAAGCAATTGAAATTAATTAAAAGACTTGAAAAAGTTTAGAGTATTAAATAAATTAACAATGAATTATCTTGTTGAAAAATCCGGAATTGTGAGTTTTAAATTGTGAATCAGATAGAAAGACTTTTTGTAAATTCCCATACAATGTAAATTTGTCAGTGGAATAAAATTTATTATTATATATGACGGAGGCCAACTGATACAGTACGCTCAATCTATACCCGCGACCTCACGCACACACACACACACGCCTGACCCTTGACTCCAGATAGCAAACACAAAAGTATTGCGTAATCTGGAGTTGACGCTACCTCTTACCGGAACCATCAGGCGGCTGGTAGCCCACTACCCCGGGGCCGTCAAAGCTCAGTCCCTGCATGGCCCAGTAGCGAGACGCCCTTGGCCAGTCGGGACAGCGGCGAACCGGCGGCCGACCGCCATTTAAATAATCAATACCATTCAAACTCATTCATACATTACAATTAAGTCAAAACGGCAGTCATGTAACTGACATCGTTAAGCTCCAAAAGCCAATGAAGGAGTTTCTTACAAAAAAGTTTCTCAGAATTAATTATTGTAATATTACGTGGTATTTGATTAAAAAATTTCGGGCCAAGATATATTAAAGAACGTCTAAAACATTACTCTATTTACTTTTGGAAGAATGAATAACCCTTGTACTGTATTTCTTGTGCTATAGTGTCTATTATCCTCACCTTTGTTTCCACTTCTTATATAAAATACTTCTAAAACTTTGTATATAAAAAGAAGCTGTAATGGCAAGATTCCCAGTTCTTTATATAACGGAAATGAGCTATCTCTAATTCTCCTTTTTAAGATTATACGTAAAAAAAAGTTTTGCGTCACTCTCAATCTATCGATTAAATATTTATAAGTCCCTCCCCAACATGTTATCGCATATTGTAGTCTAGAGTGTATAAGAGCATAATACAAACTTCGCAGAAGAGATGTGTCACAAAAATTTTGCAAAAAATAAAATGTCCTGATTGAAGTTCTAATTTTTGTGTGTAATTCTGTGGTGTGATTTTCCCAATTCAACTTCTCGTCTAGTATAACTCCGAGATATTTGAAGCAAGTTACCTGTTCAATAGCTTGACAGTCACAATTTACAGTATTACAGTTTAAGATGTGATATTTTAAGGGAGTAGGGAAAACATATCCTGTGATATCAAAATTGATGAATTTTGTTTTGCTAACATTAATCTCCATGCAGTTTTTCTCACACCAGTTTCTTAACAAAAATAGATCATGGTCAATATTGAAGGAAGATTTATGAGATCGTTTATAAAAATGAGAAACAGGGTTGCAGAAATTACCGACCCTTGTGGAACTCCGGACCTTACAACGAGAGGCTCACTGAGAATGTTTCCTATTTTAATTCTTTGCTTTCTCTCCGTAAAAAAACTTCTGAACCAATTTAATGCTACTCCTCTGATTCCTACAGCTTCTAGCTTATTTAAAAGAAGAATGATTAACGAAATCAAAAGCTTTTTTATAATTGATAAAAAGACCGTCGTTTTGAGTTTAGAATTCCAGCTGTTGTAAATTTGATCCATTACTGAAATTAATGCGTCCTCGGTTGATTTATTTTTAGTGAAACCAAATTGTCTATTACTGAAAAAGTTCAATCTGTTTAAATATTTTAATATGCGTTCCTTACTAATCTTCTCAATAATTTTAGAAAACACTGATAACAGACTTATGGGCCTTAGATTGTCAATTTTGAAACTTTTATTTTTTTTCCAGATCGGCACTACAACACTCATCTTCATTTTCTCAGGAAAAACGCCTTCGACATAACTTAAATTTATTATATGGACTAAAACAGGGGAAATCTCATCTGATACGTGTTTTATGATCTCTACGGTGGTGACTTTATCAAACCCAGTCGATTTTTTATTTTTAAGATTACCGATAATTTGTTTGACTTCCTCCACTGTTGTAGGCGCACAGAAAAAAGAATTTGGATAATAGTTAAGTGGAGGAAGCGGTGGTGCGTTGGCAGTGCCGGTACCCGCGATGTGTGCTTGACCAGATTGTACGTCGATAAGATACTCATTAATGGTTTTTGCTACTGTAGCCGGTTCACATAGTAACTCGCCACTATCTAATTCAATCTTATCCACACTTTTATTACTTACTCTGCCTGTCAACTCATTGATAATTTTCCATTGCTGAGATGTATCTCCGCCACAACTCTCGAGTTTCATTCTATAAAATTGGTTTTTTACGTAATCTATCTCATGCTGCAAATCGTTACAAAATCTTTGAAAATAACTAATAAACCTCGTATCATATGGCCTTCTTTTATAAATTTTGTACAACCTTTTCCTTCTTTCGATTTTATTTAAAATGTTTGATGTTATCCATGGTGAGATACTTTTAGCCTGTGTTAATTTAGAACTTTGACAATGTCTTTTCTTACAATTTTCAACTACACTTAACAGTATATCTTGAAACCTATTATAACTAATATTGACATCTTTGCTTTCTAGAACTAAATTCCAATTTGTTTCTTTCAATTTATGCTTAACTAAATGCTTGTCATAAAAAAAATTGTTAATCTCGCTAATGTCATCATATCTGTCCATTGCTGAAGGAGTTTGCCTATTCTCCATATGATTAACATGGGAAAAGAGTATGCAGGTTTGCTGCCATGATAAGCACAAAAACCAAGATTTTTTACCATAAGTGGACGAATCTCAACCAAATGAAGCTGAATACCAAGTTTCATCCAAAAACATTGCTTAATAAGTGAAATATCCTTATTCTCCATAAGATTAACATTGGAGCCTCAAAATACAACGTACTGTCTTTAGACTTTGTAATATCTCGGTAACCAATGGAGATAGAGCAAAGCTTCAAAATGCTAAATTGTGTGTTTTTTTGAGCTAAATCCAATGGTCAAAATAAAAATTTGAAATTTTTAAAAAATACTTATGAAAAATGCAAAAAACCCATTTTTGGGGTACAAAACCCCCCAAAACTACCCCTTCCGATAGGTCGATATGTCTGGTTTACGAACTCATCCGAATAAACGTAGGATTACACATCTCTACCAAATTTGGTGTCAATCGGACCATTTTTACGAGAGTTATCGTGCCTAGGGACAAACATATATATATACAGGGTGTCCCGGAACTCTCTGGAACCCTTTTGTATATTTGTTCCTTGCATCGAGACAAGAAAAAAACATCATACAAATAGGGTTCTAAAATCCATCGTTTAGCCGCTAGCCGCCATTTTGTTTTTTTCACGTAGTAATTTTTATTTCTGTAACGGATGGTTGTATTCAGTTCATATTTGGTATGAATCTTTATCATACTAATGTACATTTTCAGGAAAAAAATTAATTTTTTCTATTGTGTATTTTCAAAATGGCGGCCATTTTTAATTTTCAAACTAAAATATCTCAAATTTGGTAAATTTCAAAAAAAATTTACTATGTAGAAAAAAGTTGCTAAATTAAATTATCTAACCAACGGTACCAAGTTTGTAAGGATCTGATAACAAATAACGGAGTTATTGCGATTTTTCTGTGAAAATGGCCATAATTTGCAATAATTATAATGCAAAATCAATGTTTTTTTGGAGAAAAATCGCAATAACTCCGTTATTTGTAATCAGATCCTAATAAACTTGGTACCAATGGTTAGATAATTAAATTTGGCAACTTTTTTGTACAAAGTAAAATTTTTTTTAAATTTACCGAATTTGAGATATTTTAGTTTGAAAATTAAAAATGGCCGCCATTTTGAAAATACACAGTGAAAAAAATTAATATTTTTCCTAAAAATGTACATTAGTGTGATAAAGATTCATACCAAATATGAACTGAATACAACCATCCGTTACGGAAATAAAAATTATTACGTGAAAAAAACAAAATGGTGGCTAGCGGCTAAACGATGGATTTTAGACCCCTATTTGTATGATGTTTTTTTCTTGTCTCGATGCAAGGAACAAATATACAAAAGGGTTCCAGAGAGTTCCGGGACACCCTGTATATATAACAATTTTACACTAGCCATCACGAGAGAAGTCCGTTGAGGGCGGGGCTTAGCGGTCACGTGATTGTGGACCAACGAATGAGATTCAAGCGATGTTATTCACATAGCCGTTATTCACATAGCCTAATTGCATAAATCACATGTTGTAAATAATAACACTTCCAAATGTAAACAATATATATGTAAACAATGCGAAATACAATCTCTTTTAAACCCCTTTTTTTTATAAGAGTAAGTGTTGATGTTAAGTATCATAATCGTATCAAGTAAATTTTGTGGTTGTTTCAATATGGATGAAAAACACCTCCCGTATCACTTGCTATTAAAAAGGAGAAAAACGTTTAACAGTGCAGAACGGAACGTAGTGTACAACGTTTATTGTTTTTTTTTAAACAGCTCGCTCCTTTTCGTCATTTTGCGAGTGTGTTAATTGTAATCAAACTGGAAAATAATGTGCTATTGCTTGCAAGATTAGTGAAAAAAGTCAGTTAACATAGTAAATAAGTAGCCAATAGGCCTATTGCCAGTTTTTTAAGAGTCGCCAACACCAACTTTTTCAACACCAAAAAAATCAAGAAAACGAAAGTCCCCAGTCATTACCTGGATAAACTCCCCCCCCCCCCCCCCTAAAACCGATTAAAATATTGCTATTAAAATATCAGAAAAGTTAAACTGTTATTGGAAATTTCCGGACAATAATACACCTAAACATCCGGACAATGATAAACTGTTGGAAAATGAACAGCAACAACAGGGCCGCCGGCACAGGAGAGAGGCACTCCTTGGCTGAGCAGACAACACGACAAGTCCGGCAACGATGTTCTCTTTCCAAGAATTCAAGCATCAATACACTGTGTAAAATAATGAATAAAGGATCAAGTAGTCGACAATATTCAAATCCACAAAATTATGTTTCTGTTTTTTTAATGTTCCTGTTATTGTTTTTGTCAAATAATTTTTAACTGTTAGGCCCGAGCCGTAATTTAGCTCAGTAAGCCGGCAGTTGTTTATTTCCTAATTATGTAGGTCTACCACTTGTTATTTGTTAATTTTTATCTTTCTAGAAATTTGGGTGAACTTTTAGTTGGTATGATTCACGGTAGAAATAAGATAATTCAAATCATGAAACTCTAGGGTATACTGTCCAAGTAAAATACTGTTAGCAACCAGAAAGCTAGCCTATATGACAAAGTCTATTGTATTATTTGATTGTTTGCATTGTTTAAGGGAGAACAAACAATTACTAATTACAGTATTTAGTTTTTAACTAAAAAAAAGAACTATGATTGTGATACGTTATTTTTTCAAAAATTTAATTTTAGATCCTGAGGCACAATATGCTATGATTCCATGTATCTAGTGTTATTAAGTCTGTGGTTTGAAATATTGTCTAACAAAATTACAATTTTTTAAGAAGGTAAAAGATAAATTCAGGACAACGCGAACAATTGTAAACGCTTAAAAATGTTAGTTTAACACTGACATTTGATTTCGTATCCTGATTTAAGGGTTAAAGAAAAATGAAACCAAGGGGCTTCTTAGAAGGAATAAGGGCATATTTCCCAAGTAGCAAGGAAAACTTTTTAAAAATATTGACAAAGCTTTTAAAAACTTTTTAAACTAAGTAGTATTTAAAAACATTCAAAAAACTTTTTAAAAAGTGTTCAATAATTTCTTCCGATCAAACAGTTAAAACAATGCTGTTAAAATGTTTTTAAAAACTATTTGAAAATATTTTAAATATTAAAACATTTTGACAGTAAAAACTTTTCAAGAAAGTTTTAAAAACATTTTTGTGTTATTTATAATAATTTATTATTTTAAATAATTTTTTTGTGTTTTACAAAAATTTTAAAGACATTTTTTGCTTAAATTTCTGCTTAAATCAAAACTCGAACATGTTTTTAAAAATATTTTGTAAACTTTTTGAAAGCAATTGATAGAGCACGTAGTTGAACTTTTTAAAATCTTTTCAAAAACATGTTGAAAAATATATAAGAACTGGTTGACCATCATCTGTTAAAATTCCTTTGAATTTTATGAATAAGGAATTAAACATCAGAGGTGAATTGAAAAGTAATAGAGATTTGACTTACTCAATACTCGTCTGTGAAATTTTTTTAGATCATGAGATGTAATAATAAATTAATTATTTTATTTACTTTCCCCACGCAGTGTCTATTTTGACACTAGTGATGTCTGGAATAATGGTCAAATATATGAACACAAATAAAATAAAACTCTTTATTTGTAATTTTGTAATACAGAATTTGCGTCTTTTTCGTGCACCCTAATATTGTTTTATTATTTATTCCATCCTCAGTGGCCTAAGTATATCCCTTGAAAGTTGGTCTTTTGAATTCGGTTGTTGTTGGCCTTGAGTTCGTTCGTTGGTTCCCGTTGTGTCTTCTTCACCGCTCACCATTGCCGTCGCCATTGTAGCCTTTCTCTTCTCTTTCGCTAACGAGTAACGACGCTGACTTTGAACTTGAGTGTTTGTTTAATTACTTGTATACTTGTATACTTGTTTTCTTCATCTTTGACCGACGACTGTCGGATAGATTGTGTCAAAAAATATATTTACATATAACATACTATATACAACATACATTTATTTACACTAACACTTGTGGCTATATTGGCGGACGGGTTTATTCAAAAAATAGGTTCGTCCCTCAGCTCTTCAAGGGTGTATAGAGGTCTGTTAAGCAGCCTATCCCGCAAGACTGTCCTGAATGCCTCGGAGTTCAGCTCACGCACATTTGCCGGCAGGGTGTTGAAGAGCCTAATAGCATAACGAGGATAGCTTTTCAGTGAGCTAGACAGACGGCAGCGGGGCATGTCAAGGTTTTGCGCATGGCGAGTTCCGTATGTATGTCGTTCTTCTCTCCTAATAAAGCTGGACTCGTTATCCTTGAGGAGGACTAGGATATTAAGGACATACTGGCTATGGACAGTGAGTATACTCAGTTTCTTAAAAAGGGGCCTACAGTGCTCATTGTGCCTAGAGTAAGTTATTATTCTCACTGCCTTCTTCTGCAACAGCAATATATCGTGGACCGCCGACGAATGCCCCCAGAGAACCAGGCCATACATGAGGTGGCTGTGAAAAAGAGCATGGTAGACAGTTTTAAGATAATCTGTCGTGATCAAGTCGCGCAGTTTTCTCAGAAGGTACAAGACCCTCGATAGCCTTGTACAGACCTGCCCGATGTGGTGTCTCCAGCTCAGCCTACTGTCCACCCAGAAGCCTAGTAATTTTACTGGTTCTCCAACATCTTCACATTGTTTGAGGGTACATATGAGGGACTGCGTTATTAAATTTATTAATTAAATCGTTCGGTGTTGGCGGTGGTCGTGAGTGTTCATCCAGGACTTCAGCTTATTTGCTGGGTGTGTCTTATCCAGGAGAATGTATAGCAGCAGCAGGTAAGTCCCTCTTTAAAACTATTATTGAACTAGGTAGGCCAAACTTGACCGTGTTAACTTTGAGATAGCATAGCCGACATTCTCGACATGGTAACATAGCAAACAAAAACTAACTTATGAGTTCCGGGTCACTTGAGAGCTCCTAACTTATCCCGAAATCGAGGCAACAAATTTTAGAGCTAAGATAAGCCGCCTTTAAAATGAAGAGCTTATTATCCAATAATTATAAAAAATAGAGTTGAAGTTTATAACAACCAAATCAATGGTGTTTGGAAACGTTTAAAACGCACAATAGCAAAATTAGGTTCTATAACTTACATTGTTTTCTCACACCTCCAAAATAAACTTGAATAGGCCTACTTTATTTTGTGTTGTTCATTGATAATGATACAGATTACATTACAGTAGTAAAAATTTGTTGTTGTTTTTGTTAGGCCTATTTTCAGTTAATTGTTTGCAATATATTTGTTTTATTGTCATAAGGTATGTTTAATTATCTTAGAAAAAAACCATATCAGGTGATAAAATAGTGATCGTATTGTGTAGCATAGGCCTAGCAAGTTATTATTGCAAAATCAAAATTTTAACATCATCGATAATGACGGTGGAGTAGGATAATGACGTTTCGCCCTAAAATTATTTTAGGGGAGCGCAAAGTTACATTAAATAATTTCTTGGTACATTTTTGTTTTTAACCTACTTACAGCCTAATTTTTGTAACAAAATGCAAGGGTACCTTACCTAACAATTTTTGGATTGTTAAATTGTCCATGTTAAGCCTATGATCTACTTTCATATAGGGAAGCCGGGGTAATAAGAGTAGGCCTAGAGAACCACTAATTTGTAGCTCTAAATCTATTATGATAGGCCTACAGGAATGAAAAAATTCATGTAAAAAAAGTCTAAATTATGAATCGGAAAAATAAATTTGGAAGCTCTATAACTAACGTAAGCAAAATTTAAAGAGTTATTCTCTAATTACCGGTACCCCCACTGATTTCTCCTATTACCCCAAGTGGGGTAAAACTTAATAAGAGATGAGGCTGTTATTTCTTTAGCTGAATGTATTCAGAAGTTAGTGGGGTAGGCCTATTAGTAGAAACCTTGTATTGAGACAAGCTTAGGGGTAAAATATTATTTAGCCTAAAAATAATTAGTTTTTTTAAAGTTGTTAACTTAGAAATAAAATATTTAAACCGTCGAAATTGGTGTGGAAAATTACACAAATAAAGATTTATTGAGTGCCAAATAATCTTGCGTACTGTACCCTAATGTCAGTTTTTTCATCTTCAGACATGAATGAAAGAGGATAAGTGGAAAAAGAAAATATATTAGTTCAATTTACTGTGTTTTTATACAAGTTTCCTTAAAAAAAAAAAAAAAAACAAAAACAGACACTTAGTAAACTATAAATTCAATAGGCTATAATGGGCACCTTATTTATTCACATTATAATAAATATTTTTTCAATGGCATATCCACTTAAATGAGACAGTAACACTTGATAATTTATTTAAACATTATTAACAAAGTTTTTGTGTATTAAAAAAAATTTTCGCATCTTAACCACGATATGATGCGGTAAGGACCTTAACTCAAAACAAAACCACTACCGGTAGTTAATTTATATGCTCTGTTAAAAATAACTCTAACTAGATAAATGTTTAACATGTTCTTTGTTATTTTGATGTGAAAGAAATTGGGCAACTGAGCAGAACAACTACGGTACCAGAAAAAGATTTACATATGAAAAGAGTTCATCGCCCTATTGTCTTATTACCCCACAGTGACACACATTGAGGGGTAACAAGAAAATTGCTAATAATAATTTTTTTAAATAAATTATCCTCAACTCTTTTCATATTTTTTTACTATCCACTAAGCAAAAAAACATGAAAAATTATTTTTAAAACAACCTTTTACTAATAAATGGGTATATAAATATTTGAGAAGCTTGCCGAACTCAAACCACTAAATCAGATTTAAGAATTTTTGGGCTTAACTGATATGGTGATGACTAAACATTAATATTAGAGTCTAATTAATGCTTTGGTTTAAAGACAAATGCTGAAACTTCCAAAAACCAGTTAAAAAAATATTTTTACACAGTTTAATTTTTTTGTTTTTAAATTTTTTCTATTATTACCCCATTTATACACCGGCTTCCCCAAAATATATACATGTGTAGTTTACCGTACTAGGTTTGTCAAAATAAGTTATATACCTACTTACTTTTTACTAATTTTTTATTAGCGAATTTCCCTATAGGGAATATGCTATTACGGTAGTAGTCACGGTAAGACCTAAGCCCGGGACGATGATACTTTTTCGTTTTGAGGTCCCTAGAAGCCAAAAACACTGTTCGTTCAAATTGATATATATGTGTATATATATGTCCGTGAACACGATAACTTTTGAACGGAACCTCCGATTTTGATGAAATTTGGTACAGGGGTGTAAGCCAGCATCTACTAGGTTGAGTTCGCGAACCAGAATGATTGGACCATGGGAACGGGGTTTTATGGGGTTTCAAAAGGGTAAAAAATGGGTTTTTGGCTTTTTTACTTTTATTTATAAAATTCAACAATTTTAACATGAATCATTTAAAAGAGCTTAAAAAACAAACAATCTAGTATATTGAATTTTTTACCTAGCTTAAATGGTTATGGAGAAAATCCAAAAACTTTGTTTTCATGTTATTCTTATGGGAAGTCAACAAAACCTTCTATCTTGCTTATTTATAAACATATCTTGATAAAATTTGGTATGCATATTCATTCGGAAGTGTTTAAGTTATATTTGCTTAGATAACCCATATGGCGGCAAACCTAAGTACTCACCTCTATGGGGTTTATGGGGAAAATAAAAAGAACACCATAACTTGATAAAATTTGGTATGTACATCCACTAGGTAGGGTTTAACTTATATTTACCAACAAAACCCAAATGGCGGCAAACCTACATACTCTCATCCCCATGGATTTTATGGGGAAATAGAAAATATACCAAAATTCCATTGTAAATTCGCTGAGTACGCAGGTCTGCTGCGACGGGGGTATTTAAAAGTACTATTCTAAACCTTTAAAAATGTTTAATGCTCCAGGGGTGCAACATTGAACGCTCGGAGGGTTCATTAATAGGCCAATGACAAATCGCAACTACTGTGTCAAACTTTTTAAAAGCTATTAACTTTTCTAACGATCGATTGATTTGTAAATTTTATTTAGCCTAGCATTCCACATTTCCATGAGTCCATTGATTTGTAAGGTTATTTAATTTATTTAGCCTAGCCTAAATTTAATTTTAAATGAATGTTGTGTATCTAGCCTAGTATTGTGTTTCAGATAATTTGCTTAGTTTCAATGTTAAAAGTTAAAACATGTCGAAACGTATTAGAAAACCATACTATTCTTTAACAAAACGAGGAAAGAGAAAGAGACTTGAAAAAGACAATGACAGTATTGAAGAAAATTTTATGGGAGGTGAAGGAATCAGCCCTAGGCCTATGCCTGATTTCATTGATGCCAATGACAGTAGAGAAATTAACGAAATGATATCAAGTGATATCACCCAAGAGATTGAAAACCCATCAGAAAATAGTGATGCTGATGATGTTAACGTGGACTATAATGAATATCGGAATTCACTAAATTTATTCTCTGATTCAGATTCAAATAACAGTGACACAGACAAATCCTATGATTGTTTTTCTTTAAGTTCTCATGATGATGTTGATGATGAAAGTATTAAAGTTATAGATGAAAATTTGTTATCATTTAAAAGATTTTTACAAGAATGGGCTCTTGATAAGAATGTGCCTCATTCCACTCTTTCATCTCTGTGTGCTGGCCTTAAAAAACATTATCCAAACTCTTTTTCAGAGTTACCAGTGGATGCGAGAACAATTTTAAAAACAAGTGTACATCTAAATGAAATCAACATTAATCCTGGGCATTACATTCATATTGGATTAAAAAAACAACTTCATTTTGTTTGTGCACAAATGAAACTTTACCAGAGTCAACAAACCACTTTACATTTATTATTTAACATTGATGGGTTACCTTTATTCAAGAGTTCTGCTGGTGAAGTTTATCCTATATTGTTTTCCTTGCCATTAATTAGGTCATTAAAAAATAAAGTATTTACTGTAGGAGTTTACTACGGCACGCAAAAACCTGAAGATTTATATGCATTTTTGGGACAGTTTCTCTGTGAACTGACAGATGTTTTAGAAAATGGAATAAGTTATGAGGGTGGTGGGGTGGAGGTGAAGTTATTAGGATTTACATGTGATGCGCCTGCTAAAAGCTATGTTTTAGGAATTGTGGGACATGGTGGTTATTATTCTTGTACACGATGCCATGTAAAGGGTGTTACATTTGAAAATAGGAGAGTGTTTACGGAGCTCAATTGCAAGAAGAGAACTCATGAGGAATTCATTAACAAGTGTGATAAAAATCACCAGCCTCGAGACACCCCCCTTGTGAACGTTCCTACAATAGTTTTTCCAAATTCATTTCCTCTCGACTATATGCACCTGGTGTGTTTGGGAGTCATGAGGACTCTTTTATTTATTTGGAGTTCAGGCCCATTACCTTTAAGGCTCTCCCCAACACAAAGGAATTTAATATCTGAGCAACTTATTTCCTTTAGACAGGCTCTCCCTTCAGAATTTAATAGATTGCCACGAGATCTAAAACATTTAAAGTACTGGAAGGCTACAGAATTAAGAACTTTCCTATTGTATTTCGGTCCTGTTGTAATGAAAAAAGTACTACATGAGGAAAAATATAATCATTTCCTGCAACTACATGTTGCAATGACAATTTTATTGTGCTCAAAAACGTGTTGTGACTCAAAAATGAGAGAGTACGCAAAAGGTTTATTAGGTAATTTTGTATACAAGGTAGACAAACTGTACGGAGTGCAATATTTGACACACAACTTTCACAATTTGATTCATATAACTGACGATGCAAATTATTTTTCAAATATTATTCCAAATTTTAATTTACATGATGTGTCTGCTTTTCCATTTGAAAACTATTTGCAAACAATAAAAAAACTGGTTAGAAGTAGAGCCAATCCCCTTCAACAGATAGGTAGAAGACTGGGTGAGCTCTTTTCTTTAGAATCAAGTAGGATTTCTAGAGACAATGCAAACACCTGCTCAAATGGGTTTCAAAGTAAACACAATGATGGCCCATTACCCGCTCTCTGCGGTGGTCCTCAATATAGGACAATGTTTTTTGAAGGTTTCAAACTATCTACATACCAAAAAGACAACTGTTGTCAAACTAAAAAAGGAGACGTATTAGTAATTGAAAACATAGCTTTTTCCAAAGAGTTGAAGCAAATGGTTGTAATAGGGAGAAAATTTCTTCAAAAAAGTAATTTATATGGAGATCCACTATGTGAAAGCTCGAGATTGGGAATTTTCAAAGTCTCCAGATTGTCTTCCAGAAAATTTTGGCCTGTGCATCAAGTTTCAAGGAAAATGTTGTGTTTACCTTACGAGAGAGAGTTTGCTGTTTTTCCATTGTTGCACTGTGGAAATTAAATTTAGGCTAAAAGTTGATGGGTAAACTAAATCTGTTTTAATAAAATCATTTTACTTTTGTTAAAACAATCTTTTAGTACAGTTGGCGAAAAAGTTTTTCGGTTTTCAATAAATTATCAGCTCAAAATTTTACGTTTAGTGTGATGTATTATTAATTTTGACTTTAATTCTGTGATACAAACAATAATTTTTCTTTGAAGGGCTAAAATATTGTACAGTAAACTACCTCTTAATCCAACATTCTATGATCCAGCACACTTGATAATCTAGCAAGACTTAAAGAAAATTTGTATTGATATGTATAAAATAATAATGAATATGTTCAAGTTGGTTTTGGATTGGAAGTAAATTTGTATTGATATGTATAAAATAATAATGAATATATTCAAGTTGGTTTTGGATTGGAAGTCCCGAGAGGACAACACTGTGCCATACCAAACTCTTTAGAATGTGTGAAGGGTAGACGAGTCGTGTTCTTCGGGTGACATAGTATAATTCAATTCTCATTTTATAGTTTCATAATCATGTACCGGTACCGTATTTATGTTATTCAATGTTATTCTTATATGTAATGTAGTACAGTAAAGCTGTTTAAAAGATACATATTTTGAATGTAATTTTGCTTTTGAATTCACATTTTTCTTACATTCCTCCTGGAATATTTTGTAATTTGGCATGCATCAAGTCCCAGACATGCAGGATTAGAGGAAGTTTACTGTAATAATAAAAAATAATATTTATATGACAGTATTTAAAACACTGATTACAAGGACTTTTCTTATAAATTTTTTTTGGGAATAACACATTTTATAACATAATAATTACATAATTTACATAATAATTACATAATTATAAGTGTTTAGTATATCTAATATGTTTTATTTCAGTGTGTCTTCTGAAGACAATGAAAAAATACCAATGTGGACATTGATCCACAAAAAAAGTGATGATGAATATGACTGTGTGCCCAACGAGTGGCTTATATCAGCAAATGAATGTTATTACCCCCCAGATGGGGAATCTGTTGCACAACAAAAAAAATATGCCAAACAAGGAATTTTGCCAAATATTGAGTGGCCTATTAAGGAAATACGAATAATCAAGCGTGATTTTGGTGAGTTTTTTTTAAGTAATAGGCCTATCTCATATTTTTAATTATTTCTATTTTGCTCCTAATTTTAATTGAAATTGCTAATAGTGCTTTACTGATACGTTTAGTTAATTTTAAGTCGATCTCCGTCCCCCCAATAAATATTATTTTATGGGGTCTCTGTCTAATCCTACATGTAACCTAATGGCTACCTGATTTACGTTTTCACCTATTTTGTATTTTTTTACTGATAATTATATAGTCCTGACCACAAGCTAATTCATACGGAAGCCCTGAAGGGCCAAAGAGTTAGTATAAATTTATTACACCGCCGTGTTTGAAAGACGGCGAGCCGTGTTTCAAAGTCGGCAAGCAGTTAAAAGACGGCAAGCCATGTTTATAAGTCGGTGAGCCGTGTTTGAAAGTCGGCGATCGCCGTGTTAGAAAGTCGGCGAGCCGTGTTTGAAAGTCGGCGAGAAGTATCTGAAATTTTTGAGCATTTTGATAAATTAATTAAGACTAATAATTAAAAGACTTTTTATTGACTCTTAAACGGATTTTCATCCCGTTATTAAATTGAAAATAACCGAAACAATCAAATCTCTGGAGCAACAATAGTCTGTGCATTTGTTAAAATGAGCCAAACAGTTTTGTTTGTTGGGGCCTGATTTCATAGAAATCTAAAAGTTGTAATGTTTTTTAATTAGTTTGCAAATGAGATTATATCTAATCATATACCTAATCTAATATCAGATATCTAACTATTACTCTTAATTACTTTATCAAAATACTCGCCAAATTTCAAATACATCCGTTGACTTTCAAACACGGCTCGCCGACTTATAAAAGACGGCTCGCCGACTTATAAAGACGACTCGCCGTGTTTTAATAACGGCGGTGTAAAAAATGTATGCTTTCTTTTTGGCCCATCAGGGCTTCCGTAAATTCAACAGTATACTTACTTGTCACTCTTTTTTTTTGTATTTTGCAGAAAACTTTGATAGATGTGTAATGGATGCCTGCAGACTACAGAACCACAAAAGAACACTCACTAGTTCCGAAAATGAGGTACACAAAAAGAGACCGCAGAAAGTAAATTTGAAATACAAACAGGATTTTGAAACTTCTTTAAAAAAAGAAAGCCTCAAGGCAAAACACACTCTAAAAAAAACTAATGAATTTGCCAAAATGCCTTCATTGGAATCTTCAAAAGAAAATGAGAATGTGACTGAAACTTTTCGCACTCCAAGCCCAGTTCTTAAAACCAGGAGACTTTCCTGTAATCCGTCTGTTGAATCAGCCTCTAAAACATTAGCGCAGAGGAAGTCAGGTTGCCACTTGAGGCCTAATTTGAAACATACTTGTATTTTCGAGAGAGGCGAAATATCTATGGATAATTTGGCAATGCAGTTATGTTCAATCTCACGTAAGTATTGTTCATCTCACACATAAACTTAGGCATATTGAACTTGTTCTATTTTTTTAATAAGTCGGCTTTCTTAGCAAAATGTTATTATGCCTACTTAATTCTTGTAGCATAATCAAATATGTAAGCACCTTCTGCATAGACATAAAACTATAAAGGTATGAAGGTTTGGTTTTCCTGTTTTCTAAGACTACATTTATTTGAGAGTCGTATTTGAGAGAGAATTATAAATTATTACATGCCTCGCCACATTTATCATTGATACCATTGATAATATCATGATATTTTCTTTTTATATTATTTCAGGTAGCATATACACTCTAACAGAGGAAGTAAAACATCTCAATGCTGATATGAGCAGCCGTTGGCCAGACAATGAAAATTCAACTACAAAAATTCAGAAAGATGAAAGCAGTGACAGCGGCAGTGACGTGGAGACTGATGAAATATCAAAAAAATTCCCATTTATGACCCTGGAAGACCTAATGGCTTTCAATGAATCTTTAAAAGATTTTGAAAATCAGAAAAAAACAGTAAGTATTAACTAAAACTTATATTGTAATCAGCGAGCACATAACATAATAGAGAAGACAGGCGCTTGAACGCCGTGCACCTGTAGTGAGACAGAATCAATTCACAGTAAAAAACCGCGGCAAAAAAATTGTTATTAGAAATAGTAGTACTGCATTAATATTGTTGAAATTTTGCATTTACATACTACAGACTCTTGGGATAACGTTAGTAAACATTTTTAAATTTTTAAAAATATACAAACCTACAAATAAATATTTTAATGTGTGGAATTGTAGTTTAAATCTTTCAAACAAACATTAAAAAGTTGTTCTGCGAGAAAAGTTTTTATTTTTTGATAAGAGATTTTTTTCAGCGGGAAAGTTTTTCATATATAATCTAATTCAATTTTTAGCTTTACCTTTCTACTCTACGATGGTTTTCTATGGTTTTCTAAAAACCGAGGTACCAGGAAAACCCCGCAGCTCAGTCGGCTAACCAGCCGCGCCGGCTGCTGTCTTATCGCTATCCAGTGTTTGTCACTACCCCAGGCTATAATTTTTATTTTAAAATATTCTCATTTGGATTGGGAAAAAGTACTGTCATTTGGGACATACAGGGGGTTATTTACATTGTACTTAAGTAAAAACTGGTTTTATTTACATAAGAGTCATCTTCACCTTTGGGCTAGTAGGGCAGTCGGCTATGTTCACCATACGACTTTTAGGCAAAACATGGTATTTTATTCCCCTGTTCGTACGCCGTTTTCAACAGATTTTTTTTAACTTGATAATTGTTTAGTTAAATTCTGATATTAGGTCCCTCATACCTTAAATGTCTGAAAATCTGAAAATAGGCTCTCAGCGACATCGCAAAGTCTCTAAATTTTTCTTACTTTTAACATTTTTTCTACTAATACCATTTATTTTTACTGATATAACATGTATGAGGGACCTAGATCTAACCTTGGTTTACAAGAAAACATATTTTTCTCAATAAATATCCAAAAACACCGTCCGAAACAGGGGAGTACTGAGGCATGTTTTCTGGTTTTATAATAAGGGTGAAGATGACTTAACTCTCATTTATAAGTTTGAATACGTAATTTTGGTTATTAAAGAAGTTGATCCAAATTTTATAAAAACCATTCAATATTCATTGTACCAAAAAAAATTTTAGTTTAGGTGTTATACTAAAACGAGTCTCAGCTTCGACTTTATAAAGATTTTCATTACTTAACATACAATGGTGTTTTTATTTTACAAAGAAATACTTATTGAAATTTGTATATCCGAAAATTCTAGTTAAAAATAATTAAAGAAACTTGGATTAATGATATTATTTAGGCCTACAGTATTTCTTTACAGTATTTTTTTAAATTTCAATTTGATTTTTCTTATTTCAATTTAAAAGTAGTTAAGACACATCTTTTCATTTCCAAACGACTTTCAAATATTAACAAAAAACTGATTGTTATATTGTCATAACTAATGTAGTTTACTATGTAAGCGATGGACGGCTATTTTTCTTAAAAGTTTATAGCCTATAGGCTATAGACTAAAACGTACCATTACAAAATTTAGAAAACAAGCAGAACAACAAGAAATTTACCAAGCAAATTCATACCCTTTAAGATCAAAGAAAAGGGTTAAATAATATTCTAATTGCCATAATGAGAAGAATAGAAACACTAATACCTAGGCTTATTGTAAAATGTGATATCCTCGGGTTGTAAGCCCCCCGTTTTTTTTTTTTTTTTTTTTTATCAGAAGATCGGTGATTGCAACCGAATGCAGCACAATTTACTGCATCGAGTAGTATAAATGTCTTAAACTAATATCAACAGAAAATAAAGTTTGCTGCGACGTTTGTGATGCGACTGCATTTACGATGTGGTAGCGTAAGACGGCAGTGCAGCGAAAACACCATGCCTACAAGCTGAGAAAAAGGAGGAAAAGAATCATATTTGCTTGTAATAGTTATTAAATTAATTTACCCAACTTTTTTCTAGGCTCGAGTATTCAAGAACATGATTTCATCATATGGGTCAAAAAGTTACCCTCGGGCAACTACTGCTCTTCTTCGAGGAGTTATCGGCCAAGAGCTAACGGCATCATTCACTTGGAAAGGTCATGCCCGTAAGGGGCACACTTTGAAAAAACTTCCTTTTGGTGAACTGGCCATTAGCAAACTCATTGTTCGTAAGTAAAAGCAAATAAAAGTTATACTATTATTGTAAAGCCTGTATCTTTAAAAATTACTCTTTAAGGAGTAGCCTTGTGTTAGCACTATATTCAAGATTATCAACACAAATTAAACAAATTAATTGCTCATATGTAAATATACCCATGTTAGCTCTCACAGCTAACATGAATGTAAAGATAAAATCGCATTGCAGGCCTACTGAAACAATTATAGTCATCAAGAAGAGGTGAAATAGCCTATTATATTTATCAATCGACTAAATTACCTGGGTGAAGAGACAATATAACTAATTTTATTAGCTTTCATCCACATCCTAATCATCACATGGATGAGAAACCAACGTACAAAATTAAATAGTAATTGTAATTCTGTCATAATAGGTTAGGCATTTACGTTGCGAACCCTGGGATTAATCCCGCTTTCGAACTGAGCAAATCCTGGCAACTTAAATATTTTTGTTACTGTGGCTTACAAACTTAAAATTAATTAAATAAATATTGACGTGACCTAAAGTACATCACAGAATATTAGCGTCAAATAATAGATTACATCCGATTTTATTGCATTTGGACGGGTGTGGAAAAACAAGTCTGTGTATCAAACGGACTAAATGAATCGGTTTGAATGATTGAAATGAATCAATTCGATAGGTGAGCCGTACTTTCCATTACCAGCTGATGCAATCACGATTAACTTAAAACGGCGGGTTTACCCGATTGTTGCTGAACATTACCGAAGCACTGTCAGTCTGAATACTCTTTTGGTTTTAATTCGACAATAATATTTTTAAATGTAATCATATGTTCTAATGCAAAAATGTTACTTCCATGAGAATAACATGGTAACTATGATTCTCTATGGAGGAATCAGGATAGTAACTATTAAGTTGTCCTATACAAGGCAAAGACCTACAGGTTCAGCTACCGGTAGCAGATTCCAGCTTTTACCTACTTGGGAAGTTGGAGAAGTAGCACTGAGTTAGTCAGGCGGTGAGGGCTTTGCCTTTTGTGTAGGCTATAGTGGATTAGGATACTGAATATTTCCAAGATACTTTAAAGTTTTCTGTACTTTTTTAGATGTTGTGAAAAAAAGATACGGATTGAAATCTGAAAAAGTGAAAAAAACTATCGCTGCCTGGTTGTCACAAACACAATCAAAAAAATCCAGGTTGGTATTGTAGTCTTATTCTAAATCGTGAGAAAAACTTTTTTCACATAGTTGTTATTTGAAGATATTACGCCTATGTGTAACCTTTACTTTGAAGCCTTGGCCTTACATTCCAATTTGCATTTAAAATTAAGTTAAATTGAATTTACCGTAGATAACATGATAAATATCATTCATTGCAATATTACTAAAACCTTACAATTTTTTTTTTGCTATCACTGATAATTTTTTTAATTAATATTTTGCATATAGAATATAAAACATTTTTGCAAACTTTTTATGCATTTATTATTAAGTGACATTTAGTCGTTTTCAAATAATAATAAAAATACCTAAGTGCTTCTCTAAGATAAGGGAACTGTCTTGATTTTTTTATATTTATGAATAATACAAAACACCTATATTAGGAGCATAGACCTGTGTTTAGTGACAGGGCAGATGTGGTTTATCAGAGAGGCAGTTGATCCAAGGTTAAAAAGCGCGAAGGGGCTACGCACCAGAAATCCCGCGTGTCAAACCCTTGCTGCGGAGCTGTGCGTAACACTTCCCGTGTTTTTTTTGCATTGATCCTATATTTTGTAACGTTCTAGCGCTGCTCCAGGAATGTTTGGCAGTGTGTGGCACTGTGTATCGGACCTAACCTAAAACACGTGCGGTCTCAGTTTTTGCTTTGCGCCTATTTAATTTTTTTTGTCAGTGTGTTGTTTGCTGTTTGCAGTATATTTTTCCAAATACTAAAAAAAACTTTTTTTACAATTATTGTTTATTGGTTTGTTTTTTCTGAAAAATGGCTTTTCTTATTATTTTTATTGAAGGGGAATTTTTTGTATAGTTTATGATCTTAAAATGTGTGAGCAATGACAGCTGAGTGTGGGATTTTCCTCTTCGTACTATGGTGGCATAACAAAATATTTGTTATCATGGAAACTGATTTAGATTAATGTATTTAATATTCCCAAGGTATAATATAAAAAAAAACCTTAAGTGATATGAGTTTTCTAGTAGGCCCTAAGTTTTTTCATTAATACACATCAGTTAATGTGTTAGAAAGGGTCTGCCTTACACTGATCAAATAACTACTTTTCTTATAAATTTAAACACAAAACCAGTGTGTACTAAATATACAGGGTGTTTCAGAACTCCCTACCAATATTTTAGGGCATTGTTCCTGGGTTAAAAACATAGGCCTATCTAAATATCATATTTAAATTGTCCGGAAGTCTTAAGTTACTCACACAGTCGCCATTTTGTTTTTTACACATAATAATTTTTATTTCTGTAACGGATGGTTGTATTCAGATCATATTTGGTATAAATCTTTATCATACCAATGTACATTTCCAAGAAAAAAATTAATTTTTTCCATTGTATACTTTCAAAATGGCGACCACTTTAAATTTTCAAACTCAAATATATCAAAATCGGCAAATTTTATAACAATTTTACAAGACACAAAAAAGTTGCCAAATTAAATTCTCTAACCAATGGTGCCAAGTTTGTAAGGATTTGACAACAAATAACGGAGTTATTGCGATTTTTCTTCATAAAAACATGGATTTTGCATTGAATTTAATGCAAATAAGGCCATTTTAACAGCAAAATCAATGTTTTTATGAAGAAAAATCGCAATAACTCCGTTATTTGTTGTCAGATCCTTACAAACTTGGCACCATTGGTTAGGTAATTTAATTTGGCAACTTTTTTGTGTCTAGTAAAATTTTTATAAAACTTACCGATTTTGAGATATTTGAGTTTGAAAATTTAAAATGGCCGCCATTTTGAAAATATACAATGGAAAAAATTAATTTTTTTCTTGGAAGTTTACATTGATATTATAAAGATTTATACCAAATATGATCTCAATACAACCATCCATTACGGAAATAAAAATTATTATGTGTAAAAAACAAAATGGCGGCTGTGTGAGTAACTTAAGACTTCCGGACAGTTTAAATATGATATTTAGATATGTTTTTAACCCAGGAACAATGCCCTAAAATATTGGTAAGGAGTTCTGAAACACCCTGTATACAGTAGTCTTGAAAACCCAGAATTTGATAATCCAGAATTCTAAATAGTTTGGAAAGCCTACCAGTGCAAGCCATGGGCCCAAGACAGAAAATACCATGGCATCACCCGGAGCATAATGTGGTGCTTTGGTGTGTCTTTAAGTTTGTTTTTTTCAGACGAGGTTTAAATTTTGAGTTTTTGTGTTATGTACATTTTGCAAAAATAATTGTATTTTTTATGAATAACATAAATTCTTCTTACTTTTTCTCCTTTTTGGATAATCCGAAATTTTCACAAAACCGGACACTGTACAGTTTATTAGTCCAGGTTAATGGGACTCTACTGTATATATATATATATATATATATATATATATATATATATATATATATATATATATATATATATATATATATATATATATATATATATATATCTTTTTACTGATGAGAAAGGGAATTGTAGTTTTGATAATTTGATTATCAAAACATATGAGATTTTGATGTAGCGCATACATCATAAATCCAGCATCTTTATATAATAAGTACCAGTACATGTTTTTTTTTTGTCTTTTTTAGAGAAAACACGCTGGACGCTGGATATATGGACTGAACATGGTGCCTGCTCAACGGGAAATGATTGAAGGATTTAAAGGAATTTAATGTTATGAGAAGGAATGTTATGATTGAAGGATTTTAATGTTATGTTTATGAGATGTTTATAATGTTTTATATATATATATTTTATATGTTTTATGATGGCTGAACCTTTCAGCATAATACAACATTCAACTTTTTTTTTTTAAATTGTTTTATTTCACCCTGGTGTATGATAATGAGAAACACTTTAACATGGAGTAGGCTACATTCTATGACCATACGTACTTAAGTTTATCAAACGTAAAGATATTCTAAAAATCCTATAAAAATGAGATATCATATGATTTTCAGATGCTCCAGCCATCTTTTTGACACGCAAAACCATAAACTATGAATAGTAGAATGTTTCTAACAACTGTCATTATTTAGTTTTCTTTCAAGGATTAAATTTATTGTTTAAAAATTAGCATCGTCGACTTTGCAATGTTACTGTGCATTTAAATTGATATCAGAAAGCAGAAATATTTTTTAATTTGTGCACTTGTTTGGTGAGCTCTTTTTTTAGTAGAGCCATTGCTACTTCAAAACACGTTACAACCATTAAAACGTTTATATTTAGGCTTGGTGCTTTGGCAATTTTTCTACAATTGTTCTTTTAACTCAAGAAATTAACTATAAAAACATTTTACAAAATTTTCTAGTGTTAGTTATAATAAGTGTTCTGTAACAAAGTAATTAATGGAGTGAAATGAATGATATACTTAAAACTTGTAAAATCACAATTTTAATAACTCTTTATTGCAGATTGAATCAAGCTCTCTACTTTCTGTGTAGAGAAAAACAATTATAAAACCCAAAGCCTCTTGGGCACTGTATGCTTATAAGGCCAGAAAAGCTTATGTTTAAAATATTTAACCAAAGTATATTTTTTACTCTAAAATTATTATGGTTTTAACTTCTTTCCTGTCTCCATGCAAGATAGAAGAATATTAAAATGGGTAGTTACATTCTGCTCATTCTATATTATAAGTTAGTAAATCATGTAATTGATTCCTATTTGTTTCTTTTTTCCCCAACAGTACGAAGACTACCAATACAGTACCTCTTGATAATCCACAAAATATGAAGCTATTATATATATATATATATATATATATATATATATATATATATATATATAAAACTGTAAAAAAGATAAATCATCTTCTTTTATTATTCTCAAGATTGTAAAACCTTTGAAATAATATTTCTATTTGTGATAAACAAGTTTTTAAAAACTTTTGAAAACGTTTCAAAAGTTTTCATTGGGGATAAAAAATTATTTTAATACAATTTTAAGTTGTTATTGACAATTCATTGAAAATAATTTAAATACTTTTTAAAATGTTTAAATAAAATATTTTGAAATGTTTTTAATTTTTTGTTGAAACATTATTGAAAACAATTTGAAAATTTTTCAAAATATTCATTCGGGGAACTATCTACTTTTTAAAATGTTTTTAAGACTTATTTAAAAAAAATTTTATCAACTTTTCAAAATGTTTGTTTTGCTACTTGGGTTATCTTTTGACAGGCTTTTATTAACATAGATTGCCTTTATTTCAGCAAGGTGTCCATGAAGAGGGCGTTCACATCCGTAAAAAAATAGGCGTCACGTGAACAACGGGCGCGGCACGGCACATACAGTTACTGACAAGTGTTACGGCAAATTTCAAAAGTCAGTAGTAGTGAATTTTATGGGAGTGCACTAGGTCAGTACGGTACTGCACAAACACTCCCTGACAGTCTGCACATTCCGCTGCCTTGGAAAAATTTGGGCGAGCGAATTTTAGGAAGTTTTTAAGCTGCCGTGCCGGCTATACGGCCACCTGCAGTGCGCGTACCCTCCGGTCGGCGATACGGGATTGTCGTTCTTACGTGAAAACACTTTACAAAGATGGGTAAGTTGATAGTTTTAATGGATAAAACAAAAAGTTGAACAGCATTATGAGGCATTTAGAGTAATTGAATCCTCTCGGAACAATAGGCCTATAAAACATTACGGAAGTATTATTTTTATCTTATTCTTTTCTCTTAAAAAAAAATTAACTTATGACCATAATTTTTTGGCCACATGATGTTACTTAACTGACTCCCCTTTGAAAAAAAATATTGATAATCTCTTTTGATGGAGCGCGCGAATGTTCAGGACGATGTAAAGAAGGATATCCGCTAGTGCCGTGCCCTTCCGCCCGCCCGTACCGAACCGCCCCAATGAGCACATAACTTTAACAGAAGTAGTGTAGGAACTTCTTGGCACATTTTTATCTAAAGGGGGCGCCTACATCCAAATGAAGGCACCGGCCATCTAGGAGGGTGCTCAAGTCTTAAAGAGGGGCGGGGGGAGGTCTTTCGCGTATCTAAACGAGGGTTTCAAAATCAGACAAGACACTTGATCTGCACTCTTGCCTCATCAAGGTAAATAATTTGATGAAAAATAATCCTTTTAACTATCAAACTGCTGTTTTTATTTTCATTTGTTTTTTTCCAGCAGCAGCCATCCTTTGACTTTCGCTTCCCGGTCCCGCTAACGGGAGCGGCGCTTCCGTGCAAACGCACGGGCCACGAGCCGCTACTGTAAAAAGTTGTCTTATTACGACAGAGGACAGTACCCACATAGGTTTTTAAGATAACTCAAGACATGAAAGAAAAGATAAATTATGACAAGCTATTCACCCTCAATATCGGTTTTCAATTTGTAGTTTTGTTAATGCATGATGATGTCCAAACACAAACACATGAACTACGAACCTTTCTTGTTTTCAATGTACAATAGGCTACATGTTTAAAACACGTGATGTACACATTAGAAACAGTTTTATAATCAGGTGATCGCTTCAATGATTTACGTTTACATTGGTAACCGGCGTTCAATGTGGCAACACCGCGCTTGATTCCTATTGGTTACAGCTCAACGGACTTCTCTCGTGACGGCTGGTATAATGACTATTATTTTTGGTCTCTGGGCACCTAAAAACAAAAAAGTAACACGGTCCCTGGCTCAGGTCTTACCATGAGACCTACGGTAGTAGCTTATTCCCTATGGGAAATTCGCTAAAATGACTGTATGGCCTACAGGGTTGAAATTTGACATGGTCGTTCCTATTTGCTCATAGGTTCTCAGGGCCTTTTCTATTTAAGAAACCTTTTCTCACTAAGAACAAACAGGTTTTGCGAAATTCCTTCAGAGCTCCACTCACACCACTTCATTGTTTAAATGTGATTCTTAAGGAAGTAGATTTTGTTGCTTTTTAAAAAGATTTTATTACCTATAAAATAATAAATAAAATCACGGGCGAAGCCGTGATGGGCAACAGCTAGTAAAATAAAAAATAAAATTCAATAGTGTTAACAATAACAAAATTTAAGAGCTGTTCTCCTTTTGCATTTGTAATAATTATTAAAACAGCCTATACATTGCACACGGTAGTTTTGATATTAATTTTTGATAATAAATTTGATCTGTATTACTTTCTCTATTGTTAAAACCTAACCACAATACTAACGGTAAAAAGGGAAACAAAAACAAAGAAAATGTAAACAATGAAAGTTGACATCTGATTTAAACAGCTGATCGGCCGATGACGTAGCACAAATTTGATGCATATGCAACTGAGACAACCTCCCCATATTCTATTATCCTTGGCTTTTCCCATCACTTTAAGGTGATACCGCCGCCGTGGCCATAATCGTATGCCAGCTAACATCATTATTTGTGCATCCATTACATTCTTGGGTTTGTTTACATTATCTTATTTACTGAATAACCACCTTACGACTGTAGGGGCTTGTTCTCGTAGCAAAGTGATGGCAATCCAGTGTTCTTTGTATATCTATGTGTAATATTCATGAAACAGCTGTTAGTGTTTGGGTTTCCTTTTTAGCATCACCTATTTGTACATAATCTATACTTCAATTTTCCTCCTATTTTTTCAACCGATTTTCAAGTTTGGTGTCGTTGGATAGGGTTTGGTTTGTTATTGTTTCCGCAAAAAACTGGTGAGAATCAGACTAAAAATAAAGGCGCTGTCCTTCATTGAAATTTTCTTACTAGAATAATATTGGGATTGAGTTGAACATTTTAAACATCTAATTAGTGTACAGCTGTGTTATAAGTGTAGTTTTGGGCACCGAAGAAAAATCTAACGGTAGGTGACAACTACAACTGATTCCAAGGTAAAAGCCCCAGGTATATCACATCTATTTGACTGTTGCTATTAGCTAAAGATCAACTGACAACTACATCACTGATTTGTTATTTGTTGTTGTTGATGTCACCTACCTTATTAAACCATGTGTCATTCATTAAATTTTTAACGGGTGCAAATAATTGGAAAAAATTTCAAAACTTCTAGGAAAGTTTCAATGACCAAAGGACGAGTATTTTAGAATCTAAAAAATTCAACCCCCCACCCCCAAAATGGGGTTTTGAGGGTTAACTAAAAAATGTTATATATGAACCCCCAATTTCTTTGTTATTTTTGGATTGTACACATGATTTTGAGACCCTTTTATTCTAAGGCCTTTTTTTCTAAACTTAACAGTTAGAGTTAACTAGTTGACACAATATTTTACATTTCTTTGTTTTGCGTGATTTTTGATTATCAAAATACTGAATTGGTAGTGTGTAGTTAACCCTACGATAGGCGCACGGGCTACAGGTGTAGCCCAGTGTTTTTGTTTGTCCCATCAATCCGCTCTGGAGTGTGGTGGAGGGGTTAGCGCGCAGGTAGCTGCTCTTTGCCATCCCTTCTTTCGACTCAGTAGGCCGGTGGCCTTGACCGACTGTGCGTCTCCTTGTCTGTCGTTTGCTGTCAAAGTTGTTTGGGCTACACCTGTAGCCCGCGCGACCCAAAGTGTAATGAGTGGGCAAGAACGTAGTTTTTTGTCTGATGCTAACATTTTAGATGAATATCTCATCAGATGATGAAAGTGTGGTGGAAAATGATAGTGACTATGGTAAGAGTGACAATGTAGAGGAAGAAAACATTTTATCCGACACGGAGGAGATTGGAAATGAAGAAAACCTTTTCGGTGGGTCACATGGTGAAGCTATGACTATTGATGACGATAGTGGAGATGATGAACCTTTGTCTAATATATATTTTGTAATATATATATTATTATATATATATATATATATATATATATATATATATTACAATATTATTATTGTATATATTATTCAATTACATACAATTATTATTACAATTATATATATATATATATATATATATATATATATATATATATATATATATATATATATTGGCTAAATATATTTAATACATATTTAGGAATAGAAGATCCTAAGCCTGAACGAGTTCCAACAGACAATAAAGTTGGTCGCTGCTACCGGTGCGGAAGACAGAGGGACAGGTCGACAAGAAAATGCTGCAACAAATGTGGGCAAAAGATTTGCCCTGAGCATGCTATACTAGTGTGTGAACTGTGTTTAAATGTAAATCAGTAAGAAACAGGTACAAAACTCTAAAGTAGGGCCTAATACACTCATATAAGTGAAACATCGTTTTTATGATATTTTGCAAAAACTGTACTTTTTTATACATTAATTTATTATAGAGCTAAATCTTTGAAAATCATGGTTTTTTATCCTTTATTGTAAAGTTAACAACTTTATCATCAAAAGTAATAACTTTTTTTTATATGTCATAGTACAATTTTTTTTAGTTTTGAGCTATTAAAGTTAGTAGTTTTTTGTTCTCCATAAATATAAAAAACAATATTGATTTTTTTTTCATTAAAAAAATTATCCTATTACGTCTTTTTATTTATTTATATACAACCAATCCCCTAGACAAGTTAATATTGAATTTTGGATTTCTAAAAAATACCAAATATAACATTTATAAAAAAAAATGTTCATGGGCTACAACAGTAGACCGCGCGCCCTAATGTGTTACACTTGACCGCGCGCCTACCGCAGGGTTAAATGTAACATTTTTAGCAATGACATGTGATAGTCCAAATTAAATTGCTCAATTTCGAGCAGCAAGTACATTAGTACTGATCAATAAGTCTAGAAAGAGGATGAATAAAACTCACAAAGCATAATAACAACAGCTTGTTATATTATTTACAAATGTATTAATAGCTTTATACACAAGTTAGATAGGACACACGAATGGCTACTGACAGTGCTAACATTGCTACTTATGATATATACAGTGTCCGAAAATCAACTGTTTGAATCTCTTGCATTTTACAATTTAGGAATCATAAATAAAAACTACATTTTGAATCACCTTTTCATTTGAAACATGCTGGTAAGAAATAAATAGGGACTAAAATCATTTTCACAACAAAAATGGTTTTCAGCTCAACTTTTATGATTTTTTAAAGAAGCAAGAAAATCTTTTGGCAAGCATATGATTAAAAACATTACATCGTATAAAGAAATTAGTTTCTCACATTTCAACAAAGTTATGTTAACCTGTTACTAATATTGTAAACCTAATATTGTACAAGAAGCAATTTTCGACAATGCAAAGAAAGTAAACTATTACACTCATCCTAGCAGTCAACATGAAAATTAAATAATGTTAGCAATTGTTACTCTTATATTCTGGTTGAAACAGGTAAGTTACTTTCAGAAACCGTTTTCTAAGATACAGGTTGTAACAGCTGATTGGCCATCCACCAATAAGCCTTCCCAGAACTCAAGATTATCAGTCTAATGCAAGTATTCAGTCAATGCTTATACCTGCTAAATTTCACAACGATCTCCTAAGAAGTTAATAAAGCATAAGTGCACGGCCACAGGAGCGTTATTGTAAATACTGTACTAGCTTATTTTCATACTGCATGGATTTACAATTTAATTATAACTATAACAGCTAGGGCGGAAAAACACCCCTTATTTGGCATACCCCATTACATTTAATGCTGTTCATATTTCTCGCGCGTTTTCATGCTGCGTTTGTGAGTGAAAAAAACGCTCGTGTGGCCACAGCCTTACAAACTTACTTTTACATTTTAAAATTAGTAAACATTTTACCATATCATGGCTGAGTTCCAAATACACTTTCAATTTGTTTATTTTTAATTTATATTTATAAAATGATGTTTGTTGTACAGGGTGTTCGAAAAAAAAAAAACATTTCAAGAATTCAGAAGGTAATTACCAACATCAAAATAGTAAAAAAAAATCCTTTAAACATATGTCCTAAAATACTTTGTTTTGAGCCGCTTTTAGCGGCCACTTTGTTTTTTACACTAATTTTTACTTCTGTAACGGATCATTGTATTAAGTCCATATTTGGCATGAATCCATATCATGAAAATGTTAATTTTTAAAGAAAAAATTATTTTTTTCTATGTATATTTTCAAAATGGCGGCCATAAAATTTTTAATATCTCAAAACCAGCGAATTTGATAAAAAACTAAAAAGTCTACAAATAAAATTATCTAACCAATGATACCAAGTGTGAAAGGATCTGGCCAAAAATAACGGAGTAATTGCGATTTTTGTAATAAAATAACCTTAATTTGCATGAATTATAATGCAAAATCAATGTATTTATGCAGAATAATCTCGATTTCCGAACACCCTGTATATATGTATATATTTTTATTTGTGATGGATGTACTCAGAAACTGTCAGAAATATCGCGATATTTGGATTGTGATCCTGGATCAAGATCCGAATATAGCGATCCGTATTGACCATGTAAGATCCGCCATTGAACCATTTACCATGAAACTTGGTAGCCTACACACTATGGAAAATTTCATGGAGAAGTTTCATAAGCCATTGGTTTTTAATAGCCCTCAGGGCTTAGCCCCAGGACCATCATAAATGTACCCTGGTCAGGGGTTTTTTTGTATTTTATCTGAGTTGTTTATGAACACAACATATGGCCGAAATAATTCTTTAATTAATTCTATAAACAGCTGTACTCATTTAAAGTATTTAGAGAAGTTTCCATTAAAAGTATTGAGGGAAGATGGTAATAAGGAACTTAAGGATATATCTATATACTAATAGGCAAACACATATTGTTTCCTCCTTTTTTCTCAGCTCGTGTGCATCGTAGGATAAAAAATCTGTGCATACCGATTGAAAGGTATAGCCCTTTAGATGAGCAGAATCCCAAATTCTTATTCACATCAGACTCCAGAGCTAAGCCCCACAGACTCCCAAAGTTCCAATGTTAATCTTATATAGGAAGGAGAAATGATTGAATCATTAGACAGCTGTTGCAAATTTTTTTAAACTTCTTGGATCCAGATCAACTAAAATTTCGGTCAAATTTCTATCAGGAAGCGATCTATAGTATGACTTAATATAGTGAGCGTAGCAAACGAGCTCACCTGAAGGACAAAATATTCCTCAGGTTGGCATTGCAAAGCATGCCGGGTATCAGCTGGTAAAAAACCAATTTACAATGAATGATTGACTATGATAAATTAAATATTGGCTATTTGATCCAATTTCCATAAAATTGTATTTAGCGGCTTTTATTCACTTCAATTTCACTTCAAATACATGGGAAATAATCATTTAGTTGGCACAACATAACCCTAAATTTCATTATAAAGCAACAAGAGAAGGCAAAATAAATAAATGTTTAAATAGAACTTTAAGTAGAAAAGTTAAATTATTAAATTTAGATAAATGAGATAGGCCTATAAATTATGTTACATTAATACCAATATCTAAGTTTTAAAGGATTTAAGGCCTTTTAAAATCTGCCATTGTGGCATAAAACGATCTGCAAGTTAAAAAAATAGAAAAATAAATAAAAACATTTAAACGGAAAAAGAAAAGTTCATGAGGAAAGAGGAGAGGAAATCACAGGAAAAAGTAAAATATGTAGATGCAATTTGACTAGCACACAGAATAACTAATAAAAATTACAAACTCACTTGTAGCAATTTTTATGTAAGAAAATCACTGAAAACCCATGCTACACTTGTAACAAAAAAAAAACATATTTTCGATTATTTACTAAAAAAAAGTATAAACATGCATGTAACATTTGAAAATTAAAATTTTTACCAGCACACCCATGAAGCGTACTCAGTTTTTACCAGCTTTGAATTGCATAATTCCTTAGTTTCAAGGACAAAGAAGATACAAGATAATTTTATAAGTTACGGAAGAAGTAAACATAATTAAAAACAAGTTATACAATATTATTGTGATTCAAAATGCAACTCACTCTTTGTCCAACAGAAATTTGCAACTGGGATGAAATCACTCATTTTCTTTTAATTTGAACACTAAATCACTGATGATAGTATACTTGCAGCTTGACTAATAACAAAACAATATAAGTAACAAACCCTCTAAAATCATAAACAATTGACAGATTAACGAAGAGACTAATATACAAAAAAGTATAGTGATTCTTTTATAACAGGTAAAATGATAAAGGTAACAAACTTTTATTATTCTAGCAAAGAAAGGGTATTAATATTAGAATTGATGAAATTCTATTGGACCCAACAAAATACTAACATTTGTCAACAGTCGAAAATGTAATCAATATAAAAACTTCTGTCCAAATGATATCAAAATAATTAACTATTTATTAACAAATATGTTATTTAAAAACTATATAAATATATTATTAGATTTTCTTATACAGTGGACTCTCGTTTAGTAATTACACATCACAAATAAAAGTAAATAAATATAACTATTACAAACCAATATAGGCTACATTTATAATTTGGCATAACGAGCAGAAAACATAGGCACGAGACGTTTCATCTAAGCCAGAGTTTGAGCCTTAGTGCGTCCACACCGTTGAGATAATATCTGAACAACCGTTTGTCTCGAACGAAGCCGAGATTCTCGTACAAGCGGAGAGCCGGCCGGTTGGTGATTTCTGTTTCCAGTACCACCTGCGAAACAGCCTACTTTTCAAACACAGTGGTAAAAATATGAGTTTAAAAATACCAGAGAATAAAAAATAAGAAATGTTTAGAAATGAATTTCAGAGAAAATAATTTGAATTTTGCAAGTTATTTCTAATACAATAATGAGCCAAGAAAATGAAACTATGCTACATATATATTGTGGAAATTAAATGTTGTACCAGAGATACCGTAATTTACAAACTTCACCTAAAAACATAACTGCCTATAGGTATAGTTGGTTGTTGATGGAAATTTAATATCTTTCTTACCGGTGACACTATATCAAAAGTGTATTAAAACCAATGAGCAAGGTTCAGTTAACCTGATACTGTATAGTTAGTTAACATAATTGATGCGGCAGGTCAATGTTTAGGGGTAAGCCAGAAGGTTAAAATTTATTACATGAAATCTTTCTTTTCTTTCACTGTCAAAAATTAGAAATAAAAATTAAGTAAACAGGCTGGTTTTAAATTATTGAAGACATTTTAAGATTAAATAAATAAATATCCAAGAGACTTAGAAACATCTGAATTGTTTTATCATTGACTATGTACACTAACGTGAGTAGACTTCTCATAGCATAGGCGTGTGTGAAACCTAATAAAGTACACTCTCGTTCATCGGAACTAATGTGGCGGACGGCCGGTTCAGATGTAAAAAAATTCCGATGAAGCGGAGTCCGTCGTGAGTCATCATTTCCGCCTGTGCGGTGGCCTATCGTGATTGTATTCACTCTTGGTTTTAACATAACACAAGAGATTTTATGAAAATAAGGCACTCAAACTTTGAACATGGTAACAATGAACCTATAGGAATAAAAACAACGCAGGGAATAAAGATCCAAAATCGTTATTCTCATATTCCATATTCCAGCAGTCAACTGACTTCCACGTAACACAGGTGCAGTCGCAACGCAAGACAGACTGAATGACAGTTTGGGAAGCGGTCGAAACGGATGTTCACTTCCTGCCGCCTTCCTCTTTCTATTTTTGTGCGAATACTCCACGGCCTCGTAAATCACATCGATGTGTACAGATTATGGAAAACGCTTGATGACGTTTGATGCAAAATGAGATGCTTCACTGTTGTGCGGATAGAACGAATGGAAATTAAAGGCGCTAAAACGGAAAAATTATTTATTTTTAAGAAAAAAATTAATGATATCCAGATTTTCAGTTCCGATGAAGCGGAGTTCCGATGTCGCCGAGTCCGATGAACGAGAGTGTACTGTATTGACGGTGGTGCGATCTCGTTCAGCGTACATGGAAGTATGATATGGACATATGATAGATAAATTAGTATTACCACTCTTCTCAACCAAGGATGACACATTTTATAACTGAAAGTTATGTTTATGTATTGGTAAAGTGTTTTTGCAGCACTGTAAATTCAACTGAATAATAAAACATTGATAACAGGGACTCTGGCGTTGCGTACATCGAACTTCCAAAATCTTGCCTCAAACTAAATGCATTGGATGAGAGGTCTATTTACGTTAGTGTACATAGTCAATGGTTTTATTAAATTACATATTAAAAACAGGTTTTATACAGTAACTAGAAAAAAAAAAAATTCGTGTTAGTTACACTATTTGTAATTCAAGAACGGCAGAAACAATTGGGCTGAAAATTGAGACATGGACCTCACATAGTGGGTATTTTAACCTGAATATGAATGAGAGATGAGTGTAGGATGATTGTGGCGCGATCTTGTAGTCTTGTTCCAGACTAAGGCCGACATTCTCCTTAGAAAGGTCTGTTAATTAATAGCCCAACAGCCAATGGTATCTAGGGACCTGCACGTGGGACCCGAACCACTTTATATCCAGATTCCTCCATAGCGCTCCGCCCCACATGTCTTTTAAGTTACCATTACCATGTTATTCTTATGGAAGCAACATTTTTGGACTGGAACATATGATTACATTTAGGTATATTAATTCTATAAACAGCTGTTCTCATTAGAGTATTGGAGGAGGATCGGTAATAAGGATATTATAAACTTGCGACGAGAGAGCGTAGAGAACGAGCTCACCTGTTGTGCAAAAAAATTCCTCAGGTTGGCATTACAAAACATGCCAGGTAAGCTAGTTAACATAAAAAAGGCTATAAAAGCCTAAAAAATGATCAAATGCTTTTGCCTTCATCGCCCCTAGATATTAATAACATTAGGATTTTTTCTGGGTATATGACAAGGACAGTATGTCCCCATAAAAGGTCCAAGATTTTATGGAACTTGAGAGTTAGAGAGGTTATTGGAAGCATAACTCCAGCAGTGCTCAGAAAAATATGGTCTGAGGTTGAATTCAGACTGCAAACTTTACTTGCAAACCATGAAGAACACATGATTATGTTTCAGTTTACTTCTAAATACAGTTTTTTACAGTATTTTTCTTCTACTGCGATGAAAACTGTTTTTAATATGCTCTTTAATGCAGTAGAACATCCCATATCCAATAATGACGGAACTGGGCCATGCTCAGTACAGCAAAAAGTCGGATATTGTGAGGATTCTACTATTTCCTAGGTAGAAAAATAGCTATACAGTATTGAAATAAAACTTTATTGTACCTGTAACAAATTAATTTAAACATCAAGATGATATGTATAATAACTGGCTTGGTAGCTGAGTGGTTATAGTGCTCGCCTTTGAATCAAAAGGTTGCCGGTTCGATCCTGAGAAAAGTTAGTAGCTTTTTTAAGGTTCAATTCCGGACAAAGTTGCCATTTGTCATTTGGCTATTAATTAATGATGCTTTCTAACAAGTGGTCGATGTTAGATAGTAACAAGACTGGGGTTTGGACCGTTCCCCATCAAAACGTAAAAAAATGCCACTGGCATAGATAAACACAAAATTTAAAAAAATTTTTAACTATAAAATTACAATATTTATACATATGTGTAAAACAAAATAATCATAGTGCGTAGAATGTCTTTCACGTTTTGACAGGCTCAGCAATGCCGGGAGGAATCACAGAGAGACAGTCAGATATCGGGAGAAGTCGGTTATCGGGAGGTCGGATGAGGGAGGTTCTACTGTAAAACAATTCCTACTTTTTTAAGTTACTTGGTTATTTATTTATTAAAACTTAAAATGTGTCCAATAACTTATAACCAACCTGTATTCATCACTCATATTCCTTGTTTTACCAACCCCTCCCCCCCCCCCACACTGTACGCTGTAAATATGAGGCTAGATGCTGTGCAGCACTCTACAAGCCCCAATATTCCCGTGCCTTAACTAACTATGACTGGTCATTCTAAGCTTGCGACCCACCTTTGCAACTATTTACACTGTTGCCATTCAAAATTGTTTTCTGAGTCAGTCATGATAGGCCTTGAAATATCAGCACATACATAAGTTTGGGTTCAATAGACAATAGACAATAGACAATAGACAAATTCTTTATTAACATAACATAGAGAAATGCAATGGCGTCAATTTTACATAGTTTTTTTTTCTTCATTAGGCCAGTCCAGGTTCTTCATTCTTCCTCCAGTCCAGGAATTCATCGATGGAGTAAAATGGTCGGTCGATGAGCCAGTTGGTCAGGGCTGTCTTCAATTTCTTCATGTTCAGCATCTTTAGATCTTCTGGTAGGAGGTTGAAGAGTTTTCTCCCCATGTATGATGGTTTCCTCTCGTATGATGCAGTGTGATGTAGAGGGAGGTGAAAGTTTGATGCATGACGGGTGTTGTATGTGTGTATATCATGGCCTCGTTGCAGCTGTTCGATTGTGGCATATAGTATGACTTCTTTTATGTATAGGCCAATGACTGTTAACACATTTGCAGTTCTGAAGGCATTTCTGCAGCTCTCCCTTGGGCCAAGGCCGACCATAATTCTGATTGCTCTTTTCTGAAGAAGCAGAATTTTATTAAGGTTCCCTGCTGTTGTGCCTCCCCAAACTGCAAGGCCGTATCGCAAGTGGGACTCGAACAATGCGTGGTAGGCAGTTTTTGTTGTAGCTTCGTCACTCACAAAGTTTACTCTTTTCAAAACATATAAGCAGGAGTTCAGTTTTTTGGAGAGTGTATCAATGTGATTGTTCCAGGATAGGGCATTGTCGATAGTCATTCCTAGAAATTTTGTCTGGCTTTCCATTGTCACTTCTGGCAGCTCTGGGACTTCTTCCTGTCTTCTCCCAAAAGCTAGTTGTTTGGTTTTTTCAGCGTTTACAACTAAGTCATTTTCATGACAGTATTGATACGCCTTATTTAGTGCAATGTAAGAGTTGATGGCCAAGTTGTTTGGTGATGACTCGGCGACTAAAAGTGTCGTATCATCGGCATACATTAGGGGAGTACAGTGCATTCCTAGATATTGTGGCATGTCATTTGTCAGGAGAATGAATAGGACTGGTCCCAATACCGATCCCTGAGGCACACCCCTATTTATGAGTAAAGGGTTGGATCTTACTTCTTGGCGTATATTTTTTTGTGTGTCTTGAATCTCAACAACCTGGCTTCTTCCTTCTAAATAACTCCTGAACCACGCGTGGGCTTGTCCTTTCACACCAAGTTGTTCAAGTTTGTTGAGGATCAGTTCGTGTCCCAAACAATCAAAAGCTTTGCTGAAGTCCAGCATAATACCAGTAACCAGATGTTTTTCTTCCAAGCTATCGATGATGAATTCCGCAAGTTTGATTATGGCAGATGTTGTGGATTTTCCCTTGATGAAACCGTGTTTGCTTTCTGTTAACAGGTTGTAATATTCGCAGTGGTCCATTAATCTTTTTAAAACTACTTTCTCGATTACTTTGGAAAAGGTTGAGATTAATGATATTGGTCTGTAGTTTTTTACTTCAGTCTGATTTCCACTTTTTAGCTTGGGGTATACTTTACTTTGTTTAAGTGCGGCTGGAAAGTGGCCTTGATTAAGGGATAAGTTTGTTATTTTGACTAGAGATGGGATTAAAGCTTTTTTGCAGTGTTTCAGTATCTTTGCTGAAATTTCATCTAATCCTGACGAGGTTTTGGGTTTGAGATTGTCGATGATCTCTTCAATTTCTCGTTCATTAGTGAAAGGTAGCTGTGTTAAATCGTTATCTGAGGTTTGTTGAGGTACAGGTTGTTTTGTGACTTTTGGCTGGTTTTTTAGGGTAATTTCTGCAATACTGGTAAAAAACTGGTTGAAGTGATTAGCAATTGTGTGGGGGTTGGTGACGATCTCACGTCCTATGGCAATTTGCGGTTGTGTTGTTTTTTGTTGATTATTCTTCCTCTCATTGTTTATGACTTGCCATAAGGCCTTGGATTTATTTTCAGCATTTGCTATGTGATCTGCTGATGCTTGGCGTTTTATTGATTTTAGCCTCATGTCATAATCTTTCTTTGCCTTGCTCATATCATTTTTATCTGCTGGCGCTCCAGTGAGTTCATATTTTCGGAGACATTGTAGATAGACTTGTTTCAGTTGATTTGTTTCTCCGTCAGCATAGACCATCGCCTTCCTCCTCCTAGGGCGGACATTTTTCCTAGGGCAAGTTGAGTTCAGATTGATGACAACTGTTGACAGAAAATTATTGTAGGCTGTTTCTGCTAAGTCTGTGTTGTGTACATTTTGCCAGTCTTCATTTTCCAACTGAGCCTTTAGTAGGTTAAGGTTTCTTTGGTTTAATATTCTGCGCATCGAACTTTGTTGTTTTGGTGGATCTGTTGTGTACTTTATTTCACAGACTTGAGCTGTGTGGTCAGAAACTCCAGCATGGATCACATTAGTAGTTATTTCATCCGTGTCCATATTTGTACAGATGAAATCTATTGATGTCTTAGATGTAGGGGTGACTCGTGTTGGAGGAAGTGGTAGTCTAGTGATGTTGTGGCTGCTTAAGGTGTCATTTAGCATATCATTCTCCCTGTTATTTTTCAGACTGTCAACATTTATGTCTCCCATAACCAGAATCGGGTGATTCTCAGCCCTCGTTTCTTCAATTGTTGCTGAGAGTAACGTTAAAGCTTCTTCCAGTTGTCCTGCTGGGGTTCTGTAGACGCCTAAAATGTATAGCTGTCTTTTACCTAATGATACTTTGATCATGCCCATCTCACATGTTAGCTCTTTGTTGTATTCTATGATTAAGGGTTGAGCAGCTGTTGCTAGTTCATCTTTGACAAAAATAGCGACACCTCCCTTTCTATGATCTTCGCGGCTGAAATGTGTTTTTAGGCAGTAGTTAGGCAATCTGGTGTTTTCCATTTGATCTTTTTTAAGCCCGTGCTCGCTAATTATGACTATGTCTGGGTTTGTTTCTTCTAAAAGGTGATTTAGCCGGTTTACTTTTTTACTTATTCCCTCTACATTTTGATGTAAGAAGAAAAGTTTATTTGGCAGTTTTTTTATCCTTTGAGGTATTGTTTTTCCCTGTTTTTGTTTGGTTAGGATTTTAGTTTTTCCACTTTGGCATTGTCTAAAAAAGTACCCGGAGTTCTTGGTCGGTGTACATCAAACTTCACTAGAGACTGATGACTCACATTGTCGTCAGGTGAACAGGGCGAGTTCAGAGCTTGGAGTGAAGCCTGGATATCAACAGGCACTATTGAGTCGTCTCTAAGTGTAGGGTAGCCATTCATATACCCTTTGTAAAAATCTATGTGTTTTAGGAAGAAGTCATTGTAACTTTCGTCACTGGCTTTCCGTTTTGCATTTATGGGAGGTCCGCTGTTGAGTATCATTTTCCCTATGTATTTTGTGTTCCTTGTAGCTGGAGGAAGGGTAACTGGTGTCTTTGTTTTTCCTTGAGCTTTGGCGACTTGTAAGGAGACACTGTATAAGGTTTTTTGGTGAGGTTTAGTAGAAGTAGAGTCTATACTGATTTCTGTCCAGACATTTTTCAGTTTTTTACCGCAGGTTTGGCTGCTTCCTGCCGTCACTAATTTTCTTCGATCCGTCTTTTCATTTGTCAGAGGAGTTCTCAGTTTTTTTGTACAGGTTTGTCTGTTTCCTGCCGTTGCTTCAGACAGAAACCCAATTTTTTAATAATCTTATTTTATGTGTATTTATATTATTGATTAATTTTCAGTTCTTTATAATAACTAAATAATTATACAATCTAAAAAAATAAAACTAAGTTATAAATTTGAGGATTCATTGGTGGAACCTGACACAACCATTGTAACCCCCCCCCTTTCTCCTCCTCCCTCCCCCCCCCCCCCCCCACCCACGGAAGGACCCTCTACTCCTGGGGGACAACGCACAGCTAATACGTTAGTACAGATTCAGGGAATAAACTGAAATACAGTGTAAAATTGTTTTAAAATGTTCAATAGTTTGTTGCCACTCACCTCGTCAGCGTCATCTGCCACCATTGCTCGAATTGCTTTCAACACAAGATTTGACCCTGAAATGGCAAAATAGACTGCAGGTTAAATCTTTCAATTGCAAAATCAATCAATTTCTTTCAAGAATGGTTTTTTTCAGTTAAAAGTGTATTTTCAGTTAACACCTAATTCCTGATGTTCGCCTAATTTAAAATCAATAAGTGACATAAACATGTAAATTATTGAATAAATAAGTAGGTTAATTTATTAATTGATACTACATGAATAAACAACTCAGTAGTTCCTTACATAAAAGCTTTTACATGCAACTTTTTTTATGAAACTAACTGATGTTGAGTGACAGTCCACAATTTATTGTAGTTTCACAATTATTGTGAAGAGGCTTAATTAATTCACCGATTGGTGGTTAATCCAACCACTGGTTGAACAGTAATCAGTTAAGAGATCGTCTACTACACCAAACAGTTTTATTACAAACATTATTAAGAGGTAAGTTTCTCTACCAGAGTTTAGCTCTTTGTAAAGGGCCTTTTTTGGGTCGTCTCGTTACAGGATGTGCAGCACTTATAAGGTCAAGAACTGAATAGACAATTGTTGTGTACTATTGTACAATTTGGAGCAAAAAAAATTGTTTAAGTCATTAAGACTATACTTTGTGCATCCGTGCTTTGAAAAATAACATGGGGGTTGATTACTGATGTACAAAGTTATTATTTCAAGTTACAAATCATTCTAATTAACACGGAATTTACAGTTTTACAATAAAAATCATGAGGTACTTAATTTATAATGAACATATTTTTTATTATTCTTACTTCACAGCACCTTAATTCCTTGAACACTTTTTGCATATTAATATTGTATTAAGATATTACCTGTACTTTAAACTATAGCAACCCAAATATTTTTATATGTGTTAAAATACATTAACCCTTCCCGGGCTACATTAAATCACCGGCTGAGACGGAATTATTTTAAGCAAAAGTTCAAAAAAATTTGTAATTTGTTGTTATTAATTTGTTCCAACGTCGGAGTCATCTTCGGGCTTGTACAAAGATGTGAATTCACTTCATATGAAGGTTGTCAAAAAAATAAAATTTTTAATAAATAAACACGGACATATATCATACACAACAAACGACATGACAGACACGAACACCTATGTGCCTTTGGTGTTTGTGTCCGTCTCTCTAAGTAGACGGTCGTGAATTACAAAGTAAACTCTTTGAAGTACTTCTGGCGTTATTATTTACTGAGAAAACACCGAAGAGGTAGTAATACTAATAGGCTAAATCTTGCAAACAGATGTTTTTACGAACGCAACACACCTATGTCTTCAAAACTATTAGGCTATCACATACAACCGAGATTAGACAATATATAATTATCTGCCCAGCATTGCTCTATAAAACTAAAACATAAATTAAATTTTGAAAAAAAAAATATTTTCCTCTACAATAAGGAAAGAAGATTTTGAGAAAAATGTATGGGCCAATCTTTATGAAGGAGAGTGAAGAAGGAGACACAGGGGCAGTCTGGTGGCTCTGGTTTGCCTTCAGGTGAAAGCTGTTCGGGCACCCCAAAACTAAAAACACCTTAGCCCTCAAGCCCCTCCCCCTCGCCAACCCAAAATAACCTGAATTAATCTAATTGCTTAAACATATTTTCAAGCAATGTTAAACCATCATAATCTTATTAATCCTATACCGTACTCAAATAGGAGTAGTATAATAGTATGAACATATGAATGTATGCATGCGAATCTAAAAAACGGCTGGAACAATTTTCTTCAACTTTTGCAAATAACTTAGGTCTGGGATCAAAATGATACAAATGAAGGTCTTCATGCCATCAAAAATCTTATTCGTTATAATCTTTAATTGAAATTCAAACAATTTTAACATTGGTCTTATGGAGTTAATAATCAGACCAAAGAAATAATGAACTTTCAAAGTAAAGACTCCTACTTATTTTGATATAAACATGTGGTTTTTCATTGCAGTCATTACTAAATCATTAAATGGCACTAAGAAACAGTATAATGAAAATAATTTATCATTTTTAAGTAGTACATTATACTGTTGATTTTGAATGTTTATATAAATAAAAATTATGTAAAAGTATACTAAAACAACTAATCAGCAATTTGTAGAATCGCAATTGAATTTAAATACAAAAGAATTAGTAACAATTAATTATGGAATCAGCTGCTAACCAAATAATTAGAATCCACGTGTTAGACATTAAACATGTGTGGTTCAACAAATATAAGCACACGTAGGACATTAAAGTAGTCTGAATGGCTGGTGAGCGAAGTAAACGAGCTAGACTTTAACAAAAATTAAGCATTTTTTCACTTGGCATTTTAGCTCACTGTCTGTAACTGATAGTATTATATAAAAAAAATTTAAGTTTACCGAGCAAATGCTCGGTCCCCAGAGTTTAAATCACTAACCCAACCAGATTTTTACTAATTCTAAGCTACTGTCTGTTACATTGTCAATCATTTAGTTTGTATTCAAGTTTTAAAATAAGTCCCTTTCAACATTCAATAAAAAATCAGATCTGCCATAAGAAAGATCCTGGTTCACATTGACCCACAATCTATTTTTGGCAATTTTCAATGTATTAAAGACTATTTCACGGCTTACTTGAATGTTTTTAAGTTTTATAACATATTTATAAGCTTGGCATGGGTTTATAAATAAGCAAGATTCAGAAAAATCACATACAACGTTTACCTAGATTGCACATGACAAACATTGTTCGTTCCCTGAGCATTTCGGAATTATTACTTCCTCTTCAAGTTCATGGGCCCTATATTCTTCTTGATTAGCCTATTTTCTCTTCATCTGTTAGTTCCTCAATAGTGTTTCCATTCTTTTAGTGTCTTTGCTGTGAAGTGTAGAGGGGGGTGGCAGTGTGATAGTATATGTCGGCAAACTGTTTAAGCTTAACAAGTAAAAAGCTTTTTTTTAATTTTACAGAGCTATGAAATTGTGTCTCCTTCATTAATTTCTCAAACCTATTTGGGTCTAGCCAGGAACGGTAAATTTTCATTAGGACTAAAATGATCTTCTAGACTCTTCCTGGCACTACCTTACTATCTAAAAGATTAAAATTATTTTTTAGAACATTTACAGTACTTAGCCACCCATATTATTTTTGATAAAATTTCTTCTTAAACAAAATTCAATTCTATTTGTATCTCTTTGCCCTCAAAATAACTTTGTGTGTTTCAGCGTATTCATTTGCTTTATCATATACAAATTAAATTCAAAACGTTCATCACTTTGTTTGTTGGTACGGTAATTCCTTATCGAATTTCATGCCATTGAGTAGTCGATGTCTTTTGTTGATAAGTACTTTGAAACAGGGGATGTGACAAAAATATATCAACTAATGAAAACATAACAATGATTTCGAGCTTGCTCCAATGGCCAATCAAAGGTCTAGCCATAAACTTAGTATTAGGGCCAAAAACTTAAACAGGATATTTCCAATAGCACATTTAACAAATGAATCGGCTATATTACAAATTAGTGAAAATACGATCAACGACTTCTTTAGTTATAATTAAAATTTAAATTGTTCAGTTCAAACTATATGTGAAATCGTTGTTAGAAGAACTTAGCTAAGCCTATTTACTACCTCATATATCATTTCAAGTACAAGATAAAATACCCGTGATGTGATGTAGGCCTACCTAATCATAATTTAAAATTGAAAGCCAAATAGACACTATTACCAAAATGGAGTAGCCCTAAAAAAAAGTTTTTTTACATATTTATTACATTAATGGGCATAAAAAGTAGCCTATTTATGATTATAAGCAAACAAAACATATTAGCCTATAAACTTTTAATTGTTTCAAGTTTTGAGATGAAAATAATTTGTTTCATTTTCCAAAAACATTGTTATAGGTATCCGAATTTTGTTTGGAATATTTAGCAGCTTCTTTGTGAATCTAATCCCAGCTGGGGGCCCCCTTTGGTCAGGGGAGGGCCCTGGGGCCCTCGGCGATCGCCGACCTGGCCAGACTGCCCCTGGGGAGACATAACAGAGAAATAAGAGAACTTTAAAAGGACCCGGGTAAAGTTTATGGATTTGAAGTGTAGAGGAATCAGATGGTCTGGCCACGTTTTGAGAAGAGAGACGAACAATAACCTAAAGCAAGTGATAACGGGGAGTCAAGAAGGAAAGTGAAAAGAGGAATGCCACAACAAAATGGTGGAGTCAAGTGATGGTAGATTTTGAACTAATAAGAGTAACCGAGGAAGATGGAGAAATATGGAAGGGCCAAATATTATCTTAGATATGCATGGCCCTGGGAGTACATAGGTGAGTAAATATACAATTTGTTTGGCCTTCCAGGGTAAAAATGCTACGTAGCATATCTGTCGGATTACCAAACTTGCATGGTGATCTGATTGAATATATGCCTACGTTTGACTTTTAGTAGCAGTGTGGGTTCTTTCTTACCTATTTTTCTTTTCCTGTACTTCTCATCCACAGCCAGCATTGCAATGTAACCTCTTTTTACCACTTTTCTGTGAATGTCCAGTTTGCACACAATGGCACCGACACATTTAGAGCCATCCATTGCCTGAAAATGAACAGCAACATAGGTTCATCACGTAAATAATCACAACTAACAATATGTGGAACATTTTCATGTATCGATAGTTCATATGGATATATCAATCAGATCTCTGAGAGATATTTTCAATCAATAGACAACAGACGGTATTTATTGGTCGTTCAATAATTGCACTGTAATTACAATAGACTTCGTCATTAGTGTAGGCATATATAAAAACTGTATGCCCTTTTTATCTTGCTAAAAAATTATACTCTAAACTAACCTAAAAAATATATATTGTTAGGCACATGTTATTTTTCAACAGCTTTTAGCATACAAAAACTAGGAAAACGCTTTAAACTGCCTAATGATAACTTAGGCCCTATCTATGCCTAAGTTTACAGGGATGGTAGTTTGACATCTTGACACTATTAGCAATGAATATAAAAATATAAAGAAGAACACATCTTTTAGACAAAATGGTTTAGAAAGTTTTGATCGACGTAGTAGGGCACTCCACCATGAGAGTGTGCACAAGATTTCCATTACCGCTATTGGTCCTATTCTTACAATTACCAGGACCACTTTCTTCCTCCGTTTACTTTAGTGCTCATTTTCAACCCCCAAGTAAAAAAAATTTTTTTGGAAATAGTAGGATACTGGGATAACATGATGATGTTAATAACTTAACGCATAATATAGGCTAAGGTATTTTTCTAAACATATGACTGAATATATATCTCCATATGAATAACACTAAAAATTTGAAAGACTAGGTCAAAACCTAAACGATAAACGGATGATGGCTTGAAATAATGATTCTAGTTGAAAAGCTTCTTTTTAATGATATCAAATAAGTCAGGTATAGGCCTATGCATTGGTTTAAAGGTTGTTATTGACGACTGACGCAATATTAAGGAAATTTAATACCTTCCTCTGTCTCGCACTAGCGCCAGCAGAAGTATCTGCTGGCGCTGTCTCTATTTAGGGTGGTTAATTTTGTTTATAGCACTCCCAGCAAGAAAATTTGTTGGCCAATTTTTAACATGGGATGTGACCTTCTTTATTATTTTGTCATCATTAATATTAAGCCTATCAAATAATAAGCTTACCAAGAAACATAATTTGGGCCAATTGTGGATAAAATATCTATATGTATATATTGAGTATGGTTCAGATAAGTCCTTCTGAATGAGTCTCATTATATCAGGCATTTGCAACTCTGATTTGTATGAGACATATTCAACTTCAGATAACCCTTCGTTAGTCTTCTGTTCATTTTCCTTTGACGAATTTGGTCTACCATCTAAATTTTCAGAGACTACGGCACCACAATCGTCGGAAGCACTCGAACATGATGGCTGTACAGCCGAGTTGACTAAGTCTGTCCTTCCCTTTGTTTCAGGTTCTTGGTGATCAACTGAGTTTTCACTAGATGTTTGATGAGTATTTTGACTAGGACTATTCAAGGATTCGTACATTTCTGATTTGGGTATATGCTCTAATAGATGAGATAAACTTGCACTATTTCCTATTTCTAAACCATTAACAAGTCCATTTGGCCCCACATGCAAACCAATAACATTAGATTTTTCCTTTGAACTAGAAGGAGTTTGCTTATCCTCTAAGGTTAGTTTACTTTTAGAATTTATCAAAGTTATGTTACGGTTTTTATCTTCTACAGTCTTATCCCGATCTATTTTATCAGTAACGCAATTCATTGATGAAGGTTCTAAAAGTACATTCCCTTTGAGGTCACGAGCACTTGTACAATCACTTTTTATAATTTCTTTACGTTTCTCCATAGCTAAATTTTAAATTAAAAGGATATTTGATTATTTAACTAATAACCTAATTCACAACTAATGTAAAACGTCCATTGTTGTTTCTATACAGCAAAAACTATGTATTTACAACACTATAAAACTCTAAACAGCATCCATATTGGATTTTGATTTACTTGCACAAAACATGCTGGATTGAATATTGATATCGCAGTCAGCTGTTCGCCAAAACCAATGACTTGCAAAGTAATAAATTAGTGTTGAGATGAACCTATTATAGAATATGAAAAGCAAAAAAAAGCATCATCCTTCAAATCAAATCTCATTACTCAACGGTTGTCAACTTTCGATACCTCTGCATATTCGACTAAATTAGTTGGCAACTAACTTATCTGACAAGAGTCTGGCCTCAGTCGCAGATCACTTTTTCAGTTAGTGATTGTAGCAATCATAGCAAATAAATCATAAACCCTATGACTGCCTTGATTTTTTATTATATATGATCCAAAAAATTTTATCCAATAATATGGCCTTAAGTAGACGTAAAATAGATGCTGGTTCAAAATTGCGGATCCCTGTTTGTTATAAGCAAGAAATCTAGAATGGTGGTTAGGTATATTTAATTACTCAACATGTCAATATACTTTTACCTAGTTAAAAATATGAACCATGATTTCAATGAGTCGTATAACTTAGTACCCGACAGTCTAGATACCGTAGCTTTAAATCGATAGGGTTAGTTTGTTGACTGGTACCATGTTTCTGCTGCCCCTCAATCGGGGTGGATTTCCCGATCGTTCTTTACTTTATTTTGAATCTTCACTGTGAATTTGCCGAATTTGGGTACATGTGGTGGATTGGTGTAGCGGGCAGGGGGATGCACGCACCGAAATCCTTGCGGACATGCAAGGACTTAGGTTAGGGATAACCGAGCCCGCAGGGCACACATAGTCGCAGTGCTACTCTGCCTATGAGTACAGTTATTAATTTTGTACATATATCTATGATTTAGGGGGGCAATGAACTAAAATATATAGGGACCCATTTCTTATAGATTTGTCATAGATTGGCGTGGCACGGCCTGCAATCGCAGAAAATCACGCTGAATTTAATAAAAATTACCATAAGCTCTTTTTTATAATAGATTTAAAAATGTGATTTATTGCCTTTAGCCATAATAATTAATTAGTAAAATAAAAATATGGTTCTTCATTAAGAATTAAAGTACAGGTATACAAAATCATACATGACCTCAGACAGTTTCCAGAATCAGAATCATTTAATTGCCATAGGACATTATGGAATGCATTGGCAATTGTCGAGTATTGTTTGTTGATTATTGTTATCGAGTTTGTTTATTAGTCTCGCCACTTAAGGTGAAGAATGGCCAAAAACAGCTGCGATTGGTGGGTGGTGGAGGGGTTGGGGTACTTTTCCAAAAACACCTGGCTTTTGATACATGCTAATTTTAATGGAACAGCTGATTATCCAATATTTTAAATAAATATTAGTGCAAATTCATTTGTCAACGGCAATGAATACAGAACCAAACAAGGAGGGACATCCTTATGGGGAAATGAGAACGCTAAATAAGGATAATTCTGGTTGGTCGAATGGAAACAGATGACTAGAATAATTTTACAGAATGTTTTGTTTTGATTTTTTGTAAACAAATATGCTCATTTTGACAGTTAAGAGGGAGAAAGAGCGCTTCCTGCGAAGCGCTAAGTAAGGAGAAGTAATACTAGCATCAGCGCTTCATTTCCTCTGGTTTTCGAAGGCAAAACAAAAATTTTTAACATGGGATGTCTATTTATTTGGTTCTATGCATTGGTTATACGGTCTGAGTTACGTCAATCGAGCGTACGGTATGCGATCAAAACTATCCTATCGATCTACCAAAACTTCAGCCAAAAAAGACATTCGTTTAGCATATTCATGTAACTTACATATGCTCCATCTTTTTACCGCGATTAAAATATACTGGGGCTTTCTATTTAAATGTAGAGAATTTTTATTATTTAAATTTGGTGTATTTTAGGCAAAAAGTTTTACCAGCTTGCGGAAATGACAAAGGATGATAAAGAACATAAGTATTTATTTATTTATTTATTTATTATTCCCACGGCAAACGCCATTTTACATAAAGATGCCTAAAACTATGCAAAAAAAGCACAAATAATTTGCAGTAATTTGTTACATTAAACATGGTGGATGCGAACGACAAAGAAACTATACAATAAATAATGAAAGTGATGCAAAGAATTAATATACATAAATGAAAAAATATGCCAGAACAAAACAAAACTGTGAATAAATTACATCAACAGCATTGCAACAAAAGCGAATTGAAATTTGTAGTCGATTACTTTTACAGTGAATAAATTATTTGAACAATAGTTAACAACAGTATACGAATAAGAAAATATAAAAATAAACTCTGCAGGTACAAATAAACAGTGGATAAATTATGGATAAGCATTAACAACAAAACCAAACAAAAACAATAAATAGACTTTGTAGTTTTAAACAGTGAATAAATTAATTAAACTGCAATAAAACAAGATAAAAATAAATCTCAACAAGCAAGAACAAATCTGACAGTGAAAGATTAATTGCAACATGAATCTTCAGCTGTGATTGAAGTACAAAGAGTCAAAACTAAGGCAGACATCTCTCACTGAAGAATACCTCTTCTTAGCAGCGCTAACACTTCTGCCTTGAAGGAGGAGACACTGACACCAGAGAAGTTGACTTCACCACACATATTGTTTCCAAATCGCATCAGTCGAGGAAGTGTGCTGTGTTGCTTGTATGTTGATGGATGGTGGGATTTTGTGAAGAATTGTTGGTGTCTTGAGTGACGTGGGACGTGGAAGTCAATTTTTTCTAATAGTTCAGGACAATCCAATAAGCCGTTGGTGATCTTGAAAAGCAACAATACATCTGACAATGTTCTGCGGTGAGACAAGGGTTGAAGGCCAAGAAGGAGCATGATCTCTTCCGGTTGAACTTCATTGTAACGAAGACCCAACTTGATACCAACTTATCTCAAAAATCTGATTTGTACCTTTTCCAGCTCCTCGATTAAACCAAGTTGGTAAGGCGACCAGACGGGCGAGTTATACTCCAAGGTGGAGCGTATTCATGTCAATAATACTACGTTTCCGTTTATTTAATTTATGACAAGCTATTTAGTACGTTATTATGGTTTAGGCATATATTTTAGTACCCTTAAAAAAATAAAGTCAATGCTTCAAAGTACTTAACGTATTATTTCACTTAGATAGTGACGTGTTTATCTTTAAAATAAAGAGGTTTAGCGCGTTATTTAAATGATATTGAATATTTACTTCATGACAATTTTAGTACATCGTTTACTGTGCTTTATCTATTAATATTAATATTATATCTATTAGATCCTGGGGAGCTGATAACCTTCTAGATCAGCTCGCCCGAGAACTTGGTGCTGACGCGCTCCTTATCAGTGAACAGTATCGGGACAGAGACTCAAACATTTGGATCTCGGACAGCCTCGGTACTGCTGCATTTTGGGCACGTAATACACGAGATGTTTTGGTGCGGAGTCACGGGCGCGGCCGAGGATTCGTCTGGGTTCGGTGTAGGGACGTGACTATCTTCAGTTGCTACCTCACACCCAACGAGGCCGTCCAGGACTTCCGCGACAAGATAGATAGCCTAGAGGAGTGCGTTCTTGGCACCACCGGGCATGTCGTCGTTGGTGGCGATTTCAACGCCAGGGCCGTCGAGTGGGGAATGCCCTCTACCAGCTCCCGGGGGAAATACATCCTGGATTTCATCGCCAGGGCCGGTCTTGTCGTCCTCAACCAGGGCGACACACCTACTTTTCGGCGCCCCGGGCAGAGAGGCACGATCCCCGACGTCACCTTTGCGTCTGAGTCGCTCCTTCCGAGGATCTCAGGCTGGAGGGTTGTGGAGGACTACACGGGTAGCGACCACCAATACATCGTTTTTGACCTGCATGATCAGGCAAATCGTCGAGTTTCCGCATTTCGGGAAGGGCCACGCCGGTGGAACACCAACAAACTGGACGTGGTCAAGTTCACCGAAGTCATCTCTCGGGGAGCACAGGGGAATCCTGGTGAGGCTGGGGCCGAGGCACTAGTAACATCCACGATGGAACTGATCGTCTCGGCCTGCGACCAGTCTATGCCGCGAAGGAAACCCCGACGCGACAAACAACCCGTTTACTGGTGGACTGAAGAGATTGCGGAACTCAGAAGAACATGTTTAAGAACTAGACGAGCCGCCACAAGAGCGAGAATTCCCGCAGACAGAGTTCGTAAGTCGGAGGCCTATAAAGCTGCGAGAAAATCTCTCCGCCAGGCGATAAACAGGAGCAAGGCGAATAGCTGGAGGAGACTTCGTGACGACGTTGACTCCGACCCGTGGGGCCTGGGTTACAAACTTGTAACACAGAAACTCGGCGCCCGCTCTCCACCTTCCATCATGGAGGGCGCCACCATGGGGAGGATCGTCGCTGCGTTGTTTCCTGAACATCCACAGCGACCGCTGGTTGACTTCGGACGGGTAGAGGACGTTCCACTCTTCACTTTCGAGGAGCTGGAAACCTCCGTTCTCTCCCTGAAGAGCAACAAGGCTCCTGGCCCGGACGGGATTCCCAGTGAGGCTTTAAAGAAAGTATTTTCAATTAACGCTGACTTGTTGTTGAGAATGTACAATGCCTGTTTGGTAGAAGGGGTGTTTCCGGCTCCCTGGAAAACAGCCAGGCTTGTACTGATCAGCAAGGGCAAAGGTGATCCCGAACTGCCGTCGTCCCACAGGCCTCTCTGCATGTTGGACACGGCTGGGAAGCTGTTCGAGAAGCTGATCCGTTCCCGCCTGACTTCTGCCGTGGAAGCTGCCGGGGACTTATGCCCCCGTCAGTACGGCTTCAGAAAGGGACGGTCAACGATCGACGCTGTCACCGAAGTTCAGAGAGCTGTGGAGAGAGCCGAGAGCCACAACCATTTCTCCCGCCGAGTAGTGCTTCTTGTTACGCTTGATGTCAAGAATGCCTTCAACTCGGCGAGGTGGGTCGATATGTTGGATGCGCTTCGCAACACCTTTCGTATTCCTGCATATCTGTTGCGGCTCATCGAGGATTATCTACGCTCTCGAAGCCTGATCTATGACACAAGGGACGGAACGCGGACGATGGAAGTCACTTCTGGTGCCGCACAAGGTTCAATACTCGGCCCGGATCTCTGGAACGTTGCCTATGACAGCCTCCTGAGGTCCGAGATGCCTGAGGAAACCACTTTGGTTGGGTACGCCGATGACGTCGCAGCTCTCATTGCTGCACGCAACGTTGAGCTGGCCCAACTAAAGTTGAACCGAGTTATGCGGGTTGTCAACAACTGGATGTCCGATCACGGTCTCTCGCTTGCTCTTAGTAAGACGGAGATCGTGATTCTCACGAAGAAGAGGATCGACACCGTCGTCCCGTTTAGAGTGGGAAGGGAGGTGGTCACATCAACTCGTGCCGCCAAATACCTTGGGGTTATGGTGGACACCAAGTTAAGCTGGAGGGATCAGATCTTCCGTACGGCGGACAAGGCCGCTAAGGTAGTTACTCACCTTAGTAGGCTGATGGCCAATGTCGGGGGTCCCCGATCCAGCAGAAGACGTCTGTTGATGTCCGCGGTCCAGTCCGTGCTCCTTTACGGGGCAGAGGTGTGGGCAGGCGCTCTAGATAAGGAGTGCTACAGGCTGCGACTCGCCCGGGTTCAGCGTCAAGCCGCGCTCAGGGTGTGTTCCGCCTACCGGACAGTGTCCGAGCCTGCCGTCCTGGTGGTCGCCGGAGTCATCCCTGTCAAGCTCTTGGCAGGGGAGAGGAAAGCGATTTATCAGAGACAAGGCGAGATCGGCAAGGACACGGCAAGAACAGAAGAGCGCTCCCGAACCTTCCAGCAGTGGCAACACAGCTGGGAGCACGACACCCGAGGACGATGGACTGCGCGACTTATCAAGCAGGTCCAACCATGGGTGGAACGGCGGCATGGGGAGGTGGACTACTACCTGACCCAATTTTTGACAGGTCACGGCTATTTTCGGTCGTACCTGAACCGGATGGGAAAGACCGGTTCACCGGACTGCATTTATTGCCCGGGTGTTCCCGACGATGCGGAACACACATTCTTCCGATGTCCCCGTTGGGAAGGGCCCCGCCTGGAGGCCACACAAATATTTGGTGCATTTTCGGTGGACTCGGTCTGCCAAAAGATTTTGGAGGATGAGGGCAACTGGGATTGTTTGTCACAGTTCGTCCGGGGCATCCTCCTGGAAAAGAAAACCGATCTGGACCGCGAAGTGGCCCAGATCCCTTGATAGAGCGGCTGGATAAGGAGCGAGCCCGACGGGCGTAAGCCAAATTTAGGCCTAGCCTGACGTAATGTGATAAACAATTCCAGGTTAGATTCCTAAAAGAGTAGAGGAGGTTTTTTAGTGGGTAAACCCGTTTTTTAGGGGAGCCCCACACTACAGGCTGGCCACCTGTGTGCGTAATGCATTTTTCCGCCTCTCCCTCAAAAAAAAAAAAAAAAAAAAAAAAAATATTATACAAAATGAATAAATACCTTTCCCTGTTTTACATTATAGTTTATAGTTCTTTGGGAGCAACCACGGCCTTCTTTTTCTTTAGTACTAGAGATGACCGTGGAGTAACCATAGATATATACCTATATGTATGTTTATATTATATTATATTATATATTATATATCTATATCTATATTATATTTAGTGTTTAGTATATATCTATGAGAGCAACCAACACCTCCTAGAGTTATTCTAGGGGGTGTTGGAGCAACCCGCCAAAAGACAGGAATATTTTCTAGCGTACCACGCAGTTTCATGGAAAAATAAAAACCAACCAATCTTGGCAAAGACGAAAAAAGTTTGTGTTGTGAAAAAGTATGATAATGTTTGATATTTTGATATTTATGTTGTTGTTGTTGAATGTTTTAATCTTATAGGTTATAATTTACTAGCTTACCCATGCTTAGCAATGAATACTATTAAAATGTGAAATATTAATAATTCAAAGTTTATTTATAATAGATTATATAAAAGTTTAATTCTTTGAATAGTTTGTAAATAGTATTTTAGTCTAAAACTAGGCTACAGTAACGATGGGCTCCTCAGGAGAACGTGTACAGATTAGGCTTGGCAGTACAAGTAATTCCAAGCAAATTGGAGTGAAAACCCTTGAGGTAAGCCTGATTGATAAATTTAGCATAAGTGAAAGGCCTGTTTTGCCAAAAGAATCTAAGTTATGATTTTATGACCTCCCATGACTTGCGTTTAAAATATAAAACCTAGCCTATTCCTAATCTAGGTAGGTCTAATCCAACTTGGATCAACCCTTTGACTGTTGCTCTGACTGTTGACTGTTGACTGTTGTAAGAAACCCTTAATTAGAGCCTATATTTCTTTACATCTTTGCTTGTATGTCTTCAATAGAGGCATTTTGTCAAGAGAGATGTACAATGTAGATTTAAGTTTAACACTTTAATACTGTAGTGGTCGCACGGATGACTATTGTCATCTAGGGATTTTTTTTTTAGACGCTTGATGTTTGTAGAATGCTTGACCTTGAGTGGCCGTCTACCTTTTCTCCCCACTCCTGAAACAGGCCAGTGCTGCCATATCTTCCCTGCTGTCAATAGTGTTTAGGCCCTATCAGATACTCATTTTTGCAGGTGGAGAACCATTGTCATTGTCTATGGGACCAAACTCATTCTACATATTTTAACTCGGTTTTGCTAATAGGCTACCGGTAACTGTCCTCGTTTTCCAACTGCCTAGGTAGGGTTGCACTGTGTGGTACTGCAAAAGCCATACAACAGCCACTAGGTAGGGTGTAACTTATATTTACTTACAAAACCTACATGGCTTCAAACCTACATATATATTCCCATGTTTTTTTTTGGGGAAAATAGAAAATACCAAAAATTCCATTGGAAATTCTCCGAAGACTCAGGTCTGCTGCAAATGGTGGTGTTATTTTTTACAATGTCAGAACGAGACTGCAAACCGCTACTTAAAAGTGAGTAGATGAAACAGGGATTGATTGTGAAAGCGATGTTGGAATAGAAGATCCGAAAGAGGTTAGAGTAAAACATTCTAATTGATAAAATTTTATGAACTGGACATTAAGGATGAGCAACAAAACGAAGAAGCAGAAGCCTCTCTAATTGCAGAAGTACCAGTGTGGGAAATATTCCTTCCAGTTGAAACTACACCTACAGCGAATGTCAACTACCTCACCTTGATTTGAACGTGAGTTTTACATAGAAAGAGAAACAGGTTAAGATAAAGAGCCAACCCGCTGGTATGTGGAGCCTCAATATCCACGTAATTCTAGAACCTCACATATCAACATAATACTTAAGCTTACCATACTTTTAATTCCCTGGTCCTCAAGGTATCTAATGCAAAAATGCTCTCAAGGTGTTTGCCTGTCTGATTGACAAAATACCCCCGTCGCAGCAGACCTGCGTACTCAGCGAATTTCCAATGGAATTTTGGTATATTTTCTATTACCACATAAAATCCATGGGGATGAGAGTATGTAGGTTTGCCGCCATATGGGTTTTGTTGGTAAATATAAGTTAAACCCTACCTAGTGATTGTACATACCAAATTTTATAAGGCTATGGTGTTCTTTTTATTTTCCCCATAAACCCTATAGGGGTGAGTACGTAGGTTTGCCGCCAAATGGGTTTTCTAAGCAAATATAAGTTAAACGCTTCCTAATGAATGTACATACCAAATTTTATCAAGATATGTCAATAAATAAGCAAGTTAGAAGGTTTTGTTGATTTCCCATAAGAATAACATGAAAAACATACTTTTTGGATTTTCTCCATAACCATTTAAGCTGGGTAAAAAATTCAAAATACTAGATTGTTTGTTTTTTTAAGCTCTTTTAAATGGTTTAAGTTAAAATTGTTGAATTTTCTAAATAAAAGTAAAAAAAGCCAAAAACCCATTTTTAACCCTTTTGACACCCCATAAAACCCTGTTCCCATGGTCCGATCATTCTGGTTCGCGAACTCAACCTAGTAGACGCTGGCTTACATCCCTGTACCAAATTTCATCAAAATCGGAGGTTCCGTTCAAAAGTTATCGTGTTAACGGACACACATATATATATATATGTACACATATATATATATATATATATATGTATAAAATGATTTACTCAAGGGTACTGAGGTTTATTCTTTTAACTTTAATAATATATATATATATATCAATTTGAACGAACGGTGTTTTTGGCTTCTAGGGACCTCAAAACAAAAAAGTATCATGGTCCCGGGCTTAGGTCTTACCGTGACTACTACCGTAATAGCGTATTCCCTATAGGGAAATTCGCTAAAAGTGATTGAACATTTTTTCACTCCACAAATATATAGGTTACATACATCAACAAAATTAAACAAAATTTCTAACAAGAAAGAGATGCGTCTAACACAAATGAGTTATAAATTAGATCGTCATTTGGAATATTAGCCATAGGCCTACCTTATTTATTTATTTGTATACCAACGGATTACACCATTTTTACAGAGTAAGGATAAATGTAAGCAATTCTCAAAATGGACAATAGTTAACAAATGATAACGTACATGGCTAAGATTGATAATAAATAGAAAATGACTAGAGATAGTAACTGGCAGTACAAGAGGTATGGCAACAAATAGTAACTTATGCTAATAGGAACTGACGTGCAACTGGCAACTTACAGATGAGCTAATAGACATTTGTACCTAGACAAGAAACACAGCAATGAAAACAAAACAATTTCAACAAACTAGAGACTAAAACTAATAAACAAAATTATTACAAGTATGACAATAAATAAAATTTATAAACTTAACAGGGCAGTAACAGATAAATAACAGTGAAGACTAATGGAACGCATCGTGCAGGTGTAACAATATTGGGGTGCTTAGATCTCACAGACAAAATGTTGTATAAAAACTACGCTGTAATATCAGCTCATATCATTGCAAAGAGATGCGAGATACTCGCGCGCGCTTCCGCGAAATCCTCAGACGCCCTAGAAAATAATTTGTACAACGATAACTGCTAGTCTCACGAAGAAATGCTTGAGATAAAAAATGAAATTCAGAATCTTGCTACAATACTACCGCTGACAGTTTTTATTTGGCCAAAAAAAAAAAAAAAAACTTTCCTGCATCTTACTTTTTTCATGTCATTACTGAATTGAATTAAAAGTAAGTTTGATTAAACTATGTATTATTATTATTTAGAAAACTTTTTCTTAATCTATTGAATAGGCCTACTGTAAGAATCACCATTTCAAGGAGAAATTTTTAATATAAAGTTAACGTATTTATGTAATGGTTTAGTGGGTAAAAATACAGGTTTATTGAAGCGCCGTTTTGGTTTCCGTCGCTTGGTTCCGCAACTTTTTGTCACCCAATGGTCCTGAGACGTCCACGATTTTCGCCCATTGAATACACGGTCTAGTTATACTTAGTCCGGGGTGTCTACTGGCCACTGAAGCCAACAAAAGTCACAGAAAGTCACAGATTTGAGTAAGTGGCTATGAAAGTCACAGAAAAGTCACTTCTTTTTCCTTAAAGTGCAAAAAAGTCACAGATTTTTTGTAGAAATTGAGAAAATAAAGCGATTTTAAACAAAAGTTTTGTAACTTTTCATGAGAAAGGACAGGCCCGAAATTCCTGCTTGCTTTTTAGCTGACAAAGAAAAAGGAAAAAATCTAGTACCTGTATGCTTGTTTATTAAAGGATTGCACACTAGTGTCATGTAACAGAGAAAAACAAGGCAGTTAGCTAATCTAAATATATAATACCCCCGTCGCAGCAGACCTGCGTACTCAGCGAATTTCCAATGGAATTTCAGATTATTTACTTTCCCCATAAAAAACACCATAGGATCGAGTATGTAGGTTTGCTGCCATTGGGTGTTGTTAGAAAATATAAGTTAATCAATAATTGGTGAATGTAAACACAAAATTGTATCAAACTATGGGAATTTTTTATTTTTCCCATAAACCCCATGGGGGTGAGTATGTAGGTTTGACGCCATATGGGTTTTGTAAGCAAGTATAAGTTAAACCTTATATAGATAATGTATCTACCAAATTTGATTAAGTTATGTCAATAAATAAGCAAGATATAGGGTTTTCTTGATTTCCCATAAGAATAACATGGAAAACACATTTTTTGATTTGCCCCGTAACCAGTTATGCTATGATAAAAATTCAAAATACCAAATTGTTTGTTTTTTTAAGCTCTTTTAAATGGTTTCAGTTAAAATTGATGAATTTTAAAAATTAAGGTCCAAAAATTCCAAAAACCCATTTTTGACCCCTTTGAAACCCCATAAAACCCCGTTCCCATGGTCCGATCATTCTGGTTCGCGAACTCAACCTAGTAGGCGCTGGCTTACACCCATGTACCAAATTTCATCAAAATCGGAGGTTCCGTTCAAAAGTTATCGTGTTAACGGACACATATATATATATATATATATATATATATATATATATATATATATATATATATATATATATATATATATATATATATATATATATATATACATATATATCAATTTGAACGAACGGTGTTTTTGGCTTCTAGGGACCTCAAAACAAAAAAGTATCATGGTCCCGGGCTTAGGTCTTACCGTGACTACTACCGTAATAGCGTATTCCCTATAGGGAAATTCGCTAAAAGGCAAAGCCCTCACTCACTCACTGACTCACTCATCACTAATTCTCCAACATCCCGACTAGCTAGAGTACTGAAATTTGGTATACTCATTCTTTAGGGTCTAAATAGGAAAGTCTGACTATTTTCATATTAATATTCACAAAGGGCTACTCCCTAGACGTCCTCAAAGTTACCATGTTAATCTTATGGAAGCAACATTTTTGTAGGTATTCTAACATATGATTATGGAGATTGAATTAGGTTTGTTTACATCTGCCACATGATGATTCATTCAGGAAAATGCTTATAAGCATAGAAGTAACCAGTTGTGAGATATAATGCTTATTTATGTTTGACATTGTCAATATTATAGTGATGTACTATTACTTTTAGTCTGGTGTACTTTGGTTGTATTAAGCACAGTTTACTTTATTTTATATTTTATTACTGTATACTTTTTTACTGTCCATAGGTACTAACAAACGGTTTTGCAAATATAGTTTTTGAAGCACTTAAGGGCTCTTCCACACTGGATTTCAAAATTACTTTAGGGTATTCGCGGGGTTGAAATTTTTGACATCGACGTTCCTCTTTGCTCATAGGTGCTCACCAAGAAGCTGTTTTACCATTATAGTTTTCGAAATTGTTTAGGGCTCTACCTCTAAGAAGCTGACGATTACTGTATAGCCTACATGTTGAAATTTGACAAGGACGATTCTCTTAGCTCATAGGTACTATCTATCTCATCTAAGAAACGTTTTGCAAATATAGTTTTGAAGCTATATACTTTGAAGCTATATATACTTATACTATTTGAAGCAAATATACCTTTAGGTCTGCACCCCACTGGACTTAGAAATTACTCTAGGGCCCACGGGGTTTGAAATATGAAGGAAGATTCCCTTTGCTCATGGGTACTCACTAAGAAAAGGGTTTGCAAATATTGTTTTTAAAGCACTTTAGGGCTCTACCCCATTGGATTTCAGAATTACATTAGTGCCTTCACGGATTTGAAATTTGACATGGACGTTCCTCTTTGCTCATGGGTGCTTACTAAGAAACGGTTTTGCAAATATATATTTTTAAATTCTTTAGGGCTCCGTCCCACAAGTCTTGAAAATTACTCTGGGCCCGCGGGGTTGAAAGTTGACATGGACGTTCCTCTTTGCTGATAGTTGCTCACTAAGAAACAATTTAGCAAATTTACTTCAGGGCTCCCACAGAACATCAAAATTACCATATATGCTAAGGGATTAAAATATAACGTTGATGCTCCGTTTCGCAAATAGATGCTTACTTAGAAACGGTTTTGCAAATTTAGTTTTTGAAGTTCTTTAGGGCTCCGCCCCATAGGATTTCAAAATTATTCCCAGGGGCTTCCCACCACAAATCCTCAAAATTACCATAAATCCTACGGTGTTGAAATTTAACGTTTATGTTCCGTTTTGCTAATAGGTGTTTACTAAGAAACAACTTTAGAAATATAGTTTTTTATGTTCTTTAGGGCTCCGCCCTACATGATTTTGAAATGACTGTAGGGCCTACAGGGTTGAAATTTGACATGGTTGTTCTTTTTTGTTCAATGGTTCTCATTAAGAAAATGTTTTGCAAAATTCCTTCAGAGCTCAACACACAGTAATTTGTTGTTTCAATGTCAAGGAAGAAGATTTTGTTGCTCTTTTAAAGATTTTATTACCTAAAAAATAAATTCAATCACGGGCGAAGCCGTGACGGGAAACAGCTAGTAGTTTATAATAGTTTGCTAATCCACTATGGACTACACAGGTGAGATCGATGCAGATGTCCAAAAACCAGCCATAAAAATTACATACAACCACAACAAGAATGGTGTAGCCTTGTTATATTTTAGACAAAATGTGTTGGCAGTATGGTGTGTCAAGAAAGGATGTTCTATAAGGATGATCCCTCCCTCCAGCGCGGTTGATAAATATTTTCTGTTTCTGTGTGCACAATTTTCGTAGTTCCCTTCACATGTACGATCTCCTTTAGGGATAAGTCCTAAAGCCTTAGGACTACTTTAAAAAACCTTTGATAGTAACTGTGGTATGTTTGAGGCATAGATTTTTTTACAACCTACCTATAACAATTTGATAGTAGGCTATCCGAACATCTTAGTATAGGTAGTGGGGTATTTCACCTGTGTCTCTCTCAACACTTACTAATGACTACTCTATAGGCCTGCTTTTGATTGCCTACTACATAGCTACGAATACCTCATAACATCAACTGATTACAAGATACCAGACTTTCAGACCTGATTGACTTTCAATAAAAAAGTTTCAATAATATTGAGCATCTTTGTAACTAAACCCAGGCCTGGGCTAAATTATTCATAGCTGCCTAACAATAAAAAATCTTTCTTTTTTCAGGATAAATGGAAGCTGGTCCCTGCTTTTTTGAGTATAAAAGGATTGGTGAAGCAACACATTGACTCCTTCAATTATTTCATAAACACAGAAATCAAGAATATTGTAAAAGCAAACGAAAAAGTTCTGAGCGATGCGGATCCACTATTTTATGTCAAGTAAGTGGAAAAAATGTTAAAGTATTTTTAGGAACCTTTGAGGGGCGAGACTTGGTTAACAGTACAGTACGCGATAAAATAAAAAGAAAACATCCAAAAGCATAGAGCTTGTCTCTCAGTTATCTGATTTTGCTGTATTAAACCTGAGTTAATTGTGTGTGTGTTGGAAATTTTGTAAAGGTACTCGTTGAACTGGGCCCAGCTGTCATTAAGCTATTAATTAATCATAACTAATGAATCAGCTTGTCTTTTATCAGAATTTATCAAGATATTAATAAAACCAAGGTAATCAGAAATTAAACAAACCGGGTTTCTATTTGGGAAAGATATTATATTTTATTTAGCCTATAAACTGTTCTAACAGCATTGCTGTTTAAATTTTCAAATTATGTACTATTATGTTGAAAAATTTCCAAAATCGATTGTGTAAGTTATGTTTTGCTAAACTATCAAGAATTTTTAAAATTAAGCCTGTGGTGAAAGCTAAGTAACGTCTGGAAGAAATGAAGAAATTCAACATTTGAAACTGGGTACTTAAACATTGATATTTTAGTATGAATTTTCAAACAATTCAACATCCTATTTTTCCAGATATTTGAATATATATGTAGGCATGCCGGATGTGGAGGAAGGGTTCAATATCACAAGATCAACCACACCGCATGAGTGTCGTCTGCGAGACTTAACCTACTCTGCCCCGATCACCGTTGACATAGAATACACAAGAGGCAGCACTCGTGTGGCCAGGAGCAATCTTCTCATCGGAAGGTGAGATGGTGAATTAAAACTGGGCCTGATCATATAATGCTTTTTAAACTTCAATGCACAATTTACAAGTTCAAAAGTAGTACCATATTTAATTAATCAGCTTAACATACCTACCTCACTTTTGATCACTACCACAGATCCCCTTAAACAAGGTAACTTTGTACTTTAAGGTAGCCTACCTTGATCACCTAAACATGTTAAAATAGGTTCAACTCCTTCTGGCTTGTATGGTAAAAATATTTTGTCCTTTAAAGTAACGAAACCAATATATTTTTGGGTAATTTTCAATTAGCTCGACCACACCTCAATTCTAATTCGATGGATCGGGTTTTTGAAGGGTTATGTAGAGAAAAGTTTTTTTCCCTTGTTGCTATTCCTAACAAGAGTGAAAAACCCTCAAAGAAGAAATAAAAAAAACTATGTGAAGCCAGGCAGTATAATAATGCAGGGTGTCTACTGGTACTGGAAATACTTGAAATACTGGAATTATACTGGAATTTTATTTTCATACTGGAAATACTGGAATTATACTGGAATTTCAAAATAGATACTGGAATTTTAGAATTTTATTAAAACGCGTATTTTTTAAAATGCATAATATAAAAATTTTTTCATTTGATCCGTACATATTAATGTAAAAATATTTTACAAGTCATTTTTGCTGTTTAAGTATGTTTGCAAACCAAAATCAGAAAACTTGTAGTTCTCTTCAAATAGTTAATCAAGTAATGTAAACATTTGTGTAATGATGGAGCCTAGAAATGTTTGATTTATACTCAAAATTTATTTTTCTTTCTTAAATTTTAATCATATTCTTCTTCTTTTTTTACTCTTTATTAACCTATTTCATAATTTTTTGTAGTTAAATGCTCTTTATGATTATTTTTCATATTAAATAAACGCAAAACAAAGCGGAAGGAACAGAGGGCTGTAGAAGAATTAAGAGCCTTCACAAAAAATTGTCAAAAAATATTAAACAAATGTTATTGTTGGAAGTACTTATTAATCATATCATAAGGGTTTTATCTTTATACAAAAATCTTTTTTAATATTAATTATATGAATAAATTGTCATTACGGTTACTCCATGTTTGAAATTAAAGTTCGCAAGTGATACTGGAATTTTTTTAAAAATATACTGGAAATACTGGAAATATATTGGAATTCTAAAATCAGATTTCAGTAGACACCCTGTAATGTTAGATTGGAGGGCCCACAAGACAAAAGAGCTTAAGGATGTGGGTTTCCAACATTTCACAGTGAACCACAAATACAATGTTGTGGACTCTGACACCAGAGCTAGCACTAAAAAACTTGAGTATGTGGGGTTCAGCAAAGTGGAGGAACAAGAGACAGAGGAGTACTGCTCGGCAATATCTCGATTCCTTCCTGTCCGAGTACATGTGGGGGTCTCAGTGACAGCTGACGGCGGCGACCCATACCATGCGCTCCTCCGTGACATTGCTGCCTTCTGGACTTCTTTCCAGAAATCTTGAACTTTGTAAAACTTTTATAAGCTACCTATCCTGTATGTTTTAAAATAACTCTAGTGTCTTTGGAAAATATTAGTTTTATCATTGTCTTACCTCTAAAGTTAAAATTGTGGTGTGGTTGAGCTGATTGAAAATTACCAATTTTCGTTTTGTCAGATATTTTAGAATTTTATAGTTATTTTTGCCCATACTCATTCCGACTTATTTATTTTTAAAGTTTTTACACGTTTTCTGTGTTTTTTTTAAGAATGCCCATAATGCTGCGTAGCTCAAATTGTGTCCTGTATAACAAATCAGAGTATGAGCTATCAAAGTTAAACGAATGCCCTCATGATCCTGGTGGCTACTTCATTGTCCGTGGAACTGAAAAGGTAAGAACAATTCTCTATTTTTATTGAGATAATTTACTTATATATTAATGAATATAAAATAAAACCAAAGCACCCTATTTTTATTTTGTTGCTCTTATCAGAATTTATCAAGATATTAATAAATTTTTTATTAATATCTTAATAAAAATTTAATAAAACCTACCTATTTAATAAAAAAAAATAGGGTGCTTTGGTTTTATTTTATATTCATTATTATAATAGTAGCCCTGATAAGTGAACAGAATTTTACAAAATTACTTATATATGTATGAAGCTAATGAGATTAAGGGTAAAAACTCATATTACACATTGAGTGTTTTAAAATGTTCTAAATAAACAAAACAGTTAGGCTCATTCTGTATGTTAACTAATTCTCTTTGTATTTTGGGTAATTAATCTATTTGTTCTTCACGTAAAATAACTCGGGTCACTGTTGTGTACAGTACAGTGTTGGGTGAGTCGGTGGTGTAGTGGTTAGCGAGCCGGACTTTGGGACCATCGCAGCGATGTCGTGGGTTCGAATCCGTGTTCAGCCAGTGACTTTTATCAGTACCTTTCACCTTGTACTGTAGCGGCTCACCCCCTTACTTTGTCTAATACGATCCACGCACAGATCAATAGTCTATGTGGACGGGGCAAAGTAAGGCAAAAAGAGGTCCGCCAACCTCTTTCTAAATAAGAAAAAAAAAAAAAAAAAAAACAAACAAACAAAACAACCATAAAAGAGTAATTTATCTCTGCCAACATCTGACATGTATGTGGAAAAACATCATTTAAAAAAAGTATTACTCAACTGTTTTAGGTAATTCTGATCCAAGAACAGTTGTCTCGGAACAGAATGATTGTTGAGGAGGATCGTAAGGGTGGCATCCAGTGTCAGGTGACTAGTAGCACTCATGACAAGAAGTCTCGGACAAATGTCATCATGAAGAGAGGCAAATACTACCTCAAGCACAATCTGCTACAGGACGTAAGTGAGCGATAAATTAAGTAGCGTACATGTGTTTGTGTTTTTCGCTCTTTAATAAATGTATGGAATGCAGAATTTTTTGTTTCAAATGAAAATGGCACATAACATTTTTAATTTTATCATTTTTATAGTTATACAACAAATTGTTTTATAAAATGTATTAACCATCCATTTGAATATTTATTCTATTTTTTAATGTGAAACACTTTTGAACTATTTGAAATATGTACTCATTTAAAATTTGATGTGAAACATGTTTTTAAACATGATTTAAAATATGTATCAATACATCCATCCTTGAAAACCACTTCACCCGTAAGTACCTTTTAGAAAATTCAGTCAATGTTTAGCACTTTTAATCTTATTGATTTTTTTATGTTCAATATGTTTAGTGTAGGAACTGTCTCCACTAGTAAATCAATATTTAAATAGATATATGTAGTAAATAACAAGTACCCTAGTCAAAAAATTAATTTTTTTTGTAGTTTTATCAATAAAAAAACTGTTTACAGACGTTGCTCTTTTACAGGATATCCCAATAGTAGTTGTGTTCAAAGCTATGGGTTTCCAATCGGACCAGCAAATCGTTCAGATGGTGGGAACTGAACCTGAAATACTGAAGAAGCTGGCTCCCTCTATAGAAGAGTGCTATACCGTTGATGTATACACACAAACTCAGGCACTCAAGTTAGTACTAGCCAAATCAAATCAAAATATTCTTTACTTGTCTATATATAAAATACACACAAAATAGCGTCACATTTCAGTTTTTTCCTGGAATAAATATACTAGTATATCCAGGTATAAAACATACACGTGCAAAATATACAGTCACATTTGAATTTTTTTTCTGAAACAAACATACACCATGTCCAATAGAGGTATAAAAACATAAATCTTGTATTTTTAACCTGATCAAGATCCCCTGTGGATCAAAACTGCAGTAGTGCAAACTACAAAGAATTACTTGACAGTTGAGGTATATAAACCATTTATATTTAAAATTAAATTTACCATATCATATGATCACATCAAATGTGGCTCAAGTAGAGATGGTGTACGTCGGTATTTTAATTTTACAATTGTATTCATAGATTGGATTGGGGGTATTGGAAAAAATTATAAGTGAATTACTTGTTTACAAATATTGCACTCACCATAAGTACCAGGTTCAACATGAGCTCAATGTTTGTTCAGAACAGCTTGGTTTATGTTTTTCGTGGTACAGTAAAACCACACAAACTTGACTACCACTAACTCTAGACTCTGGGTAACTCGACATCTCTGTTAGTGCCAGAAGTGCTCAACCGTACATGACTTGACTTGCTAATCAATATTTGTGGCTTTGTTTTGTGGCCCGATTGTCGATATTATATCGAATTTAAGGTCATTAAACATGATTCCATCTGCTACTGTGGCCGCTCTTTTGCGATATGATTATCGTTGACGGACAATATTATCTCAATGTCCTATCAGTATTTTCAACATTTTAACGCAGTTAAATCTTAATTTTTAACTGATGTCACTCAAAGTGATCGTATACATGGTGATCGGTTCTGAGAAACTCGATTTTTACCAAACTCGACTGTGTGTCAGAACTGTTTAAACTCATAACATTATATACATGTCGAATCGTGAAGATTTTGTCCTAAAAAAATTATTGTTTAGTTGCATTTACTGGTAAAACATCTTAGATCTTCTTCTCTTCAACGATTAGTTCAGAATTATTAATAATAAATCGTGTGTTTCAGTTACATTGGAAGAAAAGCTAAACAAAAGAGGTTTTTTGGCCCAAGTGGTAAACCAAAACCACCGGTGGATGAAGCACGAGACATGTTGGCTACAGTCATTCTGGCTCACGTTCCGGTAATTTTATTTGAACATTAAATTAGGTGAATGTTAAATAAAATAGAATCTCAATATAATACTCTGTGGTTCTCATATCAGGATCAGAACAAAACAATTCATATCCATAGAGGAGCCCTGCCACACTTTACACATATCAGTTTTGGTGGTATGAAATCAAATACGGTACTAAAAATAACTTTGACCTTAAGGTCCTACATGAGAGGTCCTGCATGATGAGGTCCTACTATGCAATTGCTTCCATGACTTTCATGACACTCACTCTGTTGGTAAGATCATGGGAATGCCCGGATCGCAACGTTAGCGGGGCAATGCACAATACTCATGCTTAACTGCAACTAATGTACATAATTGGGAACTTACCCTTTCAGAATACAATAAAACCCACAAACTCAACTCCTGATTACTTGAAACTCTAGATAAATATACATGTCAGTGCACACCTATAGTGCTCAACTGTAAACCATGTGAGTTGCTAATTGCCATTTGTGGCGATTAAAGTACCCTGTTAATAGTCTTAACAACAGATGATAAACAATCTTCAATCGCTACTTTTTTCCATCTAAAGCGGTTTCGTTGCTAATGACTGCATTTCAGCGGTTTGATTGTAGTTGAGACTGATCCTGCTCAATTTGATAAGTAAGTAAATGCCCAGAGCATCATTGTCTTCAAAAAATCAACATTCAACAAGCTCTACAGTGCCTAAGTCCTCATACAATCATGTTTATGGTGTTCTACTGTACATAATTGTGTAGGTAATAATTTTATTTGACGTGGTTGAAATAACACCCATAATCGGGGACCTGCAGTTACTTTATAAACACCCTATTTTTTTCTATGCCGTTGTCAGGTGGAAAACTTCAACTTCAAGCTGAAGGCAATCTACACGGCACTGATGCTTCGTCGGGTGATCCAGGCTCAGGACGACGCGGAAGTGGTGGACGATCGCGACTACTATGGGAACAAACGGCTCGAGCTGGCCGGCTCCTTGCTGTCACTCATGTTTGAAGATTGCTTCAAGCGGTTCAACTCAGAGGTGAAATACAAGTTTAGGTCACAGCTTAAAAAAACTCCCGACTTAAAAATTGGAATTTATCCATAGACTACTTTGAGTACTTGGACTGTATTTTAGAGAATTTGTTATCCGTGGTAAGTATGAGTAGATTATTGGTAAAAAAAAAAAAAAAAAAAAAAAAAAAAAAAAAAAAAAAAAAAAAAAAACACCATCTTGATAATACTTAGTTAACTTATAAAATTTTTACCAGAAGCAAAATATGCAAATAATTGTGAACAATGTAATAAAGAAGTTAACAGGTAAGGGTTGAACTCCTTTTGGGAAATTGAAAGGTAATACTACAAATACTGTAGTCAGATGAAAAATGTTGCATTTTCCCAAATCTCTACCCACTACTCAGAAACCAATTTTGATAATCTTTTTTGGAAGTATGACTATGGTATTTATTACATTTATCGGCCTCACAGATCACAACGTTGTTCCCAGTGGCACTGAGAACAATGCTGTAATCTGTAAGGAAAATAACGGTAATAAATACTATAGTCATACTTCCAAAACAAGATTATTTAAATAAAGTGCATGACTTTTTCATAGTTAATGATGAAATAAATTATATACTTTCGAGGCAAATGAAAACATTGCATAAACATTGCAGGGTAAGACGGGGTAAGGGGTGTAAGTAGCAGCTGTTACAATTTCCATCTGATAATTTTTGTGTAATTTACTCTAACTCGTGTTCATGCAGTTGCAATTGCGGAAGCGCTTGATACATCATCCGTCTCCACTTTCAGGACAACCCTTTTATTCAAAGTAATGTTTCTTTTCTAACCGAAATGAAAGAAATACCTATACGTGTTCAAAAACCTATGTGACTTGCTACCAGGTGAATCAACTTACAAAAGAGTTCAAAATTAAAAATAGTGAAATATTTAAAATAAATAACCTGATTGTTTTTCCAATGAGTGTTTTGTGTTTCAGCTCAAAGCGATTGCAGACAAAAACATTCCAAAGATCAAAGCTGCTCAGTTTGACATTGTGAAGCACATGAGGCAAGATCTCATCACTAACGCCTTGGTTTATGCTATTTCAACTGTAAGTATAGTAAATTATACTTCTTGTTGTTGTAAGTGGTGATTTGTTTTTGGAAAAGAAGTTTTTACCACGTTTTACTACATTAAAGACTAATTGTCATCCTCATTGAGACTTGACTATCTAAACTATTTTACTATCAAACATTTAATATCAAACATAGAAATTGATTTATTTTCTTAAGATATCTCCCATTTAATTAATTTCCATATGCATTCCATTGGAAGAGGGACGGTCAATACAGCTGTAATGAGTGCTGTATTGTGGTGTAAACTGGTTGGGTCTTAATCTCAAAGTGCCATCTGTTTAAGTAAACTTATGCCTTATTTAAAATTGTATCCATAAGAATAGGCTTATCATAGGTAAAAACCTTTTGCAAATGGGCTTGATCCTATTAATAGTTTTAAAAAAATCTGAATATGAGGGGCTGGGAATGAAAATATTTCAATTCATAAAATATTTAATATTAAGGATCTATTACACTCATTAACAATTACCGTGTTTGCGCAGGGCAACTGGACCATCAAGCGGTTCAAGATGGAGCGGCAGGGCGTGACACAGGTGCTGTCCCGGCTGTCGTACATCTCCGCGCTCGGCATGATGACCCGCGTCAATTCACAGTTTGAGAAGACACGCAAGGTGTCGGGCCCGCGCTCGCTGCAGCCGTCCCAGTGGGGCATGCTGTGTCCATCCGACACACCCGAGGGGGAGGTTGGTATGAAGTTTCATTATTGACTATCTAAAAGAATATATTTGACATTGGATCAAGTGTACTTTCTATTAAAAACAAAGATGTAAGTCAGTGTAAGTAATAACTTTGGTGGTCCTTGTACTTTCTGTTGAAGAGCTCATAAAGTTTCACATTCAAACGGCATTATTAAGAGATCACAGGAACATTATCTGTGATGGATTCATAATGATTTAAAATACATTTCAGATAGACAGTTCATACATTAACACCACAACATGACCTGGTAGTAGATCTTTTCCAGTGAATATAACAATTCCATTGATGGGTGATATTGAGAGAAGTAAGTATTTAACAATGAGGATAAACAAGTTAAATGTTAAATCGGCTCCATAAAGGCACACACAAAAAATCAGACGCTTCATCTTTTTACAAGAAATGAAATTCGAGCGGCAGCCCTTGTTGACACCTATAAAATTTGGTTTTGTGAGTGTAAAAGGCTCAACCAAGAAAAATGCAGTATTGTAGACTCATAATTATTTGCAAGCAGATTTTTGACCTTGGGATAATGCCCAATACATAATTAAAAATTTTCTAACGAGTTAATCTAATTTAGCGATTGTCATTCTTATTTAAAAACTTTTTTCCTTCTGTGATTGTTTTTTCATTTAGTTATAATTTAAATGATTGTTTTTCTCATTTAGCGATAGACTTAGACTATTTATTTAGACTTTGGACTAATGTCAAAATAAATGATCAACAATAGTCCATCCTCCACTGATCCCATCTAATTCAGAGTCTACTGTATTTCTAAGTTTGTTATTCAACAAATGGGCAGGTCAATCCACAAAGAATTTAACCCTAAAGATCTTGTTTAAATTACAGTAAGCTCTTTATTTTTTAGTTTTAGGCCCTAGCCATTTATGAAGAAGTGTTCATTCTTGAAGGTTAATGATGTTTATTGAAGCTTGAATTGAATTGATCTAATTCTGTGAAAAACATATATTTTTTACTTAAATTTGAAATGTCTTACAATATTTGGTTGTGTTAAAACTGTTTATTCCTGTAGGTTATTAATGTTTCTAGCTTGGGCTTGTAATAAGTTAACTGTCTCTCGTTGCTTTGCAGGCATGCGGTCTGGTCAAGAACCTGGCGCTGATGACCCACATCACGACGGAGCTGGAGGAGGCTCCGATCGCGCAGGTGTTGTACAATATTGGAGTCGAGCACATCAGCCTTCTGAACGGAGAGGAGATGTACGCGCCTGGCGTCTACCTCGTCATCCTTAACGGTAACACCGCTCACTACTCTATAAATAGGCCTTTACAACTGTCCATCACTTTTAGTTTTGTAAAATTTTGTGGTAAATGTAGTTTACCTGCAGTCTTTTACTTTTATGTTTTTTTATACATCTTAACTTAGAAAACCCCATGGGGGTGAAGTCTTGAGAAACACTGGGCACCAAACTGGAGTTTCAGAGTTTATTATCAGGAAATGTGTTAAACAAGTAATCATTAGGATGGCCTGTTTATATAATTATTAGGATTGCCTGAGTAAAATAAAATTTGATATTAAGTTATTTGTTTTGAGAGTACCTTAACTTATTGCTAAAAAACAAGATGTTTCTCTAATTTATGTATAGAAACATTTGTAAAAAGTTTCTTCAAAACATAAATTTTGTCTCATTTACAATTGTTTCAATCTTGCAAGTATTACATTATTTTTAGAACAGTTTAAATATATTGTTTGATATTATTAATGGTAATGTATGTTTTCACAAATGAATAAAAACGTATGAATTCTACATCCCAACCTGATATATGAGAATAAACTCCAACGTTCTTAGTTAGTTTTACGTTTTTATATTAATGTATAAAACAAAATTTATTTATTTATTTCATGTCATAACATCAACATTGTGACAGGACATAGCGTCATATATACAGTAGAATTAAAACTAAGAATAACAAAAGTGTCTTATTATTAATCCAACGTAGCATCCCTACTTAAATAACATTCAACAGAATAAAATTTTTTTGTTTTTTACCAGGTCCTCAGGTTGGATCTGAACTTTGTAATATTATCAATATTCTTTATGTAGAGCGGTAACTTATTGTAAATTTTAGGGCCTATATATTGGGGAGATAAATGAAATTTCTCTAATCTATGGGTTTCAGGCTTAATATAACTCTTAAATCTAGTATGATGGGAATGAATGGGTTGGGTCATGAATGAGGACAAAATTGTTTTTAACCCAACTTGAAATGTCTAAAACATAATGATCATAAAATGTTAAAACAAAAAATTTTTGAAAAAGGTTTTTACAAGGAGTTCTAGGAGAAACTTGCCCAATAATTCCAATTGCTTTTTTTTTTATTTTGAATATCTTTTTAGAATGGCATGAGTTTCCCCAAACCAAAATGCCATACGTCATTATTGAAGAAAAATAAGCATGATACACTATAAGTAGCTGAGTTTTTAGATTTACAGCTTGTCTGATTACGCGGAGAGAGAAAATGCAGCTATTTAATTGTTTGACCAAATTATCAACTTGTGGTTCCCAGTTTAGATTTTCATTTACAATAATACCTAAAAAGTTCACATTTTGCTGCAGTGATATCTTAGATCTTGGTATTGTACTTTTGTCTGTTTTATATCTATTGTTAGAACTAAATTTTATAAGCTGAGTTTTATCCTCATTCATAACCAACCCATTTGCCTGGAACCAGTCTTTGAGAGCTTGTACCTCCCTGTCCAGTGTGTGCTGTAGGTAGTCGATACTGGGTCCTGTACACAGCACCATTGTATCGTCTGCATATTGAAAGAGTTCCATATTTGCGACTTGAGGTAGGTCATTAACATAGACTATGAACATACTAGGGCCCAGTATTGACCCCTGAGGCACACCGACCACATATTACTTTTTCCCAAGTCGAATATAGTTTCATTATTTTTTGTTAATTTAGTTCTCTGAAACCGATTGGAAAGAAATATTTATTTTGTATATTTGGTGTATTTATTTGGTTTTATGTGGGACGTACAAGCAAATACACATATTTTTCAGCTTCAAGGCCTTATTCTGCTTCCTATGTTTATCAAGCAACTTAACACAGGTAACATCTTGGGTGTGACGGGCAACTACCGTCGAGTCGTAAGGGTTTTCCGTTTGCTGCGGAGGTGTGGTCGAGTTAACGGGTTCGTCTCCATCTACCCACAGCATAAACACCGATGCATCTACATATCCTGCGACGGGGGCAGACTCTGTCGGTAAGTCAAACTTATTTCTTCTAAGAGGTTGGGTTAGGCTGAGTCAGGCCTGTAAAGGGAAGTAAACCCAGTCAGTGAGTTTTGATTAGTCAGAAGTGTTTATTTTAAAGAGGTTAGGTTAGACACATGAAGGGAGTAGGTTCTGATGATAAATATTGGAAGATATGTTTATTTTTTTTATTTTATTTTGAAAGATTGATTAGGTTATGCATAAAATTTTAGGCTTTGTCTGTGAGCATTTCAGTTGGAAGATTGGCCTACAGAGCAATATAAATAAATAAAAATGCCTTTATTTTGAAGCGTCTTTCAATTTACAAAATTGGTTTTCAAAGCAACTTAAGTCAACAATTTACATACAGAGATTAATTAAAAAATAACAAAGGCAAAAGTAAACTAAAAATATGTACTAACCTACAACTAAACATCAGTGAATTACTATTTACATTAGTGAGTTACTATTTACATCAGTGAATTCGTCAACCTTTCTTTCAGTTTGACCCTGAAAGCTGGGACTCCAAGCTGTTTAAGGTCCAAGGGGAGGTCATTATATAATTTTGGACCAAAATAGGAGAAACCCCTCCTACCGACCTCCAAACGTACTTTCGGGAAGTGGAGCAGCGTGTTGTGCCGGGTCTCACGTACGGCTATCTCCCCGCGAGGTACAATCCTCTCCACCAGGTATTGAGGTTCCTGTTGAACCAAAGCCCGGTGGATGAGGTTGCAGGTCTGCATCCTGCACATGGCATCCATCGGCAGCAGCCCCGCGGTGTCCCGGAAAGGGGAAATTTGCTGTTGTCTACGTATACCGTAGACGAAGCGCAAGGCTGTATTCTGTAACTTTTGCAGCCGGGACATTTCGTCCCTGGTAAGGCTGTTACCGCATGCAGGAAAGCAGTAACTAAGCACTGACAACACAAGTGAGTGTGCCAGCTGCAGCTTCGCTGCCTCTGGTAGGGTGTTCCTATATCGGTACAGACCTCGCAGCCTTCCCAATGCCACCTGGGAAACATGAGTGATGTGGTCTGAAAAAGTGAGGCCACTGTCAAGTACCATGCCCAAGGTTTTGACAGAATCATTCACCATCAAATTTTTGCCCTCAAGTTTAACGTGCATGTCTCGATTTGATATTGTTTGCAGATATATCACTGATATTTCACAGATATATTGCAGATATATTTTTTGATATTTCACTGGATAAGTGATAGTAACAACGATCACTTTAGGTACACACATATTGTGTAAGTGATTGTGATTATTACCATTAGTGAAATGAATATAAAATCAAACTCTACCTTTTAGTAAAATTTGGTTTATAAAATACTATTTATTTGCTGCAACTACACTGCACTATAAATAGTTTTGACATTAAAAAAATGTTTCATTTCTAAAAGCTAGTTTCCAGTTGATCGTTTTACAAACCATGCTCGGAAATGCGATTTAGCAGAGAAAAACACTTTTGGTCTGAGTTATGACAACTTTTTTCATCGTACTTCAAAAGTTGTAATTTTAAACTTGATCAGTTATTTAAAAATAATTTTGATCAAACATCTGATGAATAAATGAAACTCATGCCAAAATCATGCGTTTGAAAAGTAGTCTGCAAGCTGTTTTTATTTACATTGTCTTTGTTTCTTTACAATTTTAGTTAGCTTTGAAGTTATATTAGTTTACAATAGGATTAGTTTTGAAGACAAACATGTTTTTGAGGTTGGTATACCGTAAATATGAACAGACGTTTTTACCCTGCACTGTTTTACAGCAACAATAAGCGACTCTGCAAACTAATACTTATTCCTCTGGCCACACAAATCCCATGTGAATTTTTATTTTTGGCCCCTAACCATTTGCCATCATGCCGTATGGCCTGTGCTACCTCCAAACTTGTCCCCAACCTCCTGAAACTTGATTCACTTGGGTTTTCTGAGTCTGAGTAAATTCCTATCAGATCAAATCAAATCAAAATTAGTTTATTTACAAAGCATAAAGATTTGTAATAGTGTCAAATGTTTACAATTTCATGTTCTTCATTGGTGTGTAGGTGGAAGCGTGTCCCTCCATTGCAGAAATTCATCCAGGGATTCATTGACAGCCAGTTGGTCTGCCAGGGCTGTCTTCAGTTTCTTTCCTGTTTGTCTTCTCACGTCCTCCGGGAGCAGATTGTGAAGGCTTCTGCCGGTGTATGAAGGCTACTTCTCAAACAATACACTGTGGTGGAGTGGTACCTTATGGCATGCTTGGTGTTATGGCAGTGGATGTCTGTTCCTTTTAGAAGGGGTTTCCCATCCACATAGAGGATCTTTTCTCTGATGTACAGTGCGACAACAGTCAGGATGTTTAGTTCAGCAAAAGTCTGCCTGCAGCTTTCCCTCCAGTCAAAACCCTTGATAAGGCAAATGGCCCTTTTCTGAAGGAGGAGGATATGTTGCAGATTTCCGGCTGTAGTTCCTCCCCAGGCTGCGAGGCCATATGTCAAGTGGGACTCAAATAGAGCATGGTACGCGGTCTTCGTTGTTTCTTCATCGCTGGAGTGTTTCATTCTTTTTAGGACATAAAGACTGGTTGAGTTTTCTGGACAAAGTGTCAATGTGGTGGTTCCATAGTATTTAAGCGTCAATAGTTACACCAAGGAATTTTGTGTAGTCTTCAACCTCCACATCAGGTAGTGTTTCTGGGACATCCTGTTTATTACCAAATGTCAGCTGCTTTGTTTTGCTTGTGTTCAAGAATCAAGAATTTTTTATTGTCGTTAAACACAAAATGTGCAATTGACAAAGTCACTAATCTATCTTCACATATAACTTCAATATAACAGCAATAAAAACAAAGATTATAACAATAACAGTTTCTTAATAATTAGTTGCAGATAAAATGATAAAAACAATAACAGATAACTATCATAAAATTCTTAAAGTACTAATATCACAGGCCAAAAATTCATCTATAGTATAAAAAACATTTTCCTTTAACCATATTTTTATCAAAATTTCAAACTTTTTTAAGGGTACATACCATGCATTTTCCGGCAATTTGTTGAACAGTTTAATTCTCATGTACGTATGACTACTTCTAGTTTTTTCAAGTCTAACTGAAAGCAAATCAAGAAGGTAATTTTTCCTAGTAGAGTAATTATGGGTTTCTTTTCTGATGGTAAATTTATTTAGCAACTCCTTTACATCCATTAAACAGGAAAAAATGTATAGATTTGAAAGAGTCATTATTTTTAGATCTTTGAAAAGTGGCACACATGACTCTCTGTTAGATACATTCCTTATTATTCTCACTGCCTTTTTTTGCCATATAAAAACCTTTTGTGCATCAGAAGAATTACCCCATAAGGTTATGCCATATCTTAGATGAAAATGAAAAAAAGCATAATAAGCAGTTATAAGCATGTTCTCACTAACAATGTTTTTCAATTTTCTTAGAAGAAAAATAACTCTTGACAATTTTTTACATAGTTGTTCAACATGGAAATCCCAACTTAGCCTACTATCAACATGTATCCCTAACAACTTAACAGGTGCTACGTCTTTATAAATCTCATAATTCAATGAAAATATTATCTGTTCAGTCTTTTGACCGTTTACAATTAAAAAGTTTGCCTTGAACCATTTTTGTGCTACTTCTAGTGCTTTATTTTCCATTGTTTTGAGTTCATTTAAGTTCTCGTTGCAATTAAAAAGGGTTGTATCATCTGCATATAATATTGATGTACAAGGAACATTAAAGGCAAAGTCATTGACAGCAATAACAAAAAGTAAAGGTCCAAGTACAGATCCCTGAGGCACACCCATCTTTATCTCCTTGAAGCTAGATTTATCATCACCCTGGACAACCATTTGTACTCTGTTTTCTAAATATGACATAATTAATCTTAATTCCTTACCTCTAACACCATAACAAAACAATTTTTCTGCAAGGAGCTCGTGATTCATACAGTCAAAAGCTTTAGTTAAATCAATTAATATTGCAGATGACAAAAGTTTATTTTCAAAGTTCATTAACACTTTATCGATCATAAACTCTACCGCTTTGACTGTATTTTTCCCAGGCATAAAACCATACTGCTCATTACAAAATAAATTATTACTAATAAAAAATGTACTTAGTTGACCTTTAATGCATGACTCAAATACTTTACTTATTATGGGAACAAGAGAGATTGGTCGATAGCTTGAAGGGCTCAGTTTGTCCCCCTTTTTATAAACTGGTATCACCTTGGCGACTTTAAGTGCACTTGGATACACTCCTTGCTCCAGCATATTATTGAACAGATTAGTCAAAGGTAACACTATCTCGGGAATAATTTCCTTCATGACTCTGTTTGACAAACCATAAAAATCCTCACTACAGGATGAACTTAGATTAGTAACACTTTTCATTACATCCATAACATCAATTCTCTGCCACTTTAAAAAATCACAGTTACTTTTACAGTTAAGCACAAATTTCTTTGTAAATTCTATAGCACTGCTGTTTGATACATTTTTATCCTTACAAGTATTTAAATTACTAACTACATTAACAAAAAAATTATTGAAGGTATCACAGTCCAATAACTCTTCTTGCTTTCTTGCTTTAGAGTACATTTCATTTTTTATTAAATTCCATGCTGCTTTACGTTTATTGGTCAAATTTGAAATATATTGTTCATTTGCAGCCTTCTTACTATCGTTAATTTTGTTTTTATATTTTCTCTTTACAACTAAATACTCTTGTTTGTAAACTGTTTCATTTTCTGTACCCTTACTATTCTTATATCTATCATAAAAAGCTGTGACATACTCTTTAAAATTCTTTAACTCTGGTGAATACCATTTTAGACTAGGCCTTTTACAAGTACTTTGGCCTACTTTTATTTGCTTAACTCTACAGCATTCATTAAATGAATTTGTCAATAGAAAAATAAAATTCTTAAAAGCTAAATCTACATTCTTAAAGTTACTTAACTCTACCCAATCAATTTGAGACAATTTATTTTTAAAATTTAAGATTGCTGTGGGGGACAAATCTCTTATATTCTTGGTTGAAAAACTGCCAGGGATTACATTGTGAGCAAAATTGTCATTAAACTGTGCGTACACCCCAGAATGATCCGACAAATGAGGCTCTATCACACGGCAATTTACAATCTTTCTGTCAAAGTTTGTTACAATGTTATCTAAGCACTTGTCCCCTCTAGTTGGCTCCTCATTCAACCAGTGAAAGTCAAAAGAACGCAATAAATTTAAAAATGATTCTTTTTCTTGTGATTTTGACAAAATATTGATATTAAAATCAGCTGATATTATAAATTTCAACCCATTTTATTTTTTATTCAAGTGTAGCAATAAGGATTCAAAGACAGTTAAAAATTGATGAATATTGGAATCTGGAGTTCTGTATAATGTGGTAACAATTGTATTAATACTTGGTAAAAGAATGGCAGTTACTTCAAAAATATTATCATGATAAAATTGTTTTAAATCAATAGCTCGAAACTCAATACCTTGCTTAACCAAAATAGCACTTCCACCGCTAGGTAATTGTTCACCGCTAGGTAATTGTTATGACAGAATTGGTATGCCATATTAAGTGCAATAAATGAGTCCACAGCCAGGTCTTCTGGGGTCTTTTCTGAAAGTAGCAGAGTTGTGTCGTCGGCATACATCAGAGGTGAGCAGGCTTCCAGATGTTGAGGCAGGTTATTATATAGGAGTATGAAAAGCACTGGACCTAGAGCTGATCCCTGTAGCACTCCTCTGCATACTGGCAATGGTTTAGAAGTTGCACTCTGAGTTGTTCCTTTAAAGCTGTGTTTTATATCTTCTATTTATTGTCGTCCCTCTAAATAGCTTATAAACCAAGCGTTTGCTTGTCCTTTTATTTATCAGTCTTCATCCTATTGGTTGTCTTGTTCCAGTAGGATCCATACTCTTTATATAATCTGTCATCTTTGTTAAACCATTTATAGTGGGTTTGTTGAAAATCTATCGTCGTCATGCACACCATCATACTATTTGGTATGATCAATAGTATAATGAATTAAATCATTAAAAATTAAATGAAAATTAAATCATTATTTTCATTATTTTCATTTTGGTGAACATACTCAGGTTTCATGCGAATATCCGCGAGGCAAAATTATCGAGATACAGTGTTTCAAAAATACCTATGTTCAAAGATATAAATCTTCAATTTGACTCCCCACGGCGAGCTGGTAGTTCAAGACGTTAGTGCTACACTGCGCCAACGTCGGGGCTCGCGTCGTCTGCATGCGGATGACGTGGCGGGAACTTTTAAAAATGTCTTCCGCAAAATTTATTTTTCACCAAACTACTATAATTTCAACAACGTGCCAATTCAGGATTTAACTTGGAACAAGCTGATTGCGGAATTCATAGACAATTCATTACATATGGGTAGGGAAATTCTACGAGGATTTTAGCTGATCTAAGGAGCATTGTTGTAGTAAACAAAAGTATAACCTCACAAAATGATTATTTGTTTGGGTTAATTGCATCAGATGTTAAATAAACATTTGTTCAAACTTAAGGATTTAATTTAATTTATTTATTATTATCATTGACTATGTACACTAACGTGAATAGACCTCTAATCCAATGCATTTAGTTTGAAGCAAAAATTTGGAAGTTTTGTGTATGCGGTGCCAGAGTCGCTGCCATCGATGTTGTTATTATTCAGCTGGATTTACAGTGTTGCAAAAACACTTTACCAAAACATAACATAACTCTCAGTTATAAAATGTTTCATCCTTGGTTGAGGAGAGTGGTAATACTGATTTATCTGTCAATGTTAAGTGTATTTCATGTACGTCGAAGGAGATCGCACCACCGTCAATATGTTTCAAACACGCCTATGCTATGAAAAGTCTATTCACATTAGTGTATGTAGTCAAAGATATAATTAAAAAACTCCAACCAAAACGTATTATCACTTTTAAACCTGCTGGGTAGCTGAGTGGTTATAGTGCTCGCCTTTGAATCCAAAGGTTGTCGGTTCGATCCTTAGGAAAGTTCATAGCTTTTTAAAGGATCGATTATGGATACAGTTGCCATTTGTCATTGGGCTATTAATTAATGATACTTTCTAACAACTGGTCGATGTTAGAGTGTAAAAAGACTGGGGTTTGGACCATTCCCCGTTAAAACGTTAAAAAATGTCACTGGCGTAGATGGACAACAAAAAAATGTCTCAATGGCTACTAGTTCAATCATTTCCCCAATGAAATATTCATAGATGTAAATGGTTTGTACAGTCCTTTATAGCTTAGTAACTACAAAATGTTATAACATAAAACATAGCTATTCAACCATAAGATTGTTTTCAATTGCAGTCGCTAGCGAGGACTTGAAATTGTGAAGGAGAAAGCGTGGACCTCGTTCATAGGACCTGGTGTTCAAACCAGGTTTCAAAGATGACAAATTTCTATTAGAAGTAACTGAAATATTTTTCACAAAAATAATTGTCTAGAATAGCTATACTACCTTTATTGATTCTAATTTCAATATAGCGGATACCAGGTGTATGTTCAGGGTACAGGATGCAACAGAAGAAATCGACAAACCTGACTGACTGATAGTAGTTTATTTTAAATACAAAATACAAAAGTTATTGTGGCATTTTTGGACTTAAAACTTGGACAAAATTTTATTCCAATTTTGAAATTTAATGTGGGAAATACGACAATGGTGAAGGAATTTTAATTTTGTACATACAGTAAAAATAAACACGGTTAAATATATGAGATAAAATATGAATTTTGATAAATTAACAACAATGCAGTTTTCACCATGGTTATTGTTTAAAAATCTTTTGAAATATTAAGAAAATTTCAACTAAAATGGAGATTATAAAAAAACTTTTTGACATCGCAAAATCTTTGTATAATTCAAGATTACTTCGAATGTTTCTTTTTCAATTTCTTATTTCATTGGCTTTCGACGGAATTTTGATGTATTTTGGTTTATAATATAAACAAAATGTAGCCTGGACATAGAGATCTACCGACGACCTACACCATCATCCACCACTGGCCAAGGACAACACTATTCTACATCATGCCATCTTGGAAACGAGGATGTCCGCGAGCGCCAAGGATCCAAGATGGCTTACACTACACTTCAAAACGCTCCACTACGACCGGCGCCCCCCAGGGAGTCCTGGGGAGGTCGCTGATGCGGGCTGTGGCCGAACGAGGACTTCCTGGAGGCTCCGGATATAGTCTTCACCCCCACCACTCTACCCGCCATCTCTACATCGTCGTGGTGACGCGGGCCTGCGTCGATGGGGGCTGGCCACCATTACACTTCAGAGAACTTCGCAGACTCTTCACGGCCGTCGGTAGAACTACACTAAATCTTTGTTTTTTTTTTTTTTTAATTATTGTTGTTAAATAATAAAAATTAAAAAAAATGTATTGAGTATGATTGCTACATAGGCTGAAATTATATAAATTATACGGAATGAATAGGTAAATAAAATTAAAATCAAGTTACTAAAATAAAGGCTGAGCGTCCATATTGATGACGTCACCGCTAATGACGTCATTATTTTTAAGTTTGCCTCCCGGCAGACTTTTACTCTTTTATATGTATTTAGCCAATTCCCAAAGTTTTGTGCTGGTATCCGGAAGTGAAAGATTTTTATACTTGTTCCACACACTAGTAGGTGTTTACTAAATTTGTTAATTACCGGGTTCCAGCTGTTTCTAAAGAGCATTGATGTGATGTAATAAACTAATGTATAACCTTCCGAAGGAAAAGTAAATGACCTATATATGAATGAAATGAAATGAACGAAATTTATTGCTTCCTTTGTTACAATGGTACAATTTTACAGTTTTACATTACACATTACAATATTAAGAATATAATATTATAGTTTGCTTAATAATTTTACAATATTTTGTATGAAGGAAACAATGACTATCTTCCGTCCCGAGGTAGAACCTGTTAGGGACTTACACAAATAAGTAAGTATAAGCTGAGGTTGGCTACGTGGTCAGCATATAAAAGTATTCACATTAACTGTATAATACACAAGCTTGTTTCTTTTCCTCATTTTTCCTCAGCTTGTGTGCATTGCAGGAGAAAACCGCGAATACCGTTTTTCCTATTTTTCTTCATAACGGAAGTAAAAAAATTTATTTCCATCCAACCAAACATATTTCCACATAGGGAAATAAACTGTCTACATTTTGTATATATTCCATTGTCTGTATAAAAATCGGTGTAAAAGTTCTAGTACTCTATTTTTTAAAAATATTTAAAAAAATTGTCAAAAATTTGGTTTTAATTAACACCGTTTGACACTTAAAATAGCGACCACAACGTGCGTTATAGGGACGGAGGTTCGAAGTAGTTCTTCTTTTGCCATCGTGCCACGCCACGGTCGCCGGCAGCGAACGACGTTTTGAAGGCGCTCGCCAAGGTGGACTTGGGTCCTAGGTACTGCAGACTCTTAAGATAATCTTCTATACCTTAATGCCTACTGTAAAAGCAGAAAAAATTGTGAAGCCCATATCCTTAGTGGATTACATAAAATTTAACACGTTGAGTACGAACTACAGCTATTGATGTAGTGCGGCGCGAGCCCTCCTAGCTGCCTACAGCTATTGATGTAGTGGCGCCACTCCCACTTTATTAGTTCAGTATGAGCTCAGCCTTTGTCCGGGATCGTTTTATCCCTTTGCCGCCTGTTGTGCCAGTACACAGGTCCATTTTGGCGCGTACAGTTTTCCGTTCTAAGGTTTCTGTTCAGGGCGGTACCGTGGTAACTTCATACTTTTGTCTGGTGTGTATAGTTGTTTTTATTTTTTATTTATTTTTCTATTCTATTATATTTAGTACTTGTTGTGTCAAAAAACAAGTTTGTGGATCGTTAGAAACAGTTGTGGCAGTAAACGGATTAAAAGTTGTGAGTGAGATAAGTTTATCAAGTAAGTGAGTAAGTAAGTTTATTAAGTGTAAGTGATACTTTATCCTTGCAGTGACTTACGCGACCGGCGCCGCTGGCGGACTACATCAATTGATGTACCGGAAGTGAAGTCATCAATAATGACAAAATTGGAGTCCTGGCGATCCTCAGATAATATTTTTATGCATTCCTCTTATTTACTCAGTGTATAATCAGTTATTTTATTTTAGCCAGTCAAAAATAACTTGCAGTGACTCACGCGACCGGCGCCACCGGCGGACTACATCAATTGATGTACCGGAAGTGACCTCACAAATAATGACCAAAATGGAGGCCTGGCGATCTTATGATGACATTTTGGATGCATTCATATAGTTTACTTGGTGAATAATTAATTATTATATTTCAGCCACTGCCGTGAGCAATATTAATCATAAACCGCACTCAACGTGTTAAAACCTATTATTGAATGATTTTAGACCTATTTATTTTTTTCATGAAATTATAAACTATGATTAAGAATAATAGTAAGAAGTAATTGGACTAAAATAAATATATTTTGTAGGCTGCCTTTTTCTGAAATTCATAATCTGTAAACAGCAGTTTAAAAGAAAAAGAAAAAAAAAAGTGAAAGTGATTTTTATGTGTGTTTTTATATGTAGAAGTGTTTTTTATATTGTAACTATGTTTAGTACAAGCATTGACTTTGTACACTACGTGAGTAGACTTCTCATAACATAGGCGTGTGTGAAGCATATTGACGGTGGTGCGATCTCGTGTGGCGTCCATCGAAGTACACGTAACATATGATAGATAAATCAGTGTTCCCACTCTTCTAAACCAAGGATGAAACATTTTATAACTGAAAGTTATGTTTATGTTTTGGTAAAATGTTTTGGCAGCACTGTAAATTCAGCTGAATTATAACAACATCGATGGCAGCGACTCTGGTGTGGCGTCCACCGAACTTCCAAATTTTTGCCTCAAACTAAATGTATTGGATGAGAGGTCTATTCACGTTAGTGTACATAGTCAATGGTACAAGTTATCTCGGAATGTACAATACGGCATAACCTCAATCAACCGTTCAACGTCAGCCCCTCATGTTGAAGGACTTATAAGTAAATTAAAAACTGACCTGTTCACAGATTTTAGTGTAATATGACTGGAAAGGAATTAACTCCCAAGTCTTATAAATCACAAACTGACAAGAAGGTAACAAGTAGCTATACACTAAGGAATAGGCCTAAGATGAACACGTCTCTTGGATGTAACAGCAAACCATTGAAATCTAAAAGCTTTATTGAGTCAAAGCAAAATAATACAATTAAGAGTCCTAATGATAATTCTAGGAATATAGTCAAGGTTAAATCTGCAGATTTTAGCTGCCAGACCGACATAGTTCCAAACGAAATAGAGGAGCCTAAAATTGGCCTAGGCCTAGATCAAATAAGTATAAAGGATGTTACAAATGAAAACTTAAGCTTAAAAACCCAACTGGAATAAATCACCAGTCTTAATGAAAGTTTAATAAAACAAATAGCTATACAAGAAAGTCTATTGAATGATGAACTTAACTATTAGTAAATGAACTTAAGGCTGCCAAAGAAGAAACAAATAGTTTGAAAGCAGTAATTGAAGCCCTTCAGGCTGATAAGCATGAGTTACAGACGTTGCTTGATTCTAAATCAGCAGAAAATAAGCTTACATGCTTGAACTGCTTTCCTTCTTTAACCTCCGAATGGAAAAAATCTACAACTAGGATTAAGTCAGCAAGAATTCAAGAATCCATGGAGTGGAACATACCTTTAGCTAACCGATTCAGTGTTATAGCGAATGTGGAGAAAACTAATGAAGTGATATGTAGCAGTAGAGTACAACAAAATGTTGCCCATGCCCGGTGTGAAAATAAAAAAAAAAACTAAACCCAGTGGATGTGATAAAAAGAGCAAGAAAAGAAGAGTTCTCCTACTAGCCGACAGTCATGGAAGAAGATGTAACAATCTACTTCAAGATGAACTCGGCATTGGTTTTAATGTATCTACAGTTTTTAAACCTAATGCGGGATTTAATGAAGTTGCAAAGGACATTGACAAAGAGTGTAAAAAACTTACTAAAAAGGACTTTTTAATCGTGTTGGCTGGAACTAATGACTTTTATAATAATCCGGTCCACCACTTGGTAAAATCTGTTAAACCGGATCTTTCACAGTTTGGTATTGAAGGCCTAGTGGCAACAAAACACACACACATTTTGATCAGCAGAATTCCACTTAGGTTTGATAAAGACGGTATTAATTTCAATGAAGAAATAAAACAAACAAACATGATCTTGTACGAGAAGTTAGATAACCTTAAAACCTGTTATCCCAATACCGTAACTGGGAAAAAAACTGTCTTCTGTAGGAGTGACCATACTAATCATGGACTACATCTCAACCATTCCGGTAAGAAAAAACTCTGCAAGATGTTTGCTCAGTCAATCCTTCATCATCTTGACCTACAGGAGAAGAACCAGAATTGTGAGACTTTTGATGAATTAGAAGACCATAGTATGACAGCTGACTCGGAACTTCAATACCTTAACAACATTAGCGTCACTTCGGATTTTGACAGTGGTAGTGAGTTCTTCAAAGGATTTTCTACCCCTGAAATAGATAGCTCAAGATCTTTTGAGTTCACCATGTCAAAAAACTTGGAAACTGTGAGTCTATTAACAGTAATGTAACTGCCGGTAGGCCTACTTTTAATCTTAGCTTATTTTACTTAAATATTCAGGGCATTAGGGATAAACTTGATGTTCTTGAAGAGTACCTGCATGACAATGTGGTTGATTTTATATGTTTAAGTGAGCATTGGCTTGTAGATCAAGAAATTAAATACTACAACTTTAAAGATTATTATTGGGGGAGTAGTTTTTGCCGATCTGGCATAACAAGGGGGGGGGGGGGGTGTAGCCATTCTTGTCAATAGTTGTCTTAAGTTTTCCGAGGTTGACTTAAACTGGTTGAATGTCGAGTCACATTTTGAAATAGTTGGTATTATTGCTGAGAACTTGAAAGCTGTGATAATTTGTATTTATAGAATATCAGATGGCTATATAGATAATTTTTTTAATAAACTAGATAGACTATTAAATTTTTCAAAGAGATGGTCTGGTTTTAAAATAATGATTGGGGGTGACTTAAACTCTGCTTTTGACATTACATCTAGAAAAAAGAGTGTTCAGGATTTCATCAACCTAATTGATCAGTATGGGTTTAAATGTGTTAATTATAAGGCTACTAGGAATAAGGCATGTTTAGACAATATGTTTGCAAATATGTGTCTTGACAATTGTGAAGTTGATGTCAATGAATGTCTCTGTTCTGACCATGACATTCTCAGCATTAAGTTTAAAAATATACAGCCAATTTACAAGTGTGCTGATAGTAGGCTTGAATTAAATGTCATTCAGGAAACAAAATTTCCAAGTTTCTTTGTTCCAAAGAAAAAAATAGGCCACATAACCAAAACATTATCCATGTATGACTGGGAAGCTTTATTAACGTATAACCCAAATCAAAATGCTGAACAAACTTTTAATGTATTTTTTAATGCAGTTGTAAATAGTGTTAACTCAGTTTTGGAAATAGAGAGAAAGCCTGTACCTAGAATTAAGACACATTGTAATAATAAGTCCTGGTATACTCCTGAACTTGCTCGGATTAAAAATAGAATTTTATTTTACAGTAATATGTATAAGACTACCGGCCTTAACACAGCCAAAACCCTGAGAATAGAAACTATCAAACTGTATAGGAAGAAAATTATGGAAGCCAAACAGAGTTTTAATGCCAGATTTATTGAAAAAAGTGATAATGAAATTAAAGCGCATGGTCTGTTGTCAATATGATCTCAGGTAAAAAAAAGGAAAAGAAAAAAAAATACCTGTATCTCCCCATGATCTCAATGATTTTTTTGTTTATTCCGTCAAAGAAATAAAAACTATGTTAGACTTTAAGGCTGATGCCACTGCCTCTGAACTTGTAAAAAATCAACTAACACTAGATAGGCCTACTGTATCTTGTTTGAATGGAAATATGTTGAGTGCAATGACATCCTTAAGGCAGTGAGTAATTTGAAAAACTCCCACAGTCAGGATGTTTATCATATCTCATTGTTTGGTTAAGTCTGTTATTGATTCCATCATCCAACCGCTCACTTATTGTATCAATATGTGCCTTTATGAGGGTATCTTTCCGGATAAACTTAAGACTGCAAGAGTGTGTCCTGTCTACAAAAATGGGCCTGTAAGAATGATGCCAAGAGCTATCGTCCCATATCTCTCATTCCATTCTTAGGTAAGGTTTTTGAGATTGTAGTTTGTAACCAATTAAGTCATCACTTTGAAAAGTATCATTTGTTTTGTGACTCACAATTTGGTTTTCGAAGGGGTCGATCTACAACTCGTGCTGTTGATTCTCTGATCAAGGAGGTCTACATGGCATTTGAGTCGAGGGACTTTGCTCAGGCCACCTTTTGTGACCTGAACAAGGCCTTTGACTGTATTAACCATGATGATCTCATAATGAAGTTGCACTACTATGGGGTGCAAGATTGTCACTTTGATTTCTTTAGGTCCCATCTAGAGAATCGAAAGCAGTTTGTATATACAGAATCAGGCAATTCCTCTGTTGTAGACATAAGCTTTGGTGTTCCCCAAGGATCTGTATTAGGTCCACTCTTATTTTTGATTTCAGTAAATGACCTACCTTCCAATGTAAATGTTTGCTGTGTTATGTACGCTGATGATACTATTTTTTGTGTACTGTACTGATAATGATATCAAACAGCTTCAATCTATAACCGATGAAACACTGTCGAAGGCATCCCAATGGTTCAGGGCAAATGGCCTACTTCTCAATAGCTCTTAGACTAAGAATCTCACTTTTGGTCTAAGGCATAGATCTATCGATGCTAAATCTTCATTACATGATTGTGAACATGTGAAGTTTTTAGGCATTATTGTTGATAAAAAACTTACATGGAGTCCTCACATTGATCATGTTTCCTCAAGACTTTCCTCAGCTATTTACTTAATAAGACGGCTTGTCAATTATATTCCACTAGAATCCCTAAAGACTGTTTACTTTGCCTACTTCCAGTCCATTATTCAATTTTCTGTAGACTAATAACAAGACAGAAATCACTATTTTGTATGCAAAAAATTGTTGCTGTATATAAGTTGCGAGTGAAATACCTTACAAAATTTAAATATTTCACAGGCCTTACATTATCGTGGAGAAAGGGGAATCTCTAGTCAAACAGCATCATTTAGATGAACTAAATCAAGGCATCCGGAAGTTCCAGGATTTCATTTTTGACGGTAAGATACTGTTAATTTTGAATTAGGCTAATTTACTGAATAATTAATTACATTATGCCTTAGTTTTAATACCATTTTCATATTGTTTAACTATTTATTTTGGCATTTATATCTCATTTGTATGTTTGATTGTGGTAAAATTATATCGTCCCAAAATCATTCAAGGCCATTTTAATGCTTATTAATACTAACGATACATTTACTGCTTATTCACTTCTAAAGGCAGTATACTCCCTGTAATCCAGCACTTGGTCAGTCCGGCCCTCCAGTAGTCCAGTGCTTTTCAGACGACGATAATCGCTATTTGGCACATTTTTTCATGTGCCACTTTGAGTACAATTTCAATTTGGTTATTTGAAATTTTCAAACTTGTTAAAGGAAGACAAAATCTGCTTATACTGGTATTTAAGAAAGAAAAACAAAGTTAAATTAATTTGTACTGAGACATTTTTTGTTTTACTCGTACAGGACTGATAGAGTACCTGGATGTGAACGAGGAGAACGAATCGATGATTGCGTTGGATGAAGAGAGCATCGTGCCGGAGCAGACGACGCATCTGGAGATTGCGGCGTTCACTCTTCTGGGAGTGTGTGCAGGGCTGGTGCCCTACCCCCACCATAACCAGAGTCCCCGCAATACATACCAGTGTGCCATGGGCAAGCAGGCCATGGGTACGTTCACATTCAGTATTTGTTCACACCGCTGGGGTGTGAGAGGGATATATTCATTCGTTACCTTTTTTGTGTTTAAAATAATTCTTTCTGAAATAAATATTGAGTAATACTTGTAGTGGTGTAGGATGCAGCAATTACATTTTCAATTTGAATAAATGTGATACTATTTGATATGATGTTGTGCGATTTTTGTGCAATATATCACACAGTCTAATCCACTTTTATAAATTAATAGGCCTAATATATAGATAAAAACAATTAAGTAAAGGTAAAAACTTTAACTCGGAAGCTTTAACAAGAACACTTTATGTATCTGATCGCTCTGAAATTAATATTCTCATGATTATAATAAATTAATACTGGATGTACGATTGAACAGCAATTGCCATCAAACATGGTTAACGATTTTCCAAGTAGACATGGCTTCCCAACATCTCGATTTAGTGTGTATTGTGAATCTAAAACATTCGGAAGCATTGAGATTAGATTGATGTATATTTCTCGGTTACAGGCACAATCGGCTACAACCAGCGTAACCGAATAGACACGCTGATGTACAACTTAGTCTACCCGCAGGCCCCGATGGTCAAGTCAAAGACCATCGAACTGATCAACTTTGACAAGCTGCCGGCCGGCCAGAACGCGACGATTGCGGTGATGAGCTACTCCGGCTACGATATAGAGGACGCACTCATACTTAACAAAGCCTCACTCGATCGAGGTAAGCTGAAAGTTAGTTAATTGCTGTTACTTAAAATGAAAATTCTTAAGTTTTTACCTTTTTTCTTTAAATAAGAATTTCATTAAGAATAAGAATAAGAATAAGAATAAGAATATGTTTATTTCAAAAACGTACATAAAGATGGCCTCGCCAAGTTAAAGAAAACTTGTCGGCGAGGTCCATAAATTTATCTAAATACAACATTTTTTACTTTTTTTCAAATTATTTTCAATTGCATTGAAAGCAAACAATCATTGTAATTTACAATATAAACAACTACGGCGGTTTAGGGCAGGCACCTATTTTAACATTCATTTTTAATTGCAGCTACAAACTATAAATAACAACAATTAAATATCTAACAAAACAAAGCAGTGTAAAACTGAACAATACAGAAGCAACAATAGCAACTAAAACAATGTTTAAAAATCTAGTAAACTTAACAAAGCAACAAAGAAAAAAACAGAAAAAAAAAACATTGACTATAAAACTCTAATGCTTGTTGACTAGATTGAGAAGCAAAAACCTTCCTCTATGTCCAGCTGCCACCACTCACTGTCAGTTGCAGTTCTGTTTCGACAAGCAAAAACAACATAACCTCACTTTTTCAATAAAAGTCAAAACCTTTTTCTGTGTGTGTCAATTTTTCAATTATTATTCCCCTGTATGTGTGAATCTTGTGTGAAAAGTGTAAATGAGTTTGTGTTGTGTTAATGTGTACCAAGATTGAATGTGTAGATGTCATTGTTTGTGGTTTGGTGCTGACCATTTTAGCTCTGCCTTTGAATTTAGCCTAAGTTTTAAATTAGCCTACTAACACATGACATCAATGCCTGAAACAGTATCTGTCAACCACTGAAAAACCAATTTTTTAAAAGCTTTTATGTAGCCTATGGTTTCGAGCCTATCTGGCAGCCGATTGTAAAGGTATGGCACAATGTACTCCGGCAACCTCTGCCCATACACAGTGTTTGGAATCGGAGTGATATATTTTCGACAGTGTCTAGTATTAAAAGGCTTTCTATTTTGTTTCTTATAAGTGTCCACTTCGAAGTTATGAACGAGAATATTAAAAGTGTATAATCCTTTTGGGGTAAGTTGTTTACCAATACTATAATCCGATTCTACCAAACTCGCATCATTTCCACTTAGGCCTATTGCCTTCAGGCATCTTCTCTGTAGGCTATTTATTATATTTAAGTGAGTATTGGCTGCAGTACCCCAAACGTCTATGCCATACCGAACTATCGATTCAAACAATGCTTTGTAAACTGCTAGCTTCACCTCAGAATTAACTTTATTATGTAAATAATACATGATCGCAGTACATGCTCCAAGTTTTTTGTTTATTACAGCAACATGTTCTTTCCAAATGAGTTTATTATCCACAGTTAGGCCTAAGTATTTAACTTTTTCCTCTAGACTAATATCATCACACTTGCATTCAGTTTTGTTATGTAGGCACTTACATTCATGGTATTTTATTTTAATGTTTCCTTCAAATTTCATGTTTTTGGGGTGAAAATGTAAAATACAAGTTTTCTCTTTATTAATAATCAGACCGTTATCATGAGCCCATTTGGTTAGTGTTCTGAAGTCTTTCTGTAAGTTACCTATTGCATTTTGTAGGAATTTATGACCAGAGAAAATTAATATATCATCAGCATATGCCCATATCTCACATTGTGTTATTTTGCTTAATATGTCGTTCAAATAGATTGTATATAAAACAGGTCATAAATAATGGTTATTTTATGATTTATATAAAAAAAATTACAACAAAATCAGTGTTATTTAGAGCAAAGAAACTGCTACACTCATTGAGATAGCCAGGTGAACCGTAATGACTTGAATGCAAGTGCTGAAAATTTCTAAGTTAATGGACTTTGGAGCAAAATAAATTAAGGAAAATTCATTTTGAATATATACTGTTATGAAGTTGTAGACTTTGAACATTTTTTAATGAGCATCCGTATTTTGAGAAATAATTTTAATCAGCAACGCCAGTGGTAGATGGACGAATCTTCAACTTCTAGGTAATAATGGTTTCAGTATCACTAAATTTCAAATTAATAACTTCAAATAATCCAATAAATTTATTTAATTTTTGATGAGGCCTTTCGTTATCAAAGATAACATCATCAGACCAACACAACTGAACAAAATTACAATTATATATAAATATAATTTATATATAATTATATTTAAAAAAAATTATAATTATATATAAATTAATTTATTAATAAATTTATATAAATTTAAAAATATAAAATAGAATTATACATAAATATAATTATATTTATATATAATTGTAATTTTGTTCAGTTGTGTTGGTCTGATGATGTTATCTTTGATAACGAAAGGCCTCATCAAAAATTAAATAAATTTATTGGATTATTTGAAGTTATTAATTTGAAATTTAGTGATATTGAATTCCAATGAGAAGAGCTTTGTAAAATGAATGGTTTCAGTGTCTAGCCATTAGTCTTGAACTACATGTAACCTAAAAAAATATTGGCATTTTAGATATTTGTTTCAAATTTGTTATTTTGAAGTAAATGATGAATATATTACGTTTATTACAAGTTTAAATTTCATCAGAATATCATTCTGATGTTAAAAGCAATTATTAATTACAAAAAAATCTAATTCTAAGATCCTGTATAGTAAAAAATATATCTTGGTATTGAATAAAAAGGTGAACACTTTTAAAGCCCATTGAAAGACACAATTTATCAATGATTGTATTGTCGGCAGGCTACGGTCGCTGCCTGGTGTACCGCAACTCCAAGTGCACTCTGAAGCAGTACGCCAACCAGACATATGACCGGATTCTTGGGCCTGTAGTGGACGCCGAGACCAAGAAGCCGATCTACAAGTGTGAACCGCTGGACGCCGACGGCATCGCTAGTCCTGGCGAGATGGTGCGCGAGAGACAGGTGAGCTATATAACCTCTCGCACTTCCAATATTTTCACGAGTATACATGTTGCTCGAAATCGAGCAATTTATTTTTATACAGTATAAATTTTACTTTTACTTCTAAATCAACGACATCCGACTAAGCCAATATTTTGAATATCTGTAATCACCAAAAACTACACATATCTACAGCTGAACAATAACAGATGTTTAAAATGCTTTATTAAATCCCAATGTTGTTTTCATGGGAAATTTTGAGTTTTCAATGGTGGATAGCGCTTAATTTTTAGTGTGATTCTCATCATTTTTTGGCGGAAACCACTACAACCAAGAAGCCCTATCCAAAGACACAAAAAACTTGAAAATCAGTTAAAAATTGTAGGAGGAGTTTTCTACAAAAAAAAAAAAAAAAAATCCCTTAGCATATTAAATAAGTATAGATTCCTACTTTTTTCTATAAATTTTTGGCTCTAATAGTAAATTTGTTCAACAAGTTTTTAGTCCAACGATTTCTTGTACAATGATACAGAAACTTCTTGTCCTTTGTACTAAATGTGCTTGTAGTAAGTTGTTATAGCCAAACTGTTAAGCACGTCTGCCTCTAGTACGCCTTTTTTGCAAACCCCTGGAAGGATGGGGTATTGAAGGAATGATGGAAAACCGATTCACTACTCAGTAAGCCACCTGATTGTCAGTCTCAAACAGGAAAATGTGCTCTCAAATGTGCTCTGCCCTCTAAATAGCGAACCAAATTATTAGTTATTCATGTTCCTCAACTAGGGGTTTCCATGCCCACCGCATTAACCTCCTGTTGTCTAGAATATGAACAACGCCATGGAAAACTTGAGGGAAGGGAAATTGTCATAGTGGACAGCCTAAAGACTTACCACATGTTATGACAACTTCATTTACTGTACCCAATGTCAACTTCACAACTAGTATATTATCAGTTTTAAAGTTGTCCTGGGAACTAAAAATAAACTAAATGTGCTTTTGATACAGAGCTTTATCTCAATTCAAGATCCTCAATTAACTTTGAGATTGGTTGACAAAACAACTGCTATTGTACTACCAAACCACGGTAGTTGTACTCAATGTATTTTAGACTTTCTTGATTTGCTCTAATGATAAATGTTTTATTACAGATTCTGGTGAACAAGTCGATGCCAGTAGTTAGCACAACTACGCCACAGGGAGCAATGGCAACACCCCAGCCTCCCCCTGAGTACAAGGTACAGCCGAGTCTCTGAAGTAGGCCAAGGGGGGTTTGGATAAAATATAGTTAATTTCTGTATGCTTTTAAAACTTTACGATTAATTTTTGTGTGGAAATAAACTTGCTCAATCGGATGAGAGTCACAGGAATATTTGTAAAACAACAAAACAAGTATTTAAATTGAGTATGACCAAAATTTTATTTAAGATGGAAACATTGTTGGTGTATTACTCTTTCCTATACTTCGATTTTATTTATATCTGGGGAGTTTACAATTTTGAAACCTATTTATCAATATTTTGCAACTTGAACGATTGTGATTTTTTAAACTTGTTAACGTCTTGACTTAAGTATTTTATATTCCTTACTTGTTCTCTGAGTTTTTGTCAACACTTCAAGGAATACCAAAGCAAAATACTCAGCCAAAACTACCATCCTTTGGTTTAATACAAAGCCTAACCTAACAAAACCGACCTACCTAAACTAACCTATCAAAACAAACTTAACCAACCTAACAGAATCTAACCAGAACGTAACCTAACTTAACTGTGACCTAACTTTACCAACCTAGCCTAGTCTACCTAGCCTAGTCTAACTGTACCCTGATTGCCCAGGAGGTGCCTGTGACTTACAAGGGCTCCGTCCCCAGCTATGTGGAGAAGGTGATGGTCTCGTCCAACAACGAAGACTCTTTCCTCATCAAACTGCTGCTGCGGCAGACACGGCGGCCAGAGATCGGCGACAAGTTCAGCAGCCGCCACGGCCAGAAGGGCGTCACAGGTGGGCAGAGATTTGCGGGTACCCAGAAATTTAGGTAACTTCGGGTAATTGCATAAAGTTGAGTGGTCAGGCGGTGTCGACACTTCATGGGTTTTTTTTCGGGTGGGCTTTTATTTTAAGTCGAGTCGGGCTGGTTCCAAGCCACTAGCGGCGAAAACACCTTGGTCAAATTAATTCCTGTGATCAAGTGGTGTGTTATATTTTCACTGCGAAACGTCAGGTGCGGTAGTGTGATATTCATGAACTCTTAAAGTAGTACTGTGTGACATTGTGTGTGTGTTTGTACCACTGCTGGGATTAAAAGTAGATGAGTGTTGCTGAAAAATCAACCAAATCGAATAGGTTATTGTGTAATATTTGCACGTTGAAAATAATATATGGGCTCTTATTTCAAGTAGTTATTTAACTACACTAATAAATTGCCAACATTTTTACTTTACTATAAACAAAAACAGCTGCTATTGTTTCAGTAAAACACAATAATGTTAGCATCAGTTATTTTTGTGAATTTTTCGTCTTACATGTCTTACATTATATATTAACGAATATACATATGATGGATAAATCAGTGTTTTATAGATTAGATGTAGGCTATGAATAATAATTTTTTTCTTTCAGGTCTGATTGTGGACCAGGAGGACCTTCCGTTTAACGACTACGGGATTGTGCCTGACATGATCATGAACCCGCATGGCTTCCCATCCCGTATGACAGTGGGGAAGCTCATTGAACTGCTCGCAGGAAAGGCAGGCCTGATGGAGGGCAAGTTCCACTATGGGACAGGTAAGCGGCTCCAACCTAACCTATACTGCATCTAACTTAATCAAAATTTTACCTGGACCTAATCTAATAAATCAACCTATCCTAGGTTTAAATCGTAGCTAATCCAAACAGGCTACACCTAACCTGACCTTCACCCAACCTTATGCTAACCTAACCAAATTATAAGCTAAACCTAACCTAACCTAAGCTACACTTAACTATCCTTACTTTACCAACATAACCTAACCCTAACTTTACATAACCTTAAACAAACTTAACCAGGTTTTGTTTACATTGTCCTTCTGATGGGTTCTGTTTTGATCAAATTGGGAACTTTTTTTAGTTAAGATAATATACAAACTAATACACCTTGACAGAAATTTGTACCATGAAATAATGCTGCCATGATCACGAAGTCTGGAGTACTGACCACCAAGGCACTGAGTCACTCATAGGGAATTTCATAGAAGAAATGACCTATGTCAAAGTGGGTTGGTTATCTCAATATATTTTGGGAAAATATATTTGGAATATCATGAATATAATAGAACTTTTTTTAACAATATTGTCTTGGTCCATTATTTTAGTTGTAGAATTTGAATTATTGTTAATTAATGAAACAGAAAACTTTAATTGTTCAAAACCGTATAATTAATGCATTACATGCTGCATTAATATTATAAATTACAGCATTCGGAGGCTCGAAGGTGTCGGATGTCTGTGAGGAGTTGGCCAAGCACGGGTTCAACTACCAGGGCAAGGACATCTTCTACTCGGGCATCACTGGGGAACCTCTGCAGGCCTACATATACTCTGGACCGGTGAGCTAATTTTCAATTTTTCAATTTCATTGGTAAAGTATTTTAATAATAAATATTTTTTACTTAGTGTTATCACAAAAGACACTTGCTGACAGAAACAGACTATGGTATACACGTGTGGACAGTTAGTGATTTGATTGCAATGGTTTTTATCTTTTCTTGCCATCAGTTGGCTGATGGTCGTGGTTATTGACAAAGTTGGTGGTTTTTATGAATAGCACTAATTATTTTTTATACAGCGCTTTCTTCTTTAAAAATCACAGTAAAACATTTACTTTATGTCGATAATGTTTAGTTTGAGTGGCTCTAGGTGTAGGTTAGATTCAGATTAGAGAGTGAGGTTACAGACAATATTTTAAATTACATCAGAGTCCCTCCACTCTGAATTAATTGGGACCAGGTCCTCTCAGCTTTAGAGAATTTTTGGAATAGGCTGAACCAATAAATAATGCAAGTCATTTACCCATTTGCTTTTGCCACATACTCAGGGCGTATGATACCGGAAATCAATCACAATTGAAATGTGAAAAGATTTTGATAGTGATATAACTTTGTTAAACTGTGAAAAATAACGATGGAACATTGTAATAAAGTTGTCAAAACTGATCAAGCCACACAAAAACAGATGCAATAGCAACATACTCGCGTCTGTAACTGTAAATTCTATTTAGTATAGTTGTTAAGATTTTAAGTTTTAAAGTAAAGTAAAATATTGTTTTTTCCACTAATGTATTTGGATTAGGAGGAATTTTGCAATATCGGGAGTCTTCTTTACTGAATTCTTCAAAATTTAGTTGATGACTTTCTGGCTTTTCTTGGCTATGTTAGATTTAGGGTTGAATCAAGGTTGCCATTTATTGAAGTTTAATTATATTTCACTCGACACTGTTCCCTTATGAAACCATTTAATTTGTTGTTTGTTTGCTTTAAGAAAGTATAAAGTTTACGTAGTTCTTATGCTTTGTCCCAACAGAATAGTTTATTGTACTTATCATTCAACAAGTGAATGCTCGGTAACTGGTGTTCGGCTGTGCGCAGGTCTACTACCAGAAGTTGAAGCACATGGTGCAGGACAAGATGCACGCTCGGTCGCGCGGCCCGCGGGCGGTGCTGACACGACAGCCAACGGAGGGGCGGAGCAGGGAGGGGGGGCTGCGGCTGGGTGAGATGGAGCGTGACTGTCTCATCAGCTACGGCGCCAGGTGAGCTAGGCTGCAGTCTGAAGAGTACTTTCGCCTTTATTGATCACGTTAACCCTAGAAACAATACATTATAGTTTCAAATTTCTAAGGCAATCATGATCATCGTATTACCTTTATTCTCTCTTAATAAGATCATGGTATTTGGTTGCCACATCTCTTTATCTCCAACCGATTCAATCGGATTCGTCTTCCATATCTTTGATTATCAAATGTTATAAGCTACTCGATTGGACTTTTAGATTTTTTGTCAGACTTTTTAAATATTAAATTTCATTATTTTCTTATTAGAAGTACCTCTATTATCTTCAGTTGAGTAATGCCAATTTGTCTTAACTCATATGAATTATAATTTTGTAACCTGTATTAGATTTAGCATTCTTGGCTAGCTTAAAAATGAGAATATTGTTAGTCCTAAACTATTTATATATAACCAAAGTAAAGAGCGTTGTCTTCATTTATGACATTTTGTTAGAAAATTATAGGTGTTTATTATGGGTGTGCAAATATTCAAACTTAGAATAATTTCGAATCAAATATCGCGGTATTTAATCTGAACTTTCGAAAAATAATCAAACTTTGAAGCAGTAGTTTGAACCGTTCAAAATTATTCAATATTTGGAACAGTAAATAACTATTCGACTAAAACCTGAATATCACTATTTGCATATCCCTAGTGTTAATATTATATTAAATTGTTTTCATAACATCTTCTATCTTGCGCTAGTTATACTGAGTCACGTAAGGTTGACTTAAGAAACCTCTTTATCAACATAAAGAAAAGTTGTTTTTATAAATTATTACAAAGTAAGGAAAAATAGCATAGCATTTTGGGGGAAAGATCCTAATGCTTTTAGGAAGAAGGATTTTCATAGGACTTTTTTTAAGTATAAGTGTTTGGGGGTGTATTGAACAAAAACAAACTTCAGTATTAAAATACAAATGTTTCATTGTTTTTGTAAATTTTCATCTTAATCATGTACTTTTTTATCTCAAAATTCTTGTGCCATCTTTAAAATGGGCGCACCGAAACTGCGATCCAAAACCCAGGTAGACGCCGAAACTGCGATCCTTACCCCAAGGGCGATCCCAGGCAGACGCCGAAACTGCGATCCTGGCACGGAGGCCGCCCCCGGGACGATACTGACGATACTGTACGTAAGACGATACTGCTGCTCTTGCTCTCAAACTGAGAATGACTGATATATTTGTGGGGGAAAATAAAGAAGGAATGTACACCCTGAAAGTCTTTATTAATTGGTCCAGGTTAAGAGTCATCTTCACCCCTGAGCCGGTAGCCCATTGTTGCGCAGTCTGCAATTTTAACTATAGGCTACGGCTTTTAATGCAAAACATGGTATTTGATTTCCCTGTTTCGGACGCCGTTTTTCAACCGATTTTCTTTAAACTTGGTAAGTGTTTAGTTGAATAGTTATATTAGGTCAGGTCCCTCATACCTCGAAATTTTGAAAATTTAACATATATTACTCTCTGCGACGTCGCAAAGTAACTCGATTTTCATTAGTAATATTTGTTAAATTTTCAAAATTTCGAGGTGTGAGGGACCTAATATAACTATTCAACTAAACACTTACCAAAGTTTAAAGAAAAGTACCAGGGGGACCGAGCTTAAGCTCGATAAAATTATTACTTTCGTTCTCACACAAAGCTCGTTCGCTCCGCTCACTCGCCAAGCCGACGGGTTCTGCACTTTGTTATAATTGTCTTAAACTACAGGTTAAAGATGTAACACATTGGTTTATATCTACAGTTATCAGCTGATTTTTGTTCATTTAATAAAATCTCCATAAGGATAACATGGAAACTTTAAAGGGCTCTAGCGCGAAAACTGGATTTTTCCCAGCTATGGGACCAGCTCCAACCGATTTCTGGTGGCCAAAACCCCCATATTTAACAAATAAATAAAAAAACCTTGGAGCGAAAAAAAGCCCAGACAAACGGAGCTTGTTTTAGAGTATAAGATATGTGGAAACAGGGGAATCAAATACCATGTTTTACATTAAAAACCGTATAGTTATCATTGTCGACTGCGAAACGATGGGCTACTGGCCCAGGGGTGAAGATGACTCTTAAGGTGTGGGTATGAGCGAGTTTAGTACAACTTGGAAGTCCCAGTTCATTGGCATTAGTTGAAAAGTGACTTGAGCAACACGTCGGACGGCGAAACATTCTAGAGCCATTAGCCTATACACCGGACGCTGGAATCCCCGCTGGACCCTCCGCTACCTGCTGATGGGCCGCTGTGCCAGGATCGCAGTTTCAGTTGTGGGATTAGCGAACTCTTTTGAGGATTAAAACTAGGATCACAGTTTCGGTGGGCCGTTTAAAATTAAATACATTGGTGTTTTTTTTATACTAGTTTAATATTTACTTAGCCAATGTTTAACAATAAATGTTTTACAGTATGCTGCTCATTGAAAGACTGATGATATCCAGTGATGCGTTCGACGTGGATGTTTGTAACCAGTGTGGCAGATTAGGTTATTCAGGATGGTGAGTAATAATTTAGTTAATTTATATTATTCTTGCTCATTATTATTTTCCTGCTTAAATGGGAAAGTAACTAAAAACTTAAAATAATTCAATTTTACAAAGATTGTTAGGAATTTAATATACCTAATTGAATCCTTTCAAACAACCCCTGGTACCTTTTCAGCCTAATAAATCTTAGAAATTGTACAAGAGCAAGTCTTAAAAAATATTGTGCAGTTTTAGTAGAACACTCCCTATTCCCGATCATTATGGTTTATTTTATCGTTTTCATAAGTACTTTCCTCTTAAATTTAATTGTTGTTTAAGTTTCCGATGTTCTGATGAACTGTCAAAAATACATGTTGGACTGTATATTTTGGTAGAATTGAATTAGGATTTGGAAAGGAAGTGGGTCTTAGGGTAAAGCCGCGTTTGCACTGGCCAAACACGATCGCCGAACAGTGTTCTCCCAAACATTTGTTTGATTGTTGTTATTTATTTATAATTTACATCATATAATGGTAAGTGATTGTTCCTTATAAATGTTTGTTGATTTTCTGAGTTAGCTGAACAAGTTTGTCAGGAATGTTTGGCCAGTGCGGACGCGGCTTAACATTCTTTAATGTTAGCTTCACAGTAAACATATATAAGTCTCTGTTTCAAGAAATCATAGGTTCTATCCTTGTACAATTTCAGAGGTTAAGATAACTTCCTTTACATCGGTTAAGTAATCCCATTCTAGAATGTACCTAGTGTTGATATAGCAAATATCAAAATAAAGATGTGGTAGGTGTTGCAATAATACTTATTCACACCAAGGTTGTTTCCTCAGGTGCCATGGTTGTCATAGCAGTGCCTCCGTGTCCACCATCCGGATCCCATACGCCTGTAAACTTCTTTTCCAAGAGCTGCAGTCGATGAACATCGTTCCTAGGCTTACGTTGAAGAACTACTGTGATTAACCACTGTTGTACAGTTGCTGTAATAAAGTATTTTTATTAAAAATCTGGTTTATTGTCCTTCAATTGTCTGACCATTTCATAAATCCATTTTCTTATTAAAAATCATAAACGGATGTTGTTGAGCTGTTTGAGTAATGGAGTTGTTTATCTAACCCTAAAACCTGTGTTGGTAGATGACTTGATGGCTAGTGAAGGGGAAGTTAAAACTTACTGTGGTGGGGGTAACCTTCCTTCAATCTCTATTATTGTAAAACCCGTCAAACTTATAATCTCAAGTGTGGCGAATCGTGTGCAGATATAATATTGTAGCCTAATCTTACTGCTTACCGTCAAACACGATCCAAATTATGTCCTTGTACGTCAAACTTGAGCTCAAAACTTGGCTCTCAATAACTCGACAGTCAACATTTCCATGTATAACAACAGTGAATCCCTATAACATGACTAGCTAAGCATTGTTTATGGCATTTTTATCGTTGCTATCATCAACACTAGGCCAAATTTAAATTCTTTAGTCTTTAGATTCTTTTTCTACTCAGCTGATATTACAAGTTTTGATTGGTTTATTCACTTTAAATGTGGTTCAATAGCTAATCCCCCTTTTCCCTTGGTCCAATCATTCTTGAGTGCCGATGTTAAAAAGTCTGAACAAGCAACAACACAATCAAAATCGATTCCAGAGAACCCGACTTTCGCCTAACTCTACAGCATTTTATTTCACAATACGTTGAGTTTGATGGGTTTTGTTTGTATCTTATCAGCAACAAGTTATCTTATATCAATAAGTTTTATTTTTTGCTTAAATGTGCTCTAAATAATATAGTACAGAAGGATTTTTTCTCGCATAGCTGATTTAAAAAAGGAGCACCTTGTGGTAGATAGACGTTGCAAGACCCTTAGAAGAACGTCAATAGGGATGGCTTCGATGGATGCTCAAGAGATGGTAAAGGTACGGTAGTAGAGAAAGCCACAATGACCTCTTCAACTCTAAAGAAAGAAAAGAGAAAAAAATGTGTTCTGCCATAGCTTGTTTGTGCAACTGAAAAATTACCAAGCATCTCAACTAGCAAATGCTCCCACTTTCTTGGAGGACAGCTTCACAGAAAGGAAAATCAAGTTTGCCAAGAAGAGGGCAAGAAAAACAAGTTTATGACCTAAAAGGCAACGATTACACCCAACTTTGATGACTTTGATTACTGGGGTGCTCCAAAGAACAAAGGTGTTTAGTAAAAAAGGAAGGCTGTTGTAAAGGTACTACTAAAAGAGAGAGTCTGTTCGGTGGCGTAGTGTTTAGCGCACCGGACTTCGAGACCATGGGAGCGATGTTGTGGGTTCGAATCCACGTTCTGCCAGTGACTTTTATCAGTACCTTTCACCTTGTACTGTAGCGGCTCACCCCCTTACTTTGTCTAATACGATTGACGCACAGATCAATAGTCTATGTGGACGGGGCAAAGTAAGGCAAAAAGAGGTCCGCCAACCTCTTTCTTAAAAAAAAGAGAAAAAGAAAGCAAAGATGAAAAATGTTCTTATTATTAAATCAGGGCACATAGTTATAGTGGTTATAGTGCTCGCCTTTGAATCCAAAGGTTGCCGGTTCGATCCTGAGGAAAGTTGGTAGCTTTTTAAAGGATCAATTCCGGACCCAGCTGCTATTTGTCATTGGGCTATTAATTAAGATGCTTTCTAACAACTGATCGATGTTAGATAGTAACAAGACTGGGGTTGGGACCTTTCCCCGTCAAAACTTTAAAAAATGCCACTGGCATAGATAGACACGAAAACAAGAAAACAGGGCATTCTGAGAATTCTGGTGTGGAGATCTGCTGACTCCGAAAGACCCATGGTGGTGGAATACTCATCAAGCTGGGTTCCGGTCGCAACCATATTGCTCAGGCAGTGAAGACGGCACTATATCACTATTTTGAGACAGGGACCTCACATAGTGGGTATTTTAACCTGAATATGAATGAAATATGGGTGTAGGATGATTGTGGCGCGATCTTGTAGTCTTGTTACTGACTAAGGTTGACATTCTCCTTAGACAGGACTGTTATTCATAGCCCAACAGCCAATGGTATCTAGGGACCTACAGTTTAAAATGGGATATAAACAACAACTTCAACCTTATATATACGAATTGGTCTAATCATGAGGATGGTCTTTATCGATGAACTATTATTCACTAGTGGAGTCATTAATCCCCACCAGGGAATATCGCATCCACAAGCCATCGCTTAGAACTATCCACAATTCGTAACGTTCAAGTAGCTGGATTACAGGACGACGCCACCGTCCCAGTCATTGGGAGAAGGTGACGAGGTAAAGAGTGCCACTCTCTGTATATGTCCCAGTCACTGGGAGAAGGTGACGAGGTAAAGAGTGCCACTCTCTGTATATGTCCCAGTCACTGGGAGAAGGTGACGAGGTAAAGAGTGCCACTGTCTGTATATGTCCCAGTCATTGAGAGGTGACGAGGTAAAGAGTGCCACTCTGTATATGTTCCAGTCACTGGGAGAAGGTGACGAGGTAAAGAGTGCCACTCTCTGTATATAAGTAGAAATTATGGATCTTGATTCATTTTCCACTCAGGACAAGGTTAGGGTGCTCTGAAGCAATGTTTTCATATTGTACTTAGCGTTTCCTAGAGCAAGTGACTTAATTATACTATATGTTTAAAAATACGGTGGCAGACTAGAATTTAGAGCATAATTTTGCCTTCAATCTATCATAATAGGGAGAGCCTTTGACTCTACTCTGATATTGTAGTAGTGCAGTCGGTTTAATTGTTGATTCTTGTCCAGTAATATGTTGGATGTATCAACATCTGGTCTGTGGCTGTTAAGTAAGTTCAGTCTTGATCTTTGATAAAAATCCATATCCGAGGGATATTGTGGTAGAATCAAATCAGCCAAATTTAAAGTATTGGTTGTTGCTTGTAATTAAATAATAGATTAATTAAATAATTAGGGGTTTATTGTATCACACAATGCCTTAACCAAGATCATCTTTGGATTAGCCTTAAATTTTATCATTAATTTTTATCCTTAAACATGTTGAATGATTTTAATTACCAGTAATGAATCAAATAGTGTAATAAAATTACTATATTCCTATATTTACTTAAAACCCCTCGATATATTTTAATATGACAAATTGTATTCACTTTAACTGCACCAACCAAAAAGCATGTCTATACTGTATTTAAAAATTACCTTACACCCGTTAATAAAACTGATTATTTTGAGTTAGAGTTTCAAGAAAAGAACATAAAAAATATCTAAATAAGCATTGGTTTTATATGTTGTGGTGGTTATAACTATTGTATTAACAACATTGAAAGAAGAACCACTAAAGCCCTAAATTTTGCCATTGCAAATTTTTTAGATATCTCCACATCCATGGAAAACCTTGAAATGGTTTATACTTATACAAATATTTTGGTTCTTCAACAGAAGACTTTTAGGAAAGATTTCTGTTAAGTTCAGAAAAATAACCAATTGTTGGTTGTCTTCTGACCATTGCCTGCAATTTCCTTACGGAACATCATTGTTGTTGCATCCGAAAAATGCAGGCGCTAAAATAATCCAGAAAATAAATTCCTTATACACATATTTTTGTGGGTTGGTTGAAGTGAAGGCCTAAGCACGATTATTATTTTCAAATAAAACGCGTTTCAAATACTGTTGTATCTTCAGAGATAGTCGGCTGTCGATTACAAAGGGGTCCATACTCTATCTAGGCTAACATGCTCGACGGACTTCTGTGGACCTCTGAGGGTCCTTCTTCTTTCTTGGAGTAGGCTGGTGACCACTTCGTAGAAGTACCCTAACCAAAATGTGGGTGTCTTCGTCCCCACAGTTTTCTTCTTACCGGGCCAATCTTAACTAACCCCCTGTCGATACCATCTGGCTGTCTTTCCTTCTTTCTTTCTTTTTTAGACTAGACAGGTAACAAATGCATGGTCCGGCTTCTGCCAAGGCAGAGACGCAAACCTATAGCCCAAACGCCAAAACTCTCAATGTGTCTGCCTGCCACTTCATTAACATTAAAAAATTAGAACCATTTAATCTATACTTATTTAAGACGCTAATGGTTTTTTTTGTGTTGAGAACTCCTCCTACAATTTTCAACCGATTTTCAAGTTTTTTTGTGTCGTTGGATAGGGCTTGGCCTGTAGTTGCTTCTGCCAAAAATTGGGAAAAATCTGACTTAAATAAAATAAGTGTAGTTTTTGGTCACTATTTTATTCACAATATTGGAATGGTCGGATGCCATTGATTTAGAACTAAATGTAACTTTTGTATTGTATCAAAATAAATTGCGATTTCGAGCACCAAGTACACTAGCTTTTTCTTATTAAAGCAAATTCAGTGATCCAGGAACGCTGTGGTTTGACTTGACCTAGCAAAGTAGCAATGTTCCAAGTTCACCCCTCGCCTTCGTTTGAGATTCCCCCATGCTCTATTGTCGGGGTGCTTGTGGTATGGTTAGTGGTTAAACGAGTCACTTCTCTGAGGCCAATTTCAAACACTGGAAACTGCATCTCCGCCACGCTGAATGCAGTGCATAAAAATTGTAAGTGGCCCAAGAACCATGCAACCAACATACGACTGAGCTAATAGAATGAGGGGTGTTCGAGAAGGTTTGGATGGCATATGTCGGTATAGGACTGTGGAAAACACAGGAGCAATCGAAATTCTAACAATGGACCGGGACAAAAAATAAAAATAGGAAACATGGGAAACGAGTTCTAAAGGAATTAAATATTTCTCCTTGATTCCCTCTCAAGTTGGGGGAAAGTTTGTGAGTAGGAGCAAGTTTCAGAGGTCTCCACCACTCAGAGACGGGACCACGGAAGTCGGCACCAGTTCTTAGTCGCTATAAAAAAAAAAAAAAACAATGAAAGTCGGCACCCGTCCCGAAGCGGCCGCCATGACACCATGAAAGTCCGCACCTGCCACGCCGGTTCCTCCTTCCACTTTTACCTCCCCTCACGCTCATACCCTGTCATCACTATCCACTCTCTGAACATTACCCCCTGTGATAACTTGAAACCCAAAATGTCATTACCAACTCACGGACAGGGCTTATTTGCATAAAATTACAGGCTGTGTAGACGATATTAATCTAGCATATATTTTATTGACTATCTACACAATATAGGAACCATCCTTAAATTAATGGTTTTATTAACGTATAGTTAAGTATACATATTTTACTCTCCATACTTGTGATTTTCATGTTATTCGTTGATAAAACTTTGACCACAACACATCTTTCACGATAATATGAATAAATCGTGGCAATTAATTCTTATTATATTTTAGACAATGTATTTAATAGATGCCGGTTCGTAAAAGCTATAATTCATCGTTACAAAATGATGTTACTGGATTTTTTAACTTATTATGTTCCGGTTCTACTATTAATCAGTTTAATTGTTTCTTTATAGAAGAATATATGCCTAGGCTTTTCTTATCTGTTACTTTATATATTTGCAGATGCAGGACAAAACTGTAACGAACTTACGTGTATATCGTAAGTATACATATTTTACTCTCCATACTTGTGATTTTCATGTTATTCGTTGATAAAACTTTGACCACAACACATCTTTCACGATAATATGAATAAATCGTGACAATTAATTCTTATTATATTTTAGACAAATGTATTTAATAGATTCCGGTTCGTAAAAGCTAAAATTCATCGTTACAAAATGATGTTACTGGATTGTTTAACTTATTATGTTCCGGTTCTACTATTAATCAGTTTAATTGTTTCTTTATAGAAGGCTGTATGCCTAGGCTTTTCTTATCTGTTACTTTATATATTTGCAGGTGCAGGACAAAACTGTAACGAATTTACGTGTATATCTTTTACAGTTTAAATACATCATCTAACGTACCGCACCCAAAAATTTATATTCTTTCACATATTACCTAGAAAAATAAATACTTGAGTTATTTGTTCGTAAGTAACTAATTACTGTCTCAGTAGATTATCCGCATTTTACTGTCTTAAAAAAAGAGTGACCGCGTGCGAATTAAAATTGAGAACAGAGTACCCGACTGACCATCGGTGCAGCATATACTTCCAAGGGTCTACGGTAATCAATAGAGGAATGTCAAAATCATCAATGGAGCTGAACCCTGCACTGATCTAAGGGAAGTGGTGAGAGAGTTAGCAAGGGGACAAAAGACAAGAGAAATAGGGGTAAGACGGCGCTGTGGAGGGGAGACTACCTGAGGCCACTGCAAAACCTTCCTGGTGCCGACTTTCATTGTGGCATTAATAACGCTTCGATAATTTTTGACGATGGACAGGTTTTGGTGCCGACTTTCATGGTCGCCCTCAGAGAGCCTCACCTACAACTCCAACAGCCGTGTCCCAGGCCCCATCAGGAGGTGGAGACTCCAAACTCTCGCCATCGCCAAGATCCGGGATTGCCACTGTTTCGCAGTTATTCGCATTGAGCTAACAACATAAGCCTGACAGTATTATATCATGACTTCCTCAATTTCACTAGTTAGATTTTCCTTTTGGTCGTGTATTTTGCGCAATGTTTGAGAGACATCATGCACAGGAAGAGGAATAGAGTTTTTTTAAGTTTGTATGAAGAAAATTTCTTCAACCACTTGGGAACCTCGCGATCTTGAGTTATAAAACATGTCAAACTCAGTTACCTCTGCGATAAAAGTTAACATTCATAATCCCGCGCCAATTCGATAACCCCCATTCCCACCTGACTACCACAAGAGTTTAAACCTTATCTGCATCAATTACAAGCGAAAGCCCACTCCATTATTGTTAATTGGTCGGCCGATTACCCGCTGAAAGTAATATGCACCTAAGTATACCCTGTTGAAATAAAGAACATTATCTCTGAAATGCTAAATTTATCTCGAAGATAGAGCTGTCTTCATGTAGCGAACGATGTTTCACATGCGGCCTATCAGCTGTTGATCTGAGGGCAGTCAGTAGAGTTGCTAATGTAGCTGATAAAACGGTTTTAATTATTTACTGCAGTGTCTGATATCTCTGATAAGGACGTCTGCCCCTCCCTACCCCTCCAGGGCCGCAGCGCTCCACGCGGCTGGTTTGGCAACTTTGGTCGCAATGATTATTCGCTTGTAGGAGACAGTTGCGCTCTTTGGGCGTCCCAATGGCCTTGGATAAGCATATGAGAGGTCACAGGTTCGATTGACGGCCTACGCATATTTGGGGGACTAGGCCTACTTTCACTTTTAATCGGGAAGTATTCACAAAATACCTGTTTGGTTAATGACAAGACGGAGCCGGAATTGTCACTATTAATTTTATAAATTATTTGAACTAGTTATGATTTTCCCATTTACTATTTTTTTCGTATCGTATATGATAAGGGAATTAACTATCAGATAATCTTAATGTAATGTTTTCTTCGTTCAAGTAAATGCAAATGAGAAGTAAAAATTGTTTGATTTTATTGGAACAAATTTGATTCCAAATGTTTTACTATCCGATTGTAAAACATCCATTTAATGTTTTACATTAAATGAACAATATTACTGAATGTAACAAATGAATGCCAATGTTAGAACTTAGATATTAATAAATTTAATAATTATTTTTCTAACTAGTCTATTTCTATTTCATTTTAGAGCCTACAATGTAGTTGTCTTTTTTTAATAAAAAATAGTCTAAAACATTCGGTATTGAAGACTTTTGAACAATAATTAGGAAAATCTGAACAATCAAGACTTAGACTCAACAGATTTTAATTTTTATGGGACGGATCCCATGCCAGCCCATAATATACGGACTACGATAAGAGGCAACAGGGAGACAGATAAACGAATAGCTAAAACCATTATCCATTGTAGATGGTAAAAGTTTGAATTTTTCTTTTTAAAATTTAACGTTACCTCATATTAGCCCTAATTAATTACAGACTGTAATTCCTAATCAAAATTCATACGAAATGCTCTATGAATGAAAAATGGTCCCTAAAATCCGCGTGAAAATTATATATTAACAAAATATTTTGATTTGCCAAAATAAAAATTTGATAAAAAATTACTTTCAGCTCAGTTTTTTATTAAGATAAAGAAGTGTAAAAAACTTTCGTTACTCTTCATTGTGGATACATTTACTTAAACCACTAATTCCACCTCATAATTAACATTAATAATTTCTAGTGACAATTTCAAACACCAACACACTATCTAACAACCACAGTCGAGACACCCCACTCCCAAACATTTCCTCTCGAAACTCGAACTCCCGTGTACAAATAATCGAGAACAAATTGACTCGCTTCCCGCGGTGGCCGCTAGAGGATGCGGCAGTCGCTCTATATGTAAATCGGGGCTTCTTGTACTAATAAACATTGTATTTTATTATGAAACCATAAAACCGGGCCTGGCGATTAATGACTCTATCAGCTTTAATTTATTCCACATACTGTATATTGTGCGGGGATTACTCGCTATCGATGGATTGTAATCGACGCGATATTATTGAATATATGCGTGTGGTCGATTCGATATTACCCCGATAATCGGCTCCGGATGAATTTATTACGCAGTTACCCTATACCTAGTTTTTGCCGGTAAATTTTATGGGAAGGCTAAGTGCATTGAATTAGTCTCGTGTTAACTTTAGTTTTCTTTGCAACTTGTTTATGCACAGATTTTCCTCTGGATTATGTTAATATTCGGTAGTTTGGGTTTACGTGGAGATTTGCATACGGTTTGCGATATTTCAAAGATATTGGAGGGATGTTGTAGACGCATAACGAGGATTTGTTGCCGGTGTAAAGTTGGATCATGTCTAACCTTAGAAGTAGGAAGTATGTCGTGATATTAATGAGTGACATATTTCCTTTTTCAATTTTTTTTACAGGGAACTCCTCCTACAGTTTTCAGGGAGTTTTAACGATTTTGGTGTCATTGGATAATTGATTTTCTAGTTCAGAATCAGAATCAGAATCTCTTTATTTGTCATCTTTAAGATTACAAATAGTGTATCTTTTAACAAAGATACAAAAAAGTACAAAAGTTGAGTCTTTTGTTGGTGGTTTTGTGGTGCAGGTTGTCATAATTTCACAGCGTTCCCTGTAGAAACTCCTCCAAGCTTTAGTAGGGTCGGTTCAACGGCTGTTAAAGGGTAGATACGGAACACCAACGAATTTGATTCAGGGATTCGGAAAAAAATGGCACCATGTCCAAAAAGTTATAAGTAAATGAAAAACAACGTAAAACTTCTTCCATAAGAATGGCATTGGCATTAGGATCCAGAAAACGTCTGCTTTGTTTTCATTAGAGCACGTATCAATTTTAAAACCATATCCAGATCATGCCTAAGGCAGATGACGATATTTGATATTATTACCTCACGATAAAAAAATTGGTGAAATTGGTGGCCACAATTTCTTTAATCCATAGTTGATTATTAAAAATTAATATTCGATTGTTACGTCATCACATATAATTGGCCAACTAAGAAAATTTACCCAGATATTTTTTTTAAATCGATCGTATATCCCGAATTCAATTAAATGTGGTTTAATTGTGACATGGACGATGGGTGCCGGTCACATTCTCTGTGTCATAGACACTGCATTGGTCATATTAATAAGTTGTCTTCACACAAATATGATACGATGGTCTTCACGTTATAAAATCTATATGTTTTCACAAATATAACGGAAAAAAACAACTAAATTGTTCAAAACACAAAAACAACTTGTTCCGGGTGTCGGGGGCGAGTGGTCGAGTAAACGAGCGCACTAAAATAATATCATTGATATTAAAATTTATCACTTCTACATTCTATGGCGCAGCTATGGTCTAACTCTTACTGCTTGAACAATTTGTAGACATAACGAAAGCTAATTAGGGACAACGGCCCTTCTAAACCACTAGGTTTCTAAGCCACAATAATATGAATGGCCATAAGGTCATCTTGGTAAAGAAGAAAAACCTTACACAAAATTGTTATAGTCAACAAACACTTCTTTATCATAGTTAATTTTATCAGTATACAAACTAAATTGCTCTATTTAAAGAAACAGGCACACTAGTATTATATAGAGATTCACTAAAATCAGTGGGATGGCTGTATTTTTAATGTGCAATTTACAGCTTTATAATTATTGTTCCAAATGAAATAAAATAAAATTTTATTGACATTAAGATACAACTCATGGCATCTACAAGCATTTATAATAGTCCCACATGGCTTGTTACAAATAACATTAAATTTGCAAAACAATATAAAAATAACAGCTATGTAAATTGACACGAAGTTACTTTAATTCTCTTTTAAATATTTGATCATGTTTATGGTGATGATTATTACTGCTGCAGAAGAAACATTCCGGGCGTTTCATTGTTTATTGCCAACAAGGAAAAAATATTGTTTAGTAATTCTTTTTATATTTTCTGTGCTAAATCTAGCCAAAGTTGTCTTTTACAGAACTCGAATGAGAAATATTACTCTGGATTTCGAAATATTGAATGGGATAATGCAATTCATTTTCGTTTCCCTGAACAAGGGTAATTACACTCAATGTATCTCTTTAACTTCTAAAAACATCAATAAACTCTCGATCCTCAAGAACCGTCAGCTGACCATAAACCCATAATTAGTCCGAGCAATCTTACATAATTTATTAACTAGCATCACATCGGTCCCCATAAAGTTTTATAAAAATCAACTACAAGTTCATAAAACCAAGAACGAAATCCCCGACGGCATTCAAGATAACACATATCTGGACCATAATTCATTGCAAAATTCACAACACATAATAGTCAACAAGTTCACCTACTAGGTAAGACATAAAAAGCTGCGAGTTGAAGGCTGGGGAGATCCGCCGATAGCAGTGGTTCTCCGTATATAGCGGCGTTCGCACTGATTATGTGCCTAACTAGGCTAATGGGAAACAATGAACATAACCAGATTACCTTAGTCCAGCAGGTACGTGTCGAGCCGCGAAGCGGCGGCGGCGGTTGCGACAGGGGATGTTAACGGGGCGATGGTCCAGAGAGGAGCGGGGGATCGGGTGGTACGGCGGTGGTCTGGGAAACGATCTGGAGGTAAACTCACTTGAACTGAATCCTTGATCTGAACTGAATTTAATACCTTTATTGAAACGGTGACCTAACTCAATAGGTAGTTTAAAATCAAGAATGAATGAGAGATGAGTGTAGGATGATTGTGGCGCGATCTAGTAGTCTTGTTACTGACTTAAGGCCGACATTCTCCTTAGACAGGACTGTTAATTAATAGCCCAACAGCCAATGGTATCTACATAGGGACCTACAGTTTAACGTGGGATCCGAACCACAATTTCGACCCCTTATATACGAATTGGTCTAATTATGAGGATGGTCTTTATGGGTGGACTAGTATTCACTAGTGCGGACGTTAATCCCCACCAGAGAATATCGCATCCACAAGCCATCGCTTATAACTATCCACAATTCGTGACCCCCAAGTAGCTGGATTACAGGACGTCGCCACCGTCCCCAACATTTCGTTGCCAACATCGCACCTCCAGAGGCCATAAATATTTTTTTTTCAAAAGAACTAAATACACTAATAGACGATTTAAATTACTCCATTTTGGCAAACAAATATCGTTTCTTTAGTGTTCAAACACTGTAAGACAAAGAATTTCAAATGTCTTTAAATTGCAACTTGCATGATTCTCTTTAGCAGTTAAGTACGTAAAATTATTTACAAGGTTAATATTAAATCGTGTTTCGTTGCCAACATGAAAACACACTTTTCTCATTAAATAAAGTACTAAGTCCAATTAATGGCACTTTTCCCTTTTAACGTCATCCTTTAAGTATTGAAATCACAGTTTGGATTTGGTTTTATCAAGACACTTTACACAGAAGTTTGGCCTTTATAACAGACATAACAATAGTAAATACATAAGAATAGTTTCATGATGTGTTAAATAGTTAAATCAATTCCTAAATCGTTTATTCTTGGTAAATACAGGGTGCGGCAAAAACCGACCTATTTTCTTTTATGCACCATTCAGCGACAGGACGTCTCAGGGTGGTGGGGGTGGGCTTATTTTAAAGCAAATTTTATGCCATTTCAGTAGTCATTGAGTAGTGGTCGCCTAACCTACATGTTTACATTAAGCATGTCAAATAACACGCTTTCGTTATCGGGGCGTATTTTGTGCTTCTCGTCAGTAAACATTAACATTTCTTTATCAGCATTTAAATTAATCATTTGCCTGTCGGAAGTTTTTTGCTTTGCATGGTCAGTGGGCTTTAATTACTGAACAATAGCCAATTAATTGGTATACATGGGGATTCAGATCGAACCACAAAATTTGTCAAACCAAATGGTCAGCCATATTCAAGGCATTTCGCTAGCCTACCGGTGGTTCGATTCCCGGGGTGCCCACAACGTGATGGGTTTGGAATACTATCCCTTAATAGCATTTAGAATACATAGTTCAATTATCTTAACAAAATTCTTCTGGCGTAGACACGAGCAAATCACTAGCTTGTTTTCTAACGGGCCGACGAGGACTGTTTTCCACAAAGCTGCAAGGACTCCATCCATGCTCTCTGGCGTCCGCGCTGACCTTGGACGGCCTGTTGGCTTCGTTTTCAAAACACAAAACAAGTTGATCTTAAGTTAGTAATCCACTGCATAATTGTGCTAGGATTCGGAATTCTAAATGTCGACCTGATTGAAGGAATGCACGACACTGCGTTCAATCATTGCTGAGTAGCAATGATTGAACCACCACTATTGAAATACGTCTTGATAAGGAACTAGCGTTGTTCAAGCGACCGCTACTCCATAACTACTAAAATGGCATAAAATTTGCGTTCCAACAAGCCTACCCCCACCTTCCTCAGATGTTCTGTCGCTGAGCGGTGCGCGAAAGAAAATAGGTCGGTTTTTTTGCCGCACCCTGTACAAAGAAACTAAATATGCATAATTTATTCGTGGGATTGTTGTAAAATTAAATATTATTGTAAATCCATGGTAACAAAAATATATATAAACGGGTTTCAAACATTGAAAAAAATACGATGGATGATTTTAAATCGTTAATTTGACCCTTCAAATGAATCAAATGGAAATGAATCTCCGCTCCCCCTTGGGCAAAGTACATAGGTATGTATAATGTGACAACAAGCTAGCAAGAGCTAATACGTTACCCATAAAACAATATAAAATCGGCGATACCTAAAATTAAATGGAAGAATTCACTGCAGGTCAATCGTATCATGAGAGTCGCAAGTCAATGATTTTTTTGGGTTATGGTAAAATATTTTGTCTAGAATAGATTCAATAAGCACCACTGATGATAACTACTTCATAGAGAGGTAAATTGTTAATCAAAATACAAACCAGTTGCACAATTAGCCCATTAAGATACATTAGTCAATTCATGATACAGGTTTTTAGACCAATGACTGCTTGGAATTTGAGTACTTGCATACTTTTGGACGGGAGGCGGCTTACCTGTAAATGCTCGACATTTTTATTACTTCATTTTTATTATTGTTTTCCCGAATTGAAGTTCCCGAAGTCGTAGATAAAGTAATGTATGTAGCGATTGTATTGTCTTTATAATACAATCTTGCATGTTTCATAAATAACGCGATTACAGGGTAGTGGGTGCCAAAGATTGAAAACGAATACTTGAATTTGCTTACAAAAACTCCCCTAATCTAAAACTTATTAACACCTAATTGAAGAACGTGTGGTATTAAATTTTGGGCAAGTAAACAAAATAATAATTTGCGTAAAATGTCATAGTTTATATAATCACATAACGCTATCATGTAAAATTAACACTATCATGTATCAATGTAAATTGTTAGTTTAGTTCTAAGTCAATAATTACACCCTATACCAACGCAATACTGCAATTATAAGTAATCATTCAAAACTACACTTTTTATATCTGTACATTAACAGATGTTGAAATGCTCAACCCAATCCCAATGTTAGTCTATAAGGGGATAGTATCAATGGCAATGATGAATATTTTAATTCCGATTCTCATAGTTTTTGGCGGAATCAACTAGACCAAACTCTCTTCAAAGACACAAAAAACTTGAAAATCCGTTGAAAATTGTTGGAGTTCCAAATATAAAAAAACCCTTAGTGTATTCAATAAGTATAAAGTTCGATTTTTATTGGCTGTGTTATATAGCGAAGCGTTGTAGAGCCCGCTGTAGAGTGTAGGTGCGCCGTGCCGCCGCGCCGGTGACATGCACAGAGCTAGCGCCGCGGGCCCACCGCCACCGCGACGGTGACTGTACCTCCCTTATCAGTAATTATCATCTGCTCCGTTTGCAGCGTTGCCCGCAGTCCCCGCATCACCCTAGACTTGCTCCCATCTGATTACGTTTTTATGAATAATTTTTCTAGGTCTTGGGGTACAACTTTCATTTTCCACGGTATATGTTTTTATGGTTTGTAGCACATAGGTTTCAGAAGCAACAAGATTAAGTTTTAATAACTGAACTTTAATGGGACACTTTTAATGTTTAGTGCTCACCTGAAGGTCACCGGTTTCATCTTGAGAAAAGTTAAGCGTCGAAACTGGTCCCAGCTACAGTCGTTCATAGGAAATCGACATAGGCACTAAGGGGTAATAATTGAGCCTAATAAATAGGTTAGCTGTTTTACTTTCTCCCTCTATACCATAGTATATGGAGAAAGTATTGTTTTCATCAAAATTTTCGAATTTGAGTTGTTGGTGGATTTATCCATTTTGGTTCCCCCTGAGTCCAAAAAAGTGGTTTTCGGAGTGATGTCTGTGTGTGTGTGTGTGTGTGTGTGTGTGTGTGTGTGTGTGTGTGTGTGTGTGTGTGTGTGTGTGTGTGTGTGTGTGTGTGTGTGTGTGTGTGTGTGTGTGTGTGTGTGTGTGTGTGTGTGTGTGTGTGTGTGTGTGTGTGTGTGTCGGGATGTAAACAGAGCTAGAGAATGTCCTAATGGTCCGATTTTAATGAAATTTGGTACATAGGTCATAATCCACGATAATTCCAGGCGTTTTTTTTCATTTTTTTTAAATTTTTGATTTTTAAGGGTATTTTACCCCCCAAAACCCTCAAAAATCGTCAAAAATCAAAATTTCTCAAAAACGGCTCTAACGATTTTGATTAAAATTTTGTGACCCGCATCTCCGAGAAAATTCGCGTTCAAAAGTTATAGAGTAAAAAGTGTTTCAAAAATCAATTTTTTGGATTTTCAAAATAGCTGTTGTCTTGAAATAAATTTTACTTATCACCATTAAATCAAGCTCAAAAAACTAAATAATCTAGTATTTTAAATTATTGCTCTACGTCAAGTGGTTGCGGAGAAAATTCAATTTTTCGTTTAGCGGTAAACGCAGTACGTTGTTAACAGTCACAGACTCGCGTAGGGTCTAACGAGCGATGCTCAGCCGGTAGCTATCCGACTGAGTCATCAAGACATTAATGTTTGAAGCTTTTAACATCTTTTTTATATTGTTGGGAGAAAGTATGTGTCAGTTAACTGATACAGTTTATTTGTTGGTTGACAAAACTGCAAAACAATCTGATTTATTACGTTCACTCTTCAGTCATTTCCATATGAAAACACGCACAAGTTGTACCTAGGTACAAGTTATCGGTACAACTACCCAACTACTAAATTATACCCTGAAGTATTTATTGTATACTTTTGAACTGTAAGGATTTTTGCAAAATGGTTATTACCGTATGAATTCATAAATTAACAAGAGAATGTCGTGTCTGAGAAGAGGTATTAGAGTATGGGCGCAGTCTAATATAGTATTTGTGCAATGCTTGAATTTCTTTATTTTTGGTTTCAGTGGTTCAATACACTAGGTAGCCTATTATGATATAGATTCAAAGTTAACCAAGAGGAAATAATAATTACAAATAATAATAATCACGAACTTTTTAAAAATTTGCAATCACGTGGATATTAACAAAATATATTTACACAGATTGACTTGATTGACAAATGCCTGATTTTTATAGAGAGAGTTTTATCGTCCAGTTACATTGTATCCAAGTCAAAGGATTGACGAGGCTCTAGTTTGTCAATAAAATGCCATTACTAAATACTTAGTGTGTTATACGCTAGTGTCATTTTTTAGAATAAATACAAACACCATGTTCAATCAACTGGTGGATATATGTAAAAAATATGTCCTTCCCATATGTAAAAACCCACTGATAAGAATTTCCCAACATGAAATCTCCCCAGTCGATCCCTAGAGACACTGCATCGAACATTGCTATCCCCGACACTCACGACCAACCCATTATCACCCCATCATATTCTAAACACCGAAAACTTCAGCCTTAAATCATCCGCTTGACCTTGACACGACGGTTGCCCAATACCGCGGTTAGACGGCGCATAGGTAAAATCGGTGATTCCCGCCCATTACGGGGTCTCGGGTTCGATTCCGTGTAATTTCACGAGTTGGAGGAATGTCGGTAGCCGATTGGTTATCAGCGGTCATGCCGAAAGGTCAAGTGGTCATTTGTAAAACACGTTGTTATCGTTGCCGTCCCATACAGTATGGGATTCTGGAGATAGGATCTAGCGATGGTTGTTGGTGCTAGAAGTAGAATCACTTCCAGTTTGAGCGATTGGGAGTGATCGTTGAGGCTCTGGGGATGTGCAGATAATGGGAATTTTGAGGATGCCTTGGTAAGAGGTTTTAGAGAAGTTGCGGACGATGAGGAATTAAAGCAAATCAATTCGGATATATGTGTGAGTAACATTTACACTATGCAGTTTAGATAGTTTAAGAATTATTTAACTATCATTAATGAGAAAGAGCGTTACAATTTCAAAATAAAACTGAAAACAAAACATTGGATCCTTGAAAACATCAAATTTGCTGATATTCAATGCTCTTATTCTAACCTCCTTGTGCAAGGGGTTTATTTAATAATAGTGTTATAACAGAATGTATTTTACTTACGATTATGTATTAAAAAACTAACCTAAAAATCATTGAAAAATCTAAATTATTAAAGCTATAAAAACTTACATGTTTTGCACTTAGTGAAGTTGAATTCTATTAGTCTCCACTTGTAGGAAATGACTGATTGATTTTACTCAATTACCTTGTTTTTGAAATAAATATCATCCATCCGTTATGCATTAAATTTTTTCCATTTCATTTTTGAAAGTACAAAACTGTTACTAAGTAACAGAAACATCTATACCAAGAAAACTATTCCAACCGTCTCACATCACATATTAATGCAAAATTTTGTACAATTTTATAGCTTTTTCAAGGCTAAAATGAAAATACAGTAAAAATAAAAACCCACAATTTATAACCAGTTCTATATCAAATCATATAACAGAAAATCATAAAGTCCGGCGCACGCTTTATATTTTCTATACAATATTTACTGTTGAAACACGTGCAAGGTTACAAAAAAGCCTCGTGTGCGCCCCGAGTTTCGAATTTGTTGCGGTTTTATGCGACTGGCGAGCTTCTTGGATCGTTAACTTTTTGTCGATAACGTCGATCGGGCTCGGCCATAATTTACGTCGATATGTAAATACAAGGTATCGTTTCCTAAAAAGACGATCGAGCTGTAAATCTCGAGTTTAGTGTGTTAACCCAATAAGTGAATGTATACGAGCGTCGGTGCGGATGAGTTACGGAGTTGTAATGCAAGGCGCTTTAGGAGCTGTAAAGTCGGCTGAGGAATGTGCTTAAGTGATTTCTTGTAAGGTTAAGCAAGGAAATTTCAAGTTTATAAAGCCTTAACACAAGAATGTCGAGACGATTTTCAGATAGGTATTGTATTTGTAGAAAAATAAATTGAAAGATGAAAGCTTTTCTAAATCTTGTAATCCGTTTCCTATCAGGTCCCATACTTTTTCTTGTAAGAAATGCTAATTCTATTTATTTTGTATGAATCCTTGAATGATTGTTGTAGTATAACTTCATGATAATTAAAGCTAAACCTTGGTCTGAAATGAAATTGGCGCTATAATTTTTAAGAATCCAACGCATTCATTTAAATATTTATGGCATTAAATATTTCACTTTTGATGTATTTTGAAAAACCTGCTGGGTAAAACCATTAATAAAATAAAAAACTAAGTAAGAAGTTTATGCCATGTATATATGTGAAAGAAAATACATCATTTGACGTATTTTCTTTCACTTTAATTTTAGTGATATACAGGGTGTCCAGCTTCCACCTTTACAAACTTTTACAGGTTATTGCCCACGTCAAAATAAGCAAAAAAGTTCCTATAAACATATGTCCTAAAATCCTTCGTTAACCCGCTAGCCGCCATTTTGTTTTTTACACTAAATAATTTTTATTTCTGTAACGGATCATTGTATTAAGTTAATATTTGGCATGAACCTTCACTATAACAATACCCATTTTCAGTAAAAAAATTATTTTTTTCCAATGTGTATTTTCAAAATGGCGACCATTTTAAAATTTTAAACTCAAATATCTCAAAAACGGCAAATTTTATAAAAATGTTACAAGTGACAAAAAAGTTGACAAATTAAATTATCTAAATAGTGATATCAAGTTTGGTAGGATCCAACAACAAATAACGGAGTTATTGTGGTTTTCCTACAGAAAAACACTGATTTTGCACGCCAATTTAGGTTATTTTAAGAGAAAAATCTCAATAACTCCTGTTATGGACTGTTATGGACACCCTGTATAACAGTTATATTGGAGGAGTGGAGGTGATAGTCTATTCCTCTTCAATAATTTTGATTCACATAATCTCCATACAGTCAAGCTGAAGACGGTGTCACATTCTGAAATGTGACCAACTTGGTTTGATTATCAGCAATAGAAAACTCGCTACAGTTTCTCAATAACAAGCTTACTCGTTTCAGCTGACAAACGTAACATTGGCAAGAAAGTGTGAAGAATTTGCAATTATAACAACTTTTTACTAAACGGGAGACGGAAAATCGTTTTGTTAAAACCTGTAGTCAAAAACGTTGGGTCAGGTGGCGGACGGCCAGTAGCTTTGAATCGTTGCAAAACCTCGTAATTATAAACCAGTTAGCCCCACGATCGGAGGCGCTCCGAGATAAGCGCTCTCAGTCTCCACCGGGGAGTGAGTTATTAAATCGCAACTGGCGCTGATGGCTTAGCGGGGGGAGTAATTCTTATCTGAGTGAAAAACAGAATGAGGCTGTAAAATAATCTCTGGGAGATATGATGACTAGTTTTTTCGTTTGAATTGGAGTAGTAAGAGAGTTATTCAGCTCTCAGTTTTAGTACTAGGGAATTTTTCAAATAGTATCCGACTTGATATTATAGAGGAAACTTAGATTTTGCAGTATAAAAATCACTTTGTTAATCATTGGATGAACATATATTTTATAATTCTGAAATGTAAAATGTATTAATAGGAAGGATAGTTAAGTGTTTGGTTTTAAGTGGGGGCTAAAGGGCCGCTCTTAGACCGCCATGCAGTGCTTCACCTGCTCCAATTTTCCGAGTTTATTTTAAGTCCCGATAAACGTGGGAGGTGTTTTAAATGAAAGATAAAGACTTGGGCTATTTGATCTAGTTTTTTTTTATTTTTTGAATTCATATCAAGCCATATTAGATCAAAGTTAATCAAAACTGGATCAAGTTTTATCAATTATAGCTTAAAATGGATTTAAAATTAAAATCTAGATCAAATAGCCCAAGTCATTATCTTTCATTAAAAACCCCTCCCAGGTTTATCAGACTTAAAATAAACTCGGAAAATTGGAGCTGACCGGCGAGACCCCCGAGACTGACAGCCTCTGTTGGCAGCCGATGAAACTGTTGGGTGTGCAGGCTATGAACGTATTCAATGAATAGCATGTATTAATTAAAAGCCCACTTTCCACGACCAAATCTTCCTCACCATCATCTACCTGAGTCTTCTTGGCTCTCACACGTGCAGAAGCGCAGCAGAGTTTCTTTAACCATAGTGTTTTACACAGAATACTTGATACTGTTCTCGCCCTCAGTATGCCTGTAAACAATTTAATTTGTAGTAGAATTTTGTACTTCAGCCAGAAATTGCTTTTTTGACGAAACTATTTACTTCACTAAGTAATAATACCCCAGTTAACTCTAAATTACGCCATTTCCAATCCACGAACTAGTTTTAAACTTGATGGAAAGTATCTCACGGAGCACACTATAAAAGTGCACCGCTCCAGGCCTTGTCACGCAGGCATTGTAATATAGCAATGAAAGGTCAGTTACAGATCTCTCCCTCCAGGCTGTAGATACGTCCGCCATTGTTTACTGATTATATCGCATTAGCGAATTCCAAACAAGAAAAATCGGGCACGCCGATTTTGTGATTTCTTTCCATTCAATTTTTACTATGGAAGTAAAATTGAAATGTAATTTTTTTAATTCGATCGCTGTAAAACTGAATGTCAGTGATGGTAAAAATGCAATCCAGTAATAACAATTAGGCATTCCTTAACAACCAAATTGAAAATACACCTTTGGTAAATTTAAATGTTTGAGGATTTGAGATTTTGGCAAACTAATTTATTATTCGAGTAATCAATAATTTAATTTAAAGATAGCCAGAGTAAAACTTATCTACAGTCAGTAATGTTGACAATGAGTAAGTGAAATCTACTATTGCACCCTTAAAAAAAATGCACTAACACGTTTGTTAAACTGCGTTTAAACCATATAATAATTTTACAGTAGTAATCAAACTGGTACATAAATCTTAAACTATGTAAAACCATCAGGCTATGTACACCATAAATAAACATGTATTGTATTATACAATATAGCAAAAATTGTTATATCGTTGCTCGTTTGCAGTATGTAAAGAAACTGAAAACCAAGTGGCATCAGACCTTACAAAACATAAAAATGTGTTTAAAATAAACATTTAATCCAAAACTTTCTTGCAAACGGTTTTCAATTCAGGCAGAAACTAATTACATAGTAATTAAAATAAAATAAAATAGTAAAAAGGGGTAAAATGTTGTACAACATTTGTTAGGCCTACTTTCAATCTAAATATTCTACAACAATTTATCCTTGTCCCGAATTCCACCCAAACCCAATCACAGTTCCATTCTAGTCTCACGAAAGCCCCAAACAATATAAAGTGTATAAATCTCGGCGGTAGTACATCAATCCAGCGACGTGGCCCGCCGACCAAACGTGAGTCCAATATTGGATTTTAAATTACACAACTAATATTTGCGTAGCAGTAAATCTCGCCAGCCTCAGGCCAATCCACCAGCTGATAAATAACCCATTGTTGCAGGTTATGCACGAACGGCCGCAGATCTGGATCTGCCGATCTGGACACTGCTGGACTGAATCGGTCATTTTGTAGAGTGAATTTGTTATGAAGGCCTTTACTTCTTTTTATTGGTTCGGACACACCTCTCTTTCTATGTTAGAGCTCAATCTTGATCAATTTGATCCGTCAGAAGTTTATCAAATCAGTTATGGATTAAACAAAGACGCTTTAGTTTCAATCCAACCATGGAAAATCTAACGTAAATTATTTTCGAGTTGAAATTGGCCGATAAATTACATGGAGTGATCTATAATTTGAAGTTAGAAAGAGAGTAAAAGTATCGGAAAAATGTAGTTTACTTAAAGCACGTTCAATTTTTCTGTGTTTGGGGAAACGATGGAGGATGATGGATGAGAAGATGAAGGTACAAATTCCACTTTAACTGCTTACGGTACCAATTGGAAGGCAAGAAATTATTTAAAGGGTAAAATCCTATCAATCCCCTTTCCTTAGGCGATAAAGAATGCCCATCCAAGATTTTTTTAAGGACTGATTATTCAAAATATTTTCCAGGTTCATAGAAAAATCCTAATTGTCCGATTGATTTTAACATCTATTTTTAAGCCGCAAGTGAGATTCATGAAATCATTATTTTTATAATTATTGTCTCTTTATTCAAGAGGTACGTCTATAACTACTTCTTTTGTTTTCTCTATTTTTCCCCCGTGGTTACGCTCGCGTTACTCGTCAGGTTTATCTCGTTCGCTTCGCTCACTCGCCGTCACGCTCACCCACCGTCAGGATTAGCTCGTTCGCTACGCTCACTCGCTGTAACGCTCATCCTATATATAAAAAATCGCTGGAATACCTAAGATTGGATTTTTTATTGAATTTGTTTCTTAGCAACAAATAAAAATAGACAAAATAGAGATTTTCAGAATTTTTTACAATTTTTTTTAGTTTTTGTAAACCTATTTTTTGAGTGTCCTATGTTATTTCTAATATATCCAAGAATATGTGTACAACGTTTCATAAAGATCGGGTGAGTATTTTTCGCGTGAAAGCCAACAACCATCCTGACATTCACATTTATATTATTAGTAGTGATTGTTTATTGGTAATGCCGTTTACGTAGTTTAATGAATTAAAACTTCCAAATTTCTTTTAGTAATTGCACACTCATTGACGAAGTGTGGAATTACAATTTATATCAATATATTAAACGTCTGGTGCACTTTTAAAGGAACAATATTAAACCGATAGGAGTAGACTTAAATTCCATTCCCTTAAGTAGACTGATGCTACTACACTAAATTCCATCATCCCCAAACCTCTCCACCCCCCGCTTCAGTTCCCCGCCTCCTGGAGGTAGAGTTCCGCGGCGTCGGCGCCGCGCTGGTCGGTGCTGGTGTACTGGTGCACTGTTGTATACGGCGAGCCACAACTCATGACACAATGAGCTGCGATTGCACGCGCTGATTAATATTTATCGATTTAATGTTCCACAACTGGATATTAAACGAATGTCGTGTCATGGGCGGCGCATGACTTAGGCTACGCGGTGAGAAATCATTCTCAATTAAATACTGAAAGGGGTGTGAAAAATACGAACAATTACTGCACGCCCGGAGAGAGGTGTTGCGTTGCTATTGGGTGGGGGGGGGGGGGGTAACTCATTTGGTAATAGGCTGCACTAGTTGTAGTGCTTTTCGCTGATAGTGACCTAGTTTGGTGATTGTTACTATCCTGTAAGAGTATTTTGAAGGGGTGGACGTAGTTTTGTTTTTTAATTTCTAACATGTTGCAGTAAATTTTGACTAGCTACTGTAGTGCACTAGGGTATCCATTGTTTCCCACATTCAATGTTTAAAAAAAGGAATTTATGTTTTTAAACTTAAAAATATTTGGGAGGTATATTCCCAAAAATATTGCAAGTTTTGAGCTTCCACCCTTTATAATTTTTTATTTCTTAATTATTCAAAATTGAGGATTTTCATTATTGGTACTGTTATACAATCTTAAAAAAGAACACTATTTGATATGTTTTATTTTTACTTTTTCATTTTTATTTAGATAAAAGTTTTTTCAGATACAAATCACTTATAAATAAAATTTTAAAATTTCTATTAAGATCAATGGGATACTAATTGAAAGACTTTATTTTTAAATGTGTAACTTTTAAAGCTACAAAAAGGAAACATTTTATAGTACCTCACGATATTTAACTTTTTACTATCGATTTATTATTTTTATTTATAATTATGAGATATTATAGGTCCTATTAAATAATATATGTATACAACGAAAAATAAGTAATACCATAACCTGATCTAACTTTACCGCCATAACACGCTATTATGCTAAGTCCAGAGTAATATTGAAAATTAAGATTACAAAACAAAAACTATAATAAACATCCTGAGGTTTGTATGGTGTAGTCCACTAGTAAATAGCATATTCACTGTGACCTATGACTAAACGTTAATTTCAACCCGTAAAAAGTTAAATTAGCAAGGAGCACAATAAAAAAGGACCGAGTATTTACAATAAAAGATCAAGGACTCCGAAGAAAGTGGGAGTTTCATTTTTCCGAAGACAATTTGATTTAACCACTTGGGACGACCTTGCTCAAATTGAGTAACGAACGTAACCTGAATACCTGAGACGAGAGCCTGGCGAACTATTCGTGTAAAAACTGATCGTAACAATCGCCCAAATATGGCGTTGTTGCGACACTCGCAGTGATTGTGATTGTCTCGGAGCGGAGCAAGTCTGCGTCTGGGTCTGAGGTTGTCTCATTGAGTTGAGAGGTGGAATGGCAAAGTGAGACGGGAGTTAGCATAACTTGTTTCCAACCTATTAAAGGACACTTATCGGTGTTGAAGCTGTTAAGAGTTCTAATATAAGTAAATATAATGCTCTTAGGGTAATCGTAGTGCAAAATATCCACCAGGAAAGTGTTTTTGTGACAGTGATGTATCTAAATTCACACTAACGGTTTAATTTCCTTTTTAGCTCTACAGTATAAAAATATATTACTGCAAACTTGGATAAATATTGGAAGTTTGTCAAGACTCCAGTGTATTTCAGCCAATAGGGTCAGAACTCCAAAGTCTTGGAACTATCAGTTACGAAGTCCATGAAACTAAACTATGTTCAAAGAACTACAATTGTTGACTACGAGTTTTCTATATCATGGAAAAGAAAACATAATATGTCGAAATGTATTCGAATGAAGGACTGTGGTCCATGATCATAACATTAAAAGAAGATACTATTTTCGAACTATTCGGCACAAGACATTGGTGACTAATTTGAACACTCGCATTATAGGCCGGTATCCATTTGATAAATAAGTTACTGGAATCAATACTGTAAGCAAATATGAATGCCCAAGGCATTTAAGACTCGTTTGAAACTTACCGTCTGAAAAGCTTTCTAAGCTGTCAGCGAGTTCCTTGATGAATGACTGGGATACTCAAAATTTGTGCCAAAGAAACATAAAAATGAGTAATTTTTCCGGTTTACTAAAAAATTCTCACAAATATTTCTTTGAGTAAACCATTGGGCGAAATCGTTGTCGGTGTAACTAAGAAAGAAAAACCAATATTTTGTTGATCTGCCAGTGATTGACACAAGTCATTTCTGAGGTGATTTGGCTAAAAAACATAACATTATCTTATGAGCATGTATTTGAATTGTTAAAAATTTCTCTGGAAACATATAAGGTAGAATAAATTAGAGAATGCTTTGTCTTAATAAGCAATGGTTCCAAAATGAAAATTTTATAATAGTATCTTTTATTAATAATTTGGGCTCAAAATTTGATAACTGTGACAACCCTCAAAGAGGGGGGAGATGGTTTTCTGATGGTGAAAATTCACTTGTTCTTTTCTGGGTGCGGAACGCACAACTCGTTGACATCCGTGTCTACCACAGTCGAACAATCGCGTCAGCTGAGCGTCATTCCAGCGTCGTCCCCCGCGCGTCAATGCCAATGACGCCCGCTTTTCCTCGCTGATCCAATTTGTGTATTATAAGGTGTCGACGAAATCAGAGCAATCAATGAGACGTAAATGGGGCCTCTGATTGGTGGCTAATGAGGAGCGCCGCGCCGACAAGAACACGGTCACAATGGAGCGGAGCACGCGCAACGTGGCGGGCACGTTGTTCTGATGCAAATTAGGATGGAATGGCATTCGGTGGAGACTTTCTGGAATTTTGAAAGTAAAATTTAGGAAATTAGTCTTAGATTGAACCAAAATGTAAGTGATAGTTCTCGAATGCTGTTAAATATCTTTCGTATTTCAATAAAAACGTTTCAAACGAGTCTTAAGGGTGGATAAAAAATTGTACTGTAATTGGTTTAAATTAAAGTTTTATTTTAATTTAGATATCTGAAAAAGGTGAAATCGACACTAATGTAAGTTGTTTAAAATGAAGGACATTAGTTGCAATCATAATCAATACAAGAGAGTAACAGTTTCTCCCGATTCCTTCACTACAAATGTGAAGACCATTTAGTGAAGTGAACCATGTGAAGTGCCATTTAATTCATGTCATAGGATGGGTAGGACTGTATCAGCTTTAACCAATGTAGGAGAGTAACCGTTTCTATGGAAAACTTCAGATTGTATATACAATTATCAATTTTTAAATAGCCTACAATAAGTAACAGTTTCTTCCAAGATATTGAGCAGAATGTAAGAAACCAGTTTTAATTTCACCTATGCAAGAGGGTCACCGGCCCTCCCAAAGTTTGCAGAATTAAATATCTTGTTCAGAATGAAAAACTCTCGTAGGTTTTTACTGATGCAGCACATCATCGTGTATCTTTTCACTCCAAACGTATTATTTATCATGAATTACACAAGTAGAGTTTCAATTCAGAATGAAAGACTCTTGAATATTTTTATACTGATGCAGCACATCATCGTGTATCTTTTCACTCCAAACGTATTATTTATCATGAATTACACAAGTAGAGTTTCAATTGTAATTAATACAATAGAGGTCAAATAAAAAAGACTGAACACAGTGTAGGCTACATTCTTTACATTGGAATCGAGGTTGTGTAAAGTTACCCTCAACGTATTTATTGTGAATTACACTATTTAGAGTTTCAGTTGTGACCAGCACAGGAGAGTAACAGTTACAGTATTTATTATGAATTACACCAGTACAGTTCCAACTGTAACCGATACACTGCAGTAACAGTTTGCCCCGAAGCGGCTGCGGGTGGAGATGCGGAGAAAGTTCCCCGTTCGTCACCGGATTTACGACCTACGGCGGCCGGATTGGCGGAACCAATTTCGATAAGGCTCGCTCATATAAATAACAATTCAATCCAATTAGAGTGATTAATCGCGCCACGGTGGATATCTGTGGTGGACGCGTCTTCATTAATTGTGTTATACCGGGGCTGCTGCCGATCCCGCACCCGTGCGCCGTCCACGTCTTTGGCGCGGGATTTATGGCCTCGTGGCCCTGCGGGTGATACTGGGATGCGTTCTGCTGAGTTTAGGGCAATTAAATTCACGTGTATTTCCGGATTTTATTTCTCTTATTCAGTACCAGGTTAACCGAGCCTTGCTCGGTTGTTTTAATTCAGTTTTGATACAGTGTCATGGTGATAAAGCTATTAAATTTCCACCGACAACCAACTATACCTCTTCACAGTTAACAGCTGTTTCAAAAGGCCTGCTTAACATTACTGTTCCTTTATTATTGTATACCTTTCGTTGTTATTTCGTTACCAAAACAGCAACCCATAAGACCAATGTTAAAAAATACAATTTTTAAACTTAAATATAGACCAAATTCGATTTTTCCTGGGATTGAGGCTGTTTCTAAACTTATTTTTGGGCCAAAACACTCTTAAATGCAAAGTTTAAACAAAATCTACCCGCTAGATTTCGAGATCGTGGAACACACATCCCTTCAGACATTGCTCGTATTATAGTATAAGTACCAGGTTAACCGAGCCTTGCTCGTTGGTTTTTTGGTCAGTTTTAATATTTCCACCAACAACTAATTATACCTCTTTACAGTTAACAGCTGTTTCAAAAAGTCTGCTTAACATTAATGTTTCTTTATTTTTGTTTACATTTCGTTGTTATTTCGTTACCAAAATAGCAACCCATAAGACCAATGTTAAAAATTACGATTTTTAAACTTAAATTTAGACCAAATTCGATTTTTCCTGGGATTGAGTCAGTTTCTAAACTTATTTTTTGGCCAAAACACTCTTAAATGCAAAGTTTAAGCAAAATCTAACAGCTAGATTTCGAGATCGTGGAACACACATCCCTTCAGACATTCCTCGTATTATAGTATAGGATATATTCTCTTATTCATTAATACATTTCAGAGATTATTCATAGTAATTTGAATTTACATTACTTAGGATTTGTTTACTTTACTAGGTAAGTGTAGGTAATTTCAACTGCGGAGTAAAGAAACCCTAATCATGAAATACCCCCCGTCGCAGCAGACCTGCGTACTCAGCGAATTTCCAAATTAGTAATATTAATTTTGACCAGCTAAACTTGTAAACAAAATTTCATCACGTGCTCATAAATAGGGAAATAAATGTCTATTCTCCTTAAGATAAATACAGAGAAAGAATATGCAGGTATGCTGCCATGGGGGACACTAAAAGTAGGTTTTTAGCATAGAAAAAATTTATTTCGACCATATAAAGCCATATAGTAAATTTCATCAATATCTGTCCATAAATAAAAGAGTTTGCCTATTCTCCATATGATTAACATGGGAAAAGAGTATGCAGGTTTGCTGCCATGATAAGCACAAAAACCAAGATTTTTTACCTTAAATGGATGAATCTCAACCAAATGAAGCTAAATACCAAGTTTCATCCAAAAATATTGGTTAATAAGTAAAATATTAACACATCCTTATCCTCCATAAGATTAACATTGGAGCCCCAAAAGACAATGTACTGTATTTAGACTTTGTAATATCTCGGTAACCAATGGAGATAGAGCAAAGCTTCAAAATACTAAATTGTGTGTTTTTTTAAGCTAAATCCAATGGTCAAAATAAAAATTTAAAATTTTTCAAATTTACATATGAAAAATGCAAAAAACCCCATTTTTTTGGGGTGTTTTGAAGTACAAAACACCCCAAAACTACCCCTTCCCGTAGGTCGATATGTCTGGTTTTCGAACTCATCCGAATAAACGTAGGATTACACATCTCTACCAAATTTGGTGTCGATCGGACCATTTTTACGAGAGTTATCGTGTCTAGGGACACATATATACATATATACATATATACATATATACATATATATATATATATACATATATATATATATATAAATTTTAATGACTATTATTTTTGGTCTCTGGGCACCTCAAAACGAAAAAGTAACATGGTCCCGGGCTTAGGTCTTACCATGAGACCTACGGTAATAGCTTATTCCCTATGGGAAATTCGCTAAAACTGAATCATTTTCGTATATTTCATTGGCAAGACCTTCACCAAAACACTAATAGGACACTGTAAAGTTCACGGTCTGAGTTGGTTGTTTAGTATGCAGCAAGCAGCCGCTGACTACGGCTCTAGGCAGAGCTCTTTGTTATCATTTAGCGGGCTCGTGTTGGATCCCCAACTCGGAAAAAATATGTATCGTTCGCTCTTGTGGTTCGTAAATGCAAGGTTATTGGATGGGTAGCTGAGTGGTTATAGTGCTCTCCTTTGAAAATTAAGATTAACGGTTTGATCCCGAGAAAATTCAGTAGCTTTTTATTAGTTGACGGCTTCGATTACTTTTCAGTAGTTGTTACCAACGAGGTTACATAGATATAGAGAGGGAAAATTGTCCCCTGTTGATTTGCGCCCTTTTACCACAGAGTAAAGAACCTTTAGGTTCCTTACTCTGTGCTTTTACCCACGATTCCCGTCGTTTCCTTGTTAACCCGTCCTTTGCTTACACTTTCCCACCAGTTATTTACTATTTACCCACATCTATCGACGTTTCTATGGCAACCAACTTCAATAGCCTGCTCACAGACCATAAAATCAAACCAATTTTAAAACAACAAAAATTATATGTTTTTAAAAGTATCATTTGTCATTTTTTAAGCTTGTAGCGACCAATCAGAATAGCTAAAACTAGTAACCAACAATACGAGGGTAAAGTGTTGAATGGTTGCCTAGAAAACGTTGGGAATTATGGGTAAAATAGCGCAAATCAATAGGGGACAAAACATTAATATATGTTGAGCACTCTATATGGATTAACCTCGTTGGTTATACTCACTGGACCTAGATGCCATTGGTTGTTTGACTATTAATTAACGACCCTGCCTTAAGAATAAACTGATTCTAGACAATGACAAGGCTACACAAGGCATCACACAGAAATCGGAAAAACTGAAATCCGACTTCATGTCTAAATTTCTACACCCATCCTTCATTCATATTTGTCAGAATCAGAATCAGAATCAGATATTTATTTCCGTAAAACATTACTTAAAGTATGGAAATGTCAAAAATTATTTCAATGCAGAGGTAAAATTGTCAGTCCATGGTGGATTTTCTTCATGAAATTGATATCAGGTTTCAGGTATAAAATTAAAATATATTAAAAATAAATAAATAACGTGAACGTGACAACAATAAATAATTGACTAAAATATAAATTATCATTAAAATATATCACAGATATGTGTCTTAAAATATACGCCCTGGTAGCATCGACGTCTTAGCAACTGACTGAACTGCCATTTAATTGCTAATCTCCATCCAATAAAAGCCACAAGATTACTATAGTTGAACGTCATTTTAGGTTGGAGATAAGTTTGTTTCAGGTTTATTTTTGTAAGGTATAAAAATGAATGTCTGCATGTTGATCCTTAAATATTTCTTATTACACCACTATAATATTTTTAAGAATTTAAACGATCAATATAGTTTACATTATCAAAGCAATATTGTTTGATGTCTAAATTTCTTCTTTTCTTGTGGAAATTAGAAAGAGTAAATATTTGTGTGACGTTGAAATGTCTGGTCTGGCCTTTTCTGGTCCCGTTGTTGATTATCAAACCAGCAACTCCCTCCAACATTTCCCCCAGTCAAATACCCTCTAACTGTTTACCCACAATTTCAACTTTCGCTGGTAGTTCCACGTTGTGATTACCGTTTCCACAACCTCAACATCCCCTCCAACCATGTCCGATCGCAACCTGTGATTAAATCCCACAAATTCTGTGATATTGAAAACACAACTCGGACTGCATTATTCATTTCCAGCACTGGTGGGAGTGAGGGGGCGTTAAGACATCACTTCCCCTCCATTGACCCTATAATTACCCCGTCAAATATTGATTTCCACACCGTAAAAACCGCGTCGGCCAATAATTTCATTGTAACTCGAGTATTAATTCATGAGCGCATTAATTTACATGATCCTCGGAGCATAAGTCACGCACGAATCGTTTAGAGTCGAATCCGCAACGGCCAAGGGGACGATTCAATTATAATCAGCGATTTTAAATAGATCGTAAATCGGCGTTGTTTGTCGGAAATTGAAAATTACAGGAGATTAGCATAATGTTTGGTATTGAATGTCGCTTGGTGCTGGTAATTAACGGCTAATCACCCTAGGCGTAATGGGGAATTTATGGTGTATTGTGGTTTAGGGAGAAGTTGATTTTTTTTTATTGGTTTTGACAAGCAATATACAATTTTACTGTAGAAAAGCATTTAGGTTGAGTTTAAAATGTTTCGCGGCATCAAGATGGATGTGTCGTATATGCTATGTGAAATTGTTATTTTTAAGTGATTTTGTTGCTGAGCCGATATAGAAATAGTTTTTAGAAAATTACAGGGTGTCTATAAAAAAACCTTTACAACTTTACCATCCTCTCATCCTCTTTCCATGTAACATACAAGTTTTCAAAAAACACCACATGAAAAAGTGGCTCAAAAAGTTTTAATCAGTAGCAGTTTTATCAGCTGATTAGTTTATATTGTTGCTTGGTAAACAATAACAAATAATTTGTTAGTCCCATAAGAATTGCAATGGGTGCTCGTATTAATGCGGAGTGTGTTGAGTGGTTTATCGAAACCAAGTCTGATGTTGTTGTTCAACAGAGATTTCGGACAAGATACAATAGGAATCCTCCAAGACCAACAATTAGGGCTTGGTTTCAATAAACCACTCCACACACTGTGCTTTAATACTAACATACATTGCGATTCTTATGGGACTCACAAATTATTTGTTATTGTTTTCCAAGCAACAATATGAACCAATCAGCTGATAAAACTACTACTGATTAAAACTTTTTGAGCCACTCTTTCATGTGTTGTTTTTGGAAAACTTTTATGTTACATGGAAAGAGGATGAGAGGATAGTAAAGTTGTAAAGTTTTTTTTTTTTTTTTTTTTTTTTTAAGACACCCTGTACATTAATTAATTGTGAAACAGTTAAACTAAAAATGTATAATGTTCCTAATTTAATGCTCACTCACAAAAGAGGTTTGTTTTAAACAAATTCGTATCAGATTTGAATTATTATAAGAAAGTAGTTTGGGGACAAATTTTAGGGTTTTTATAATGTTATCAATGTGGAATTTCATATTTCATTTTTTAAATATAATTTACGTGGCATTTAACAACGTACACAATTTATCCAATCTAGTTTATAAATATCGTGCAATAGTTTAAATTAGTACACTTACCTATGTTTTATTGAATTCTGGAGAAATTTATAAAAAAGTATCATAAACTCACATTGAAGTTATTTTCCAACAAACCCATCACAATTTTACGGTAATTTAACATTTATTTATTTATTTAAAACTGAGCATCAAAACGGTCAAAACTACCAATACATAAATAATTTATATGAAAATTATAAAACATAAAAACCTTATTATAAAACATTGAATGCTCAGAGACATGAACGTCGGTGCGAACTGAAGGCGTGCAAGAATTTAGATACAATAAAACTAAGCATTTCTTATTCTCATATACTAGTGGCTCATAGGGGCAAAAGCCCCTAATAATAAAATTAAAATGGCATGAACCATAGCGGATTACCAGTTCTTCACAACGAAAGTTTCCAGAAAATTTTTATTTAAATAATATTTAAACAATACTGTTTGAACAGACCATTCGCCCCCAAAGCACTCTTTACAATCCTGTTCTATTAGGCCACCCGTTCGTAAATGCTTCATTTTGTCTGTTGTTAAACAAAACACAGCATCGGAAAAACCACACAACAACACACCACACCACAACACACCACACCACACCACACAACAGCACACCACACCACAGCACCAGCAGCCGGATCCACCTATGAAAAATCAATTTTGAAAGAAATCATAATTCCTTTGAGCTATGGCGGCTTTTTAATATAACACAGAAAAGCGTCAATGAGAAAAAAACATGACAGATGTTCAGTACCCATTAAGAGTCAATAAACTTTCAATATTTTGTATCATACCCCTTTCATTGTCTTTTTTGTCCTAAAATTGAATTAACTTTTTTAGCACCTTTTCAGATTTTTTATTATTTTTTGGTCACCAAATATAAACACCGCCTCAAAAAAAAATCATCTTCACTTACTGTCAATATTCGTCCCTCCTAATCAAAAATCTTAACTTTGTTTAAACAAAGTAGACTCTTTTAAATCACCATACATAGAGAATCTTTAAAGGAGAATATTTCAGAAAATAATTATTCTTATAATTTTCTTATTTTGTTGTAATGTTTTTGACCTGCTACATTTCCCCCTAATATGCAGGACAACTATTAATTGAGTTTAATTGGTCTCTTCTATAACTCTGCAGTCTATGAAAATGAACAAAATGTTTCTGGGAAAATTCAGCTAACAGAATACCAACACTGCGTTGAATGATACGAAGTATCACTTTAAGTTTCAGCTAATGTATCATCGTCACTCAACATTATCATTTGACACTTTTCGTCTTAAAATAAAACCAAAACATGTTTGAATGTAATTAATGTAGGTGTTTCTCAAACCACTATTCATCGCCCATTGCTTCCCTATTACGATCGGAATGTATTTTATAATTTGCATACACACTCAGTTTTTTTTTACAATTTAAATTATGATAACAACAGTAAAGATCAGCAGTCAATTTGTAATAGTTTGTAAGGTTGGTAACCACAGTATCTAGAATGTTGGTAACGCTCCGAGTAGAATGTTTAGTTGCTCAAAGTTGCTTAAAGCCACAAAACGTCTTATTATAGTATTACCACTCTAGGTATATTTTTGTCATTTGGTTTTTAAAAATTCTTCACTCAATACTATCATCTGGTCCCTCGTTTTAAAATCAAACTGTAATATATGTTTTAATGTACACAAAACACACTTTTTCGAACCCCTATGCCATTCTTATGGAGGACGTTTTACGTGATTTCTCATTTCCTGTTAACATTATGGACACGCCGATAATTTTCCCTCGTGTATGGGACTGAGACCTTTAATTTGAGACCCCTCCCATCATTCTGAAATTTGTATAACGCTCACAGTTTTGCTCAAGAAATTTCTCTTACCTAATTATACATACTAGAAATCGCCTCCTGGTTGAAATTCAACCAACATTTTTCAGTTCGTCTGGTCCAAATTAATCAAAACAATATATTATAACCAAAGCTTCTGTTCTTCCTGATTTGCTAACGTTTGTTATTACAACAGCTGACAAATGATTCAGTTACCTTCTCTCATAAGATTAACATTGAAACTTTCGAAAACTTGTAGGGCGTAGCCCCGTGGGCCTAGGTGAATTTAAGTGTGATTCTGCTCATCTACGGCACAATACCTTTCTAACGGTATGCGCGGATTTCTCCTACGATGCACACAAGCTGAGAAAAAAGGAGGAAATGAAACATGCTTGCGTATTAATATATAGATAGATATAAATAGATTGCTTGTCGTGGTGTGAATTATTTTATCATCTTCACTCAATGTTATCATCTGTGTTTCGTTTTAAAATTAAACCTAACACATGTTTCAATGTACACAAAGCAGACGTTTTTCGAATCCCCATGCTATTCTTATGGGGGACGTTTTACGTGATTTTTCATTTCCTGTTAACACTATGGACACGCCGATAGTTTTCCCTCGTGTATGGGACTGAGACCTTTAATTTGAGACCCCTCCCATCTTTCTGCGATTTGTACAACGCTCACAATTTTGCTCAAGAAATTCGGCTTACAGAATTATATATATAGATGTCTCAAAATATATGTTGATAAGAAATTAGAAACAAATACCTTAGAGCCGGCAGCTTTTACAAAATGATAATTACAAAACTTACAACATAAATATTTAGGTTTTATCGCATTTCGAGACATTTCTCCCCAACCTGTTCCGCAAACCGTCACAGATCTCTCGTTCCTCATTATAAAACTTGTTTACGATTTTATTGCCTCCACCAATTAAATAAGCTGGTCGAGAATGCATTAAAAACTGGTTACAGCGACACTTTGATCATAACTTGAACAAGTTAAAATGTTGTTTGTTTTTATGTCCGTGTATAATTACTTGGGAGTACAAAAGGTGTATTTTAAAGACATTAACTCTTAAACTGCAACGATCGGTTTACGTTATTTCGACAAATTTTAAATATAAACCATCAAGATATAATATTTTAGAGTATATATACTGTGCGTATTTGTTGTTCCTGCCTTACAGCTCTCCTTTCATTTTAGTACTTAAATAGTTCTCTATCTAAAATCTGAGTAACATGGTATTCGCTTTATAATATCAATTTCCTTAAACGACCAATTGTCATCAAATTGTTAGAAAATCCGTGTTAAAATTAAAGCCTGATAATATTAATGGAATTTTTTAAATGCATGTCCTTAACTTCTTAAATTACTTACTTAGGTCACCTATGCAATGAATTCAGTGGCAAAAATAGTGTACGAGTTGTTGAAAACTCCATTTTGAACCTACCTTAATATAACCGTTACTTACCAAACTTCATAATGAAAGGAAACATTAGGTAATCATTCACAAAATCTTCTTCATTTATCTAATAAATGTAAATAAATAACTTATTACAGGTAGATGATTATATAGTTCAAGTTTTGTGTATGTTAAGTGTATGTGTGTAAGGTTTATGTATGTTATGTTTTGAGTACAGCTCAAGTTCCAATCAATACACACATATGCTACATCATAACAACTCTTTATAATAATAATAATAATAATACTTACTTAAATGAGGATATAATATTAAGTGTTATTAATTTAACTATTACAGCTTTTGCCAGTTTTAATTTCAGCACTATTATAATAGTTTTAAAATCTGACGTTTAAGTTATAAAATCTAAACCGAAACCAATTTTAAAATGCAAAATTATTATTCCAACATAATGTAAAAGGCATTTGTTATAAAAATATTTCAAAACTATGCCTTTTTTAACACATATATTACACATATATTAACACATATATTAAAAGCTTCTGTGATTTATTAAGGAAATTAAACCAACCGTATGCGATACAGCTGTAGTATTAGTGAGTATGAGTTTCAATATCTGGTTCAATATGGTTCTGTAGTATGAGTTGTTTCAATAATTTAATTTCTCCTACTTCTAAGTTTGTCCCACTTCAGTAGTTGTTGCTTAATGGCTAGATCAGTCATCCACGATGACAAGAACACGTCTTCACGTGAGAAAAAACCCTTGGAAGTTTTCACTATGACAGCTTTCACAACGTGGTGTTAACTTCATAATGTAGGCCTAATTAAAATTAGATAATGTTAAATTGCGGGATCTACAGAAGTATTTTAGAGTGTATGGTTCAATTAGGGTTATTTACAGTTTATTTAGTTTAAATCCCTAACATAACTAGGTATACCGCAAATTATGAAGGATCTATTTCAAATGTATCTAAAACAATAATTGGTTAAATTTACTAAATTATGAAATGCCCACCCCTTTCAAAATCTGTCCATATCCTGTATGGTGCAATTTCGCTTGCAATTTCTTAACAAAAAGGTTTATATATGATTGAAGATCGTAGTCTTGAAGAGCGGGAGGGGGTGGAGGGATCATAACATTGCATTATCCAACAAAATATCGTAGGTGCAGTTGATTTAAGAAGGAAGAACTATTTTTTTGTAATTTAAGCTGTTGTGGTTTACCCTTCTATTTTTTCAGTCATATTAATATAACTGCCTTTCGCAAAAAATCCAAAAAGATTTCTTGTTGATCCGGCATTTCCTTGATTAGATTTCCAAGTTATGATTTGCTTATTTATATGATTGTAGTGTAAGCTATACGAGTTTGATCTGTTTTGTATATGAAAAATTTACTCAAGTTATTATTTTTTGATTATCTTGACGTTGCCGATACAATTTCTGTTAATTTAAATATCTTGAATGTTGTAATGGAAAGTTCCGTTATACGCTATCGGACCCTCCCCGTCCTAGACCACTATACCAAGGGACACTGAGGGTGAAGGCTGCTGACTCATTCTAAACAAAGCGGACGAACGACAGGATGGTTACATGAATATTTCATATCCGGTCCCTGACAGTCATCGAGACTCAAATAGAATACGATAATTGTTTTATCTCACTGCATCACTGCTCTTACTTATTCATTCACTATGAGCCCAAGTAAATAGATTAAAGTGTCTTTAGGAATTTTCTTTTCGTGTGTGGACTTTATAAGCATAGGTCATAGTGGGTGGGGTTTTGGTTGAGTAAGTAATAAATCGACATCTTTTATGAATGTTTTTGAATCAGGAAAGCGTGTATCATGGCTGACCTTTCAAGACGCGATTTTATTCAAGGTGGCTTAACAAAAAAGATATAATGTTGTAAAACAGTTTTAATTCCTAAAAGTTTGTTGTTTTGAAGTTTGTACCTCCCTTGTTTACCTATGAAATCATTTGTTGAATACGAGTTTTTAAATAATGTGTAGTTGAAATTTTGGCGTCTGTGGCACATTGTACAAAATCTTTTAAAAAGTCACCTAGAATAAAAGGGTTTTCCTTGACTGGGTTGTAATTCACGAGAAGTATTGAGGTTGTCCTTATACTTATACAATAACCAGAGTCATTATCATTAGAGTATGCCAGGATCCTAAACATTATACAATCTCTTTATCTTTATCCTGTTATGGTCGATAAGTAAATGGGCTTTCAAGCGACGCTTTTCGTACAAAGGCAAGCTTTAAATGACTTAGTTTACATAAGTAACTTCAGACCCTTGTAATTAACCATATTTTAGTAGTAATGCTAATTCATTTAACGAACTAGATAAAAAGACAGTGTTTAAACATGTTTACCTTGCAAGCTGGTTCTTTTTTCTCCCTAGAGGGAAATGAACTACTTTAGCCCCGCAATGGTTCTATTCACACAAGAACCTTTTTTGGTGAAGTATGAAACAATTTTAACTTTCAAAAATAATTCTTCAAAAGAAAACCTTCCTACAGTTAACCTATTATACTCCTTCACTGTGACTCAACCAGGCCGAGGAATTCTCGCTATTCCTAGCGCAGTTACCGTCTCCACACAAGTCGCAAGTGGCTGCCAGCGTGTGGTAACCAGCCGCGAGGTGACCGCGTCTAGCGCCAAGTGTGAGGGGTCACCGCTTGTACCAGTGGCTAATTGTTGGAGGCATGAATGGAGACGAGGAAAGTCGGCGGTAACTCACACAACTTGCGGCCGCAAATTCAAGGATCGAGGCAAACATTGCATAATTGTTACTTAAATCATTTGAATTTTCAATTACCCCAGGATGTACGACCGTTGCTTCATGTAAGAATGGATTGAGGTAATGCTTTGATTCGCGGAAGGTTAACGACGTGTTTGTTACATGATGTAAAGTGCTGTAGAACGTGTTAGGGTATTTATTATTGGTGGAATTTTATTCTAATCAAACATAAAGTTAAACCATAAAGTATATTTAAGTATTACCATAAATCGGAAAGTGATGTAGTTTGTTTGTTACAATGTTACTAACGCGAAAACTACTGGACATATTAGAAAACACTTTGAAAAACTTTGGTTTTATCAAAGTGTTTTTTTCTGATTTTTTTTAAATATAAAAGGGCTTTGCAAACTCCAATGTTATTCCTATGTAAGTTCCATAATGAAGTTTATTAAAAACCCCTCATTCTTGTTAGTTTTTATAAACTATAATTGGAGACGAGTAAGTGGATCGAACGAGGTCGCTAGTTAACAGGTAATTGAGACCTCAACACGAGCGAAGATGTGGGTAAGGTTAGTTGTCAATATTAGGCCTATAAAAATTAATTGTATTGTATCAAACAGGCGCATTCCATTTCTAGTGAGGAATATAAATTGTTAATTTATAAGTTCAGTTCTGCTGTTACAGTACAGTTATCAACTAAGCCGTCAAATTGATTATAAAAAAGAAATACCTTTAGCTATAATAAAAAGAAAAATGAATGATCCATTGTGTTTGACTTATTTTCCCTTTCAATATTAAAATGTAGTTTCAATAATACGAAGAACGTTGGATGATGATGTCAAGTGACAGACGGTACGCAGGTTGGAAATGTCTAAAACTATCACACTTCAAAAAACGTAATTCGTGATCCTCAAGCCCCAAAATCTTCAATTTTTTTAACGTAGCTTTCATTGAATTAACCTCTTCATCAAGAAACTGTACCAGTCCCAATCGAAGTCCGACGCTTTAGTCTTGATTGGTCAAAACCTACCCTCAAATGACTCGCTGCCACTTCACTCTTACTCAGCTTGAAGCCGCCAACTTTTTCTTTGCTCTCGACACATTCCCCATATGTGTCGTGCTGATATTTCCACGACTCTTGGCTCTTGTGTGGAGACTGTCGTGCTGCACAAACGTGGCTCTCCACTCTAGAGTGCGGCGTTTGCCGAGTGGATGCCACAGGGGCATTAGCATCACAGTGTCATCTGTGTACAGAAGCCCTCGTGGGCACGCGTGCGGGCACACGCACACACACACACACACACACACACGCATACAGGAGCACACGTGACACGAGTGTAGTGTGTCATCTCAATGACAATGCCACTCTTGAAGAATTAGTAATTCCATGCTTCTACAATCACTTGACACTTGATGGCAGGTTGATTGGATATGGCTGTAGTAGGTTATTGGCTCAAGATGTCAAAAATGGGTTTTGACTCTTCAAATGATGTTTTATATAATTTCAAATGGTTAAGGAACCAGGTGTTTAGTTCCTAAAATTCTGTATTAGCTATTTAGTTTTTAATTTTCCTGTATCTTTTACACTAGGTTTCGGGACGTAAGGAAATTTATTTTCTTGTTTATAATTTTTACATTGTTTTAAAATTATCAGCGACTTTGCTGTTTCCAATGGAAAAATTATTGTTATAGTCTAGGCCGTTCATCAATTAATATTGTTAGTCTAGCAGTTTAGCATTAATTTTGTTCATATTTTAGTGTAGGAAAATTGGCAACATTGCAAAATGTAAATGTATAAACATGTACGTAGTATAAGTAGATATACGGGTTTTCTTCAAACTAAACTTTGAAGGTTAGGTAGATTTAGGGGTTTCAATCAATGTAAGTAGGTGTCAATTGAAAACGGAGGAGTTTCCTTACCTCGTAAAACGTAGTGTAGTTAAAGTCATTAAGTTAGTTCAAAATGGTCGGGTTTGTTGTTTTTCTCAAATAAGTAGTTTGAAAAGGATAAAAAAATCTTTTAACAACGTCAAAAAGTAATCGGCGTGACTGACTTTTAGGCATTCAAATATTCTTCAACTCAAGGTGAGAGACGCCTAAGCGCGCCTTCAGGCTATCCATGCGTCGATGTCTCCATGAGTCCTATATAAAGATAGGTATAGGGTTATGACAAATTATGTTCCTGATTTCTGTTATGATTACTACTGGGTAAACATCGCTGTTACGCACCTAAACCAATGTAAACATAGTTTTCGAGTTTTTCTTTCCAATTTTCAATAACCCTACCGTAAACCTTTATGTTGGAATCGGACATTCACCAAATTCCATGTGAAACTTCTTACTACGCAGGTTTGCCGTGACGTGATGTCACAATCAACACCCGTCACCCGTCACTGTTACTCATATTTTAGCGCCACAGTCGACCGTTTACCAGTGGCTGAGGTACTCGCTGAAACCGAATCTCTTATAATGACCGCTCCAGCCTGTATTTACGACGGGGCCGGGCGAGGCGCCTGGTTTTAATGGCTGCCCCTGCTGCAACAGGCAAATTTTATTGCTAATAAACTAATAGGAGCTTCAACTGTGTGTTTATGTCGGCATTCGATGGGCTATCAACGATGTTGGGGATTAAAATTTCTTGTAGATTCTATAACAACCATCGGTGAGTGAGACGCCCAATAACTTTAGCAACAGTGAGTAAACTCAAAACTAATAATATCTTTATTGTTATAAAAACGGCTTTTACTCAAAAGTGCTATTAAACGGGAGACATTGTAAGAAACATGAAAACTATTATTGTAACTCAAAATGGTAAATTTATCTTGCTAGCAAAACAGTTAACTATATGCACACGTTTATTTTGAATGAAAGTAAAAAGTGAGGCGATCTAATGAAAACATTCTAAACATACAAAGAAAATTAAACTAATCATGTTAGTTTACTTACATACTAACCCATACAAAAACTAAAGTATACTATCCTCGAGTTTAGAAAATCTAGAACAAGCAGGTTCATAAAAATGATGATGGCTCTAAATTGTTTAATCCTACTTGTTACTTCGGGATATGTAAAGCATTGAAGGTGGTTTTAGATCGTGTAGGTCTGACAAACAATCATAAATCTTATAAAATATATTGTATATGAGTTGCACATGTATATGCATGTGCAAGGCTCATCTTAGCGCTCACGAAATGCATTGACCAGTGTTGAAGAAGTGCAGATGCTTCCATTTGTAAACTCATATAAATATCAACTAACAGAAAATGTCATACTGTTACAACCGTGTCAAAATAGAAAACTTATCTTTAGAATTTTCCTGATTTTGATTCAGATCAAATTTGTTCAGTACCAACTTCTTTTTACAATTATAGGCTACAAATGATAAGTGAAATAAAAACAAAAGAAATATAAATTATTTTTTCTGAATGGTTGTGAAGTTTGGTAAATGGTTATTATCAACATACAAATTATATTCTAATTCTTTGTTGTAAGTAAGCAAACAATATATTGATACATAATACAGAGTCTGTATTTATTGATATTATTGGGTGATTAGGCCTACAAACGACTTTATTTGAAGTTCACTACAATATTTTTCACTTAATTCTGAGTTGTCATTTTATTATAATTCATAATACTGGTTGGTTTATTCTTAAATTATGGAATGTCAAGTGTTCCTTCTAGTAATTGTCTATTTTTGCTTCAACATCGGTATTTAATTATAAGGTTAAAAACGTTCCTGTTACACTATAGTAGGAGGAAACAGAGATAATGTCATAAAAATCAAAATATGTGAGATTATAATTATGTGTTGTATAACGTAATTTATTTTGGGCCATGGTAAATTTCGGTAGTTCTAGTACTACCGAACGTTTTGTGTTAATATCGGTCTGTCATAAAATCTCATTTTCTATGTATTGTGTTCTATTCTTTGTGTTCAGCTTACCGTAAAATATTAGTTTTGTATCATTTCCATTTGCAGTGCGGAATTCAAGTACCGACTGCTCTACTGCTAGAAGCGATCAGTGCAACACTCCGGTTAACCAAATGTGGCGATGGCAAGCAGCAGCATTTCGTGTTGACTGTTTATCAGTGGATGCTTATATTAAAATCCACGTGCGGAATTTCCTCTCTGATATCATTAAAGCCATTAGTTATGCCAAATGGATAACTCTTTCTTGATCGTGTGCCGTGAACAATTGTATGTCGATTAACTAGTACCTCAAGTAAGCAAGTGAAAGTGCTGAATTCAGGTGTAACATTTAAGTGTGAATACAGCGCTGTGCGGAATCCGAGTGCCGCCTGTTCTAGCAGCAACTGCGCTAACGGTGATTAACCCTCATGAGCGCGGTGGCGACCGAAGCAGCAACTCATCGCATAATTGGTGACGCGGCACGTCCGTCGTAACTCATCTCGGGCAACGTAACGCTCGTAACGTGACGCCGTAACGAACGCCGCAGTTCACAGAACGATTATACCTTTACGACGACAAATCATTGATTTGGGTCCGAGCTACCGAAGTCGCTAGCTCGTAAAATCGCTTCTCCGAATCAGTAATTGCGTCGTGTCGGCGGCCGTAGGAACGCTCGTGGTCGCTGACGCGGCGTTAAATACGCGCGAGTAGCAGGCGTGTTTGATGGGCTTGGGTTGCATCCGGGGATGTCATCGGCCGGGTGGAGATGTGGATGCTGACAATATACAAGTATTTGTGTTTTTCTGTAATTGCTATTTCCGTTTTTAGGGGACGGAGTAATATCAATCATCTGTATACTATAATGACAACCGTTTAGTCCGTAGATACATAAAGATGAAGCGAAATGGTCTAAAATGAAAATCACATGCAATGATATATAAATTGGGTAGCGTTGCTATATTCAATTAATTAGTTTTTATCGTAATTCATACAATATATAGTTGTTAGATGTATTCGGAGGGTTAAATTTTTAACGGTAAAACACGCTAGTAAAAGGAATAAAATTTTCTATGTGAAAAAAAGGGATTAAAATGTCAAATATTTTGAAAAATCTTAAGAAATTGACAGATAGACGAACAATTTAATTGTGAAATGCATTTACCTAGAATGTACAATTTAGTTTTTATTTATCATAGCAAGATATACAAAAATTGACTCGCCTACGGCTCGATGGGGGCTCCGCCCCCATGCCCCCTTAGGGGTTGCCCTAAATTTGTAGAATAATTCAAAGTCAAGTATGTAATAAGTTAGTTTCACGGAAGAGCTATACATTGAAGACAGCAACAAAACGGTTTAATACACAAAATTCACAATCAATAGTAAAAAAAGCTTTGAAAATCTCCTATGAATCGGATTTAGTACCCCTTCGTAGTTAAAATTCGTTAACTAGATTTGAACTGCGAAATGATAATAATTTACGTATTATATGTAAATAAATTGTATTGGTTACACAGGGCTGCTAGGAATATTATTATGAACATATTTTTTAACAAAGCACCCTTAGTTTTTGAAGAATTTTTATTCCCAGAATGAGCCTCAGTCAAACGAAGAATCAAAATATATATGTGTTCCTTACAATCAGTTTATAAAGCTATTCGAAAAACCTTCCAAAATTCAAAATAAGTTACCACACGAAAAACAATATTTTCAAAATGATAAATAATAAGAATGAAAATTGACCTCCTCTACAAGATAAAGACTACAACAAATCTGGAGTATACAAATTAAATTGTAGTGACTGCGATAAATATTACATAGGGCAAACCAAGAGAAACTTTAAGATCCGATTCAAAGAACACTTACAAGCCTTAAAATCAATGAACAAAACTACAATGAAATCGAACTATGCAGAACATTTGATGTCTTCGGGTCATACGTACAAAACTATGGAAGAAAATTTATCCATCTTAGAATATGAGAGACGACCCGAAAGACTTAATGTAAAAGTAGAACTCCATATCTATATAAACAATAAAAGAGACCCAATGAATTTACTTAACACCATGCAAGTCAACCAACAAAACCCTATCTACGACAAAATAAGCAATATAAGTCAGAATAAAAACTAAGAGAAGAAAAGATTTTATACAGTATATTGCACCAGTTTAATAGACTAGAACTTTATATTATATGTTTATTTTATTATTTATTTCTACAGATGTATATAGATTTTATATAAGATTTTATATATATAGATTTATATAGATTTTATATAAATAATTAGATGTGAGGTTATATTGACTCTGACGATGGCATTAATGTCCAAAACATGTTAGTCTAAACAAATAAAAATTCTTCAAAAACTAAGGGTGCTTTGTTAAAAAATATGTTCATAATATATGTAAATATTCTAGGTAAATATTTCTAGGTTATGCTGGATGGAGGGTCCACCCCCTAATTGGTTACCCCAATTCCGTAATTACTATAGAAATTACTATAAAACTCTCACGCAATGAGGCTAGTTGAGGGCTCCACTCCAATACCCCTCATTGTGTTCGCTGAATAACCTACGGCTCTTTGTTTAAATCCCCTTCTTAGATCCCCTCATTTCAATATAAAAATAAAAATAAAAAATTGAGAGTTGTGAAATAATACTTAACTATGTATTATTCTAGGTATTACGCTCAGAATTGTTTGTGTAAAAAAATTTGGAGATACTATTATGATAACTTATGACTGGAGTGTATTTCAGAAAGAATGGAATTGGGGAAATATATCTGTTTTGATTGAAGTAGGTTGTACCACAAAACAGGAAGGCAAAAGAACGATTTGTAGTTTAATAAATATATACTTTAGGTTAATCTAGTTGTATTTTTGCTGTAGTGTTAGATGAAAAGAAGTTTTAATTAAAAGAGTTATATTTGTGGTTATTGTTATAGTTTTAGTTAGGAGTAGTAGTTAAAGAAACAAAAGTTAATATAATTTTATTAAGTTCAATTTTTCCGAGTGGTTAACTTTTAAATATAGTGAATTTCCTTCAATATCACTGTCAAGCTAAATAAATAAAAAAAATCAAGCTTATGGGGAAGCAAGATGCAAAATCAGCTACATATTAAAATCAATTAAAGTTAATGGAATGTTTTGCAGTAGATCTATAAAAACAATAAAAAACCTTTATATCAGGAAAAAGTTCCCTACTTCAAGCTCTGTTCAAAGTTTTAAGAGTGTTAAACTTCTAAATATAGTGCATTTTGTGTTAGTTAATACTAAACTTCAAGATCTCAATACAATATTACTGTAGTTACTGACTAAAGTATGCCAAATATTAACTAAACATAGCCAATTTACCTCAAATAGTCGGAAACCAAAGTTTTTGGTAAAGTATTACTGTACTTATGAAAAAATTAGGTCTATCTAGTACATGTGGTAAACCCCTCACATAAATTAATAAGTAAACTTGAAAAACATACTGGAGGGTTTAAGGATCAACAAAACGTTAAATTAAACACACAATATTAACTGGCATTAATTATGAATTACTACTTCAAGCTCTGTGTATCGGCTTAGGTACATTATAAACAAAGTTGTAGTTCGCTAAGATATTTTATGGGCGAAACCGTTTTTCTTGCTAGGGCAAAAAACTAAATTAACTTCACATTTCTTGTAGAACTACGTGGTCGCTACATCTAAACTTAAGAAAAACCAACTGTAAACAATGATTTGTCAAATGAGATGCGGCAATATGTTGACATATAAGTTTTCAATATAACCTGAATTTCGTACTATAACGTTATTCCATAGGTTTGCCTTGTCATTAAATACTTAGTAGAGCCTAGTTAAATTTGTTCAATAATATAAGTACGAGAACTAAACCTGTTAAGTGATCTACGTTACCACGCTGTACTACATTACCCCTTAATCTGCCTTACCGACACTACGAATTTCTGATACCCCAATGAGTTACACATGCGGGAGTATATAATTTAGACTCGCCTGCGGCTCGATGGGGGCTCCGCCCCCATGCCCCCTTAGGAGTTGCCCCCTAGTTTGAATTAGTAAAAAGTCAAGTATGAAATAGTTTAGTTCCACAGAAGAACTGGACAGCCAAGACAGTAACAAAACCGTCTAATACACACAATTCACAATCAATAGTAAAAAAGCTTTAATAATCTAGTATGAATCGGGTTTAATAGCCCTTCTTAGTAAATAGTAAAAAAATTAGAGCTGTGAGATAATAATTATTTATGTAAATATTCTAGGTGTTACGCTGGATTGAGGGTCCAACCCAATAATTGGTTGCCCCAATTAAATAAATTACTGTCAAAACTCATACAATGACCAGGCTACTTGAGGGCTGAACTCCCATGACAGTAGCAGAAGCCGCCAATACACACTACTCACAATTGATAATAATAATCTTTGAAAATTGCCCACGGCTCATGGTTTAATCCCACTCCATAGTTTCCCTTAATTCGTTAAAAATATAATGGAGTTGTGAAATAACTTGCGTTAACTATGTAAATAGTCATGCTCAAAAATTGTTGTGTTAAAATTTGTAGATACGATTATGATTGCACATGATTGAGGTAATAGGTGTATTCTGAAAAGATAAAAGTGGAATAAAACTATAAGTTTATATGGAGGATCGTTGTATGCTATAGAAGAAAATTAAGACAAAATAAAGATATTTGAAATAAAAAAATACAGTATAGGCTAAGATGCTTCAGTTCCGCCACGGGGAGGCCAAGAAACTCAGGAATCATAAGTACCATAAAAAGAAAAGATAACATTTTTATCTTTTAAAATCAGCAATTATTAAATTAACAATTTAAAATATTATATATTTTGGTTCAGAAAATTAATAAAAATAAGAGCCCTAGTAGTATGTAATAGATCACAGGGTAGTAGGTACTATAATCATGAAGTCTTAAAGTCTTTATAAAGTCTTAAAATGAAGAAAGTTGCAACTTTGTCCTAAATGTGTAAATTATTGAAAAGTAGACAGTAAGAAAACCGGCTAATACAAAAATCGCCTGTAGCTCGTTTTTAAAACCACTTCCTAGTTCTCCTTAGTTCGTAAAAAATTTAGAATGGTGAAATCATAATCAACTATGCAAATATTCTAGGTATTATGGTGGCTACACCCTCTTTCCCAGCAATTAGTTAAACCCAATTCTTGAATTGCTGTAAAAATCTCAAGCACTGAACAGGCTAGTTGAGGCCTCCACCCCCATACCCCTCGTTGTGTTCGCCGAACAAGTTAGTAGTTTACCAAGTCTCAAACATTAAAAATCTTCCCATAATATTTTAAGTTAAAATTGTTAATTTTGTTTGATAACTGTACTGATCAGGTTATGAGTGTGGGCGTATGTTTGGTTTCTAGGTACTATATCTGAGTATTATTAATTTGGATTTTAAAAACAACTATACAGTAGTAAACTAATCGTTAGGGGATGTGACGCCATGCCTTGCCTCACCCTCTTAGCGCAAAAAATATGAAAAAATAAACTAGATAAAATAGATGAAAAGGTAGAATGACTAAGCTAATTAAACTATTTTGCAGATAAATGAAAAAATAAATAATTTAACAAAAACCAAAAATAGGAAAACATGAACAAACCGTTTGGAACCCGCCAAAGAGTATTCACAAAAATACCATTCGATACAAAATAAAAATGTTTATTACGAAATAATAATTATTCTAGTTACTCCTCATAAATCATGTTGAAGTTACAGGGATATTGTAAAAGTTCATTGAATGTAAAATTCGAACTTCACTAACAATATAACTGTCATTAGGCCTAGTAAAAAGTTACAGAATATCAAATTCAGTAATGATAAAAGTTGCAAAACGGTCTTAAAATAAAGATTTGAGATACGACAAAAAGTGAAATTTTTATATGTTAGATATATCTTGCTAATTCGGAAACAATCTGTAACAGAGTTATTCGTTCATATTGAACAGGTTAAATAATAACACATGATACGAGTATTAGCAGGCATTAATTATAATTTTTTTAAGTTCAATATTTTTAGTGTTAAACTTTAAAATAAAGTAAATTTCCTTCAATATCACTTTCAAGCTCTTTAAATACAAAACTACAACCTACTTAACACAATATTACTGTTATTACTGACAAAAGGATTTCAAATATTAGTTACAAATTGCAAATTTACCTCAAGTATTAGGAGGCCACAGTTTTAGGACAGTAAGTAACAAACAATGTAAAACATCACTAAGTAACAAACAATTCAAAACAATCAGTTGAATAACAGCCAATTGTAAAACAACCAGTTCCTTCTAACAGGCAAAATAAAAAGACTTAATTCTGACATCCATCACAATTATTTTATATGTTTGTGGCTTTTATTGATATCGGTGCCGTTCAAGATATGTCCATGCGCAATATTGAAGGAATTAAATAATTTTACAGTGAATTTTAAAATAATCACAATTATTTTATATGTTTGGTGCTTTTATTGATACCGGTGTCGTTCAAGATATGTCCATGCGCAATATTGAAGGAATTAAATAATTTTACAGTGGTTATTAAAAAGTAACCTCCACATATGGTAAACCACCCACATAAATAAATAAGTTAACTTAAAAACTGACTGGAGGGTAAAGGACTAACAAACCGTTAAAGAATAACACATAATATAAGCTGGCATTAATAATGAATTCTTTTTAGTTCAATTTTTTAAGAGAGTTGCACTTCTAAATACAATATTTCATCAATAATAGAAGATAATTCACCATTAACGAACTTCCAAGCTAGCGCACATGCTGCAATAGCTACACGCTGGGCGGTATTACTGTTAAAACCAAAGCGGAAATCACCCTGGTGGAATTAACCACTAACAATACATTAATATACCGTCGGAGGCCTCACAAATACTACAAGCTAGACTGCAAGCAAATACACAATTATAAATAAGGGTGTAGTTGAAAGAGATCATTTAAACCCGAGCGAGAACTAAACCTGCAAAGTGATCTACGATACCGTCATCACGGTGATATCGCTAACACAGCTGAACTACATTACCGACAAATCTATATTTTTTACCTTTTTTATAGATTAAAAATGAAAAATTGGTAGTTTCTAGAATTTTTTGTGAATGTAAATCGTGTCAGCTAATAGAATGCCAAATTTCAAGTTTCTAGCTTGAACGGTTCCGTCCGAACTTTTATATACATCAGTGAGTTACACCTGCGGGAGTATATATTTAGGATTTACACTTCTGGGGAAATTCAACAGTTTCCCACAAGTTATTTCACTGTGATGGTAACTCAATATTAAGACGACAGTAACAGTACACAGTAGCTTGTTACCACTTAGTATATAGAACAATGAGAACCAAAACTTTTATTACCAAAAGTCTTTGGTTTCAAAGCATAAGTAGTAAAAAGTGTCATCCTATTTATATCAAACTTTATAACCTTCAAAAGTAATTTCAGTTTCTTATATGTAAAATTTTCTTATTTAAAATAATATACTTTTAATTTCATTATTTTCTTAAAAGGTAAAGTTTGATTTATTAAAAAAAATCATCAGTTATTGTATTGTATAACGGACTACAGTTATGTATTTTAAAACCATTTGTTCAGTCTTAATATCGTTATCGGTGATAGCGAAAATTAATAGAGAAACGCATTATGTTTACTCAACAGTTATTTTGTTTCCATGTTTCTACAAACATCTTAAGGCAAGGTAAAAAATGACCGTGGGCCTGAACATCTTTCATGCCTGATTTTTTACGTTTTTTTTTTTTTTTTGACATGACGTTTTTAGCTACACAAATAACTCTTGATGGATTAAGAGATCTTTAAAAACTTGATGGTACCTCGATAAAAACCTAAGTGATCAACCTGGAGCCGAGAGGATGAGCCATTTGAGTCTCCGAGCTCTAGGATAATGAGGGAGCGGGGCTGAACCTTCTAATTACCGACCTGTTAGATTTATCACCAGATTTATTAAATAGCCTGTAACTGTAATGACAGAAGCGGTGCCACTTAAACACAGATTAGTCAAGTGTTGGATGACACGACAAAAACCGAGGTAATAAATTTGGTCGAGGCTGCTGAGTCTACAGGTTTTAGTCAAGGGTAGTCCGCCTCATGTCCTAAAAGGTTTATGTTGTTTAGGGTTGTCTGAAAATGGTACAATGAATTCTAATATGAAAAGTTAGTAGTGATTAAATGTTTTTTAATTTGCTCAGACATTTTTAGGTTGGCCTGTTTGTGAATCTGCAAGGAGATAATTAAAAGTATAAACTAAACCAGGCAATGCAGTTCATTTATATAAAAATATCCATTAAAATGTTGTGAATACTTTTAGTCACCGAAGAAGTTTTATTAGGGTATTAAATTAAAATCCTACTTGTTTTCCACGTCCATTAAATATATTTTGGCTATAAAACCAGACTTTACAAGAACAAAATCTACTTGGATGACCGATCAACATTTATAAGTAACTAGCTGATACCTGGCACGCTTTGCAATGCCAACCTGGAAATTGGTTTGATTGTTTTCATGAAAATAGCCGGAAGAGAGTTACAGTATCAATATACAATATACAGTATCAACATCCTCTTTTATAAATATAGATAAGTAATTTGTTATATTACGTTGCCATGGATTTTAATTCAATGTTGAACTTTTTGAAAGGAAACTGTAATTTTGTCATATAATCTAATTATTTAAATAGTTATGTGACCACCGACCGATAAAAGGTTAGTGATGAAAAGGTTAGGGATAGTAGGAGCCTTCACATTCACCATTAAAGTCTCCTATGAATTCATGGTAATTACTTGGTTTAATTAGTTTAGTTCCCAAACTTAACTATATCTGTATTGTTTTCAATAACATAATATCATTGAGTAGGTCTATACATTACAAAATCTCAATATAACAAATAAATATTGAGTTCGCAGTAAATTCAGCAACTGATGTTACGTATCGCTATTGTTTAACAATTAGTTGCTTGGTAATCTTTCATCTTCAAAAAGAGCAAATTAAGAGCTGACATTTGAACGAAGTGATACTTGATCACCAAACCATTTGATCGACATTTCCAAATTCAATATATATCTTATACCACCCTTCTTTGATGACTAAACTTAATTTAAATTTGAGAATGATGAATCTTGCCATAGGTAGGCTATTATTATTGTTTATTATTTTTTTTAAATTGCAAATTAACCATTTATAAGTACAAATTAACCACTCCAGTTCCACCCCCCTCCCCACCCACACGTATAAATGCTGTTGGCGCTGCGGCGGCGCTGCCGCTGCTGAACATTTCACAAGTCCGTAAATCTGCTACGAGTGGTAATTATAACAAATTCGGTCGCCGCGCCGCGCCGCGCCGTCCAAAGAGCGCGCGGTAGCAGGTATATATCAGGCGTCCGCTACACCGCCACAGCGCTAGTAGCACCACACGCCCCCTTTTACTGGACTGTCGTTCCTGACTGTCGAATATAAAAAGCTGCCTGTCAATAGTTTTGATATTAAGATCACTCAGGGCATTTCGTTGTGTAAAAACATGTGATACTAATATAATAGCTAACGAATCACTATCAGCTATTTACTCCATCGAATAAAATTCTCAGAATAATCAATATGATAGACAGGTTACAGAAAATGGTGAGTTGAAACTATCAAAACAAAAAGAAATATGAACCGAAGTACAGTTTCTCTTTTCGTAACAGTTTTATGTTCATTTTGGCATTTCATTGTCAACACAATTGTCTTAAATTATTTATAATTTTTCCTAGTTATGGAAATAAAGTAAATATTGTATGGCAATTTTATATATCTACGACGTGCACCATTGCGTTGTAATAAGCACCAATAATATTGCAAGTAACATCTCAAAGACGTAGGCCTACACTATTCAACAAAATCCAAACCCGTGGCTTAATGAGGTATTAAATGCACAGGATTCACATTAAAATACAGAGCAAAGAGAGCTCGGCAAGTGACGAAAGTAGTGTTTCAATAGAAATTACGCAATTCGCACATCTGTTGAGTGTTCTATTACGATTAACGATTTTGTTTTTATGGGCCTAGCCCCAAAAGAGTGTAATCATATTTGAGTGGGAATGACGATTAGGTCAAGTTTCATCTGTGTGGTTACGTTTTGGATGGGTGACCGCCTTTAACATCTATATTTTCAACATGTGTATTACAAAGTAGCGTAAGCGACGATTGTATGCAGTCTTTAAGCCACTCGCGAAGTATTTAGAATCACTTTCTTCCATCTCGTTTGTAGCTTAAATACCTTCATACAACAGTAGTTTCATAAAATTCTATTAAGCCCTGAATTAACAATAAACTCAACCGATTAAGGAATGTCTTGTGAATTGATGTCATAAATGACTCAATCTACGCAACAGAATTCGTTTTGTAGTATTGAAGTAACAACCAATACCAAAATAAAATCGAATTGATATCAGTTTATAAAGCACATCTTTTAATATCTTTTATATTAGTTATCTGGAATAGTATAAATACTATAAAAATAATTTATTCCATTACAAGTATAGGAAGTGTCATTTTTCTGTACGCGGTTTGAGAGCACCGCATTAGCACCGTGGGAATATGGGCGGTAGTTTAAGTTTTGAGAACACCAAATTTTATGTGCGATGTGAAGCTGAGCATGCGAGAGCGGGTTTCACGTGCTAGGTGAAGCCGAGTACGAGATTGATTGCAGAAAGGGCCGGAAACTCACTTTCGTACAATTTATGAACGATACTTTATATCACTGCACAAAACTATTGTATGTCTATTTCTGTTTACATTTAATTGCTAAATAATATGAACAGCTTATTTACATTATAAAAATAAACGACTAAGAAACACTAGCGCGCGTAGTGTAGTGGGCAGATGGAGAACTGATTGAGAGTAGGGAAAGAAAATTTAGAGCGAGGGAAAATCAGCTAACCGTTATTCCGTTGCTCTAAATTAGACCTTTTGAAACAGTTATTTTCTTTGATATCAGCTGGCATCAAAAATAACTACTTACCATATGATGTTATGAAAAGTATTTACCCAAGTAAATGTTACTGCGAAAATACATAGAGAAATAAATATGTCTTTAAAAAGACGAAAAATTTCTTAACTCACGAATACTCAAACCTCAGGCAGATAAAAAAGTTTCCAGGTTTGTATTACACTATAGTACTTTCGAATGACATAACAGTTTCAAAACTGTATATCTCCCCGTGTCACGTTATATGATTGTGCAGTTGATGTCAATCTGCATGTTTTATAATCCCGCCATATCGGGGCCGGAAGGCGTATCTGTTTATAAAATATCGCGGGGTCATAGTCCTCCGTTACGGCCTCGTGATAAAGATATAAATATAATGGTTTACGGTTATTGCATACAGTAAATAGTTTTTGACGTAGATGACTCTATCTATCGTAAATAAATGCGCATGTGTGTGGCCCGCGACGGGCGACTCGAAGGGTTCGTTTGACGTGGATATTAAGGATAAAACGTGCTGAATACCTGATTTGTGTGCTCGCTGGAGTTCAGATTAAATTTTGGGATTTAGTTGTTCCTTACATAAATATGACCAGGCTGGCTATGTAGATTGGCTGCTAGATGGGTGTTGTAATCAAATATCAGTCGAATCCCAGCCTGTGAATTCTATCGAATCGTGACATTTCAATAAGGTATTATTGATTACAACATAGAAATATATTAAATATTATACATGTTCAAAATCTAATTAAGTGAATATGTTATTACAGTACTAAGAGTATTTTCATTGAAGTAAGTAAACATAACCTAAAAATTCATGTAACAAAATTAAATCATAGGTATAGAAATCCAAGTATTAGAAATTAATCGTTATTCTCTGGTACAAACTTACCAATCTCATTCCTTGACCAATATTATTCTAATCGTTTCAAGAGCGTAAGCTCGGTAATTTTAAAACCTTCGTAGCCATATTTTACATTTCAACATTATTAATTTTTTTAAAAATTGTTTTTAAAGGTCGTAAATTTGTAGAAAATATCTTTGCCTTCCTCGATAGTTCAAGTTAATTTTTCCAAAAACTTTCCGATGTTGGTCCTTCAGGCCGGATATTAGTAGGTCACGCATAATGTATTCAACTAAGCAATCGAAGAAGAATAACTTACTTTCGTTACACCACCGACGATACAACTCTCAAATCGAGGCAGTTTACACACAACGGTGTTAACCTAATTGAATAGGCGCTATTCAAGGCAGATTAGCTGAACGAATAAATCCGAATGGCGAGCCGATAAAAAGGCAGAACAAGAGCCTTTCCCGAGCGGTTCTGGGAAGCAATTATGGCCGGTATTGTTACCATTGGCGAGTTAACATGCGGCTCACAACGTGGGAATTGCCGGCCGCATAGCAGCACAGGACCGCATAACGTCACACAACGTCACATGCCGCCGCATACCCTCAACGTCACTTGATCGCTCTATTTATAGACAGATGTCGTTACAGGTTACGAGTCCGATCTCACCTCATTGCGGAGAGGATTCTCGCGCTTGGAGATGCTGGTCATGTGGATTGTCGAGATGGGAAGATGATGCGTTAGATGACTCATTACGTTACGTAATTTCTTATGATACAAATATATACTGTAGTGTGATTTACGGAAAGCAAATGATAACTAGTGAATAAATTGTGCAATTAGGCAAATATTAGTGACTAAAACATTTCGCAGGGGGTTTGGCGACCTTCGGTTCTAGTTTGAAGAGGTCCTATTTCGGGATGGGTTTCCGGAGTGCAATTTCGAAATTTATCTCGGGGATTATACTTTTAGAACATGTATTAATGATAGTTTCCATAAACATTATAACTATTTAGGTTATAACATGTTTTTTGTAGGAAAAACTGGAAGAATCGAAGTGAAGATATTAATCCAGGCGTGAGCAACAATGCCTCTGGTCTAAAAAGCGGTGTGGGGGGATAGGATTTTTTGTGACTGTTTTAAGTAATTCTTTGGAATAGATGTTTTATCTTCATACTTAAGGATATAAACAAGAAAGATGTGGATTCAATGCTTTTTAAAAAGTGATATTGTAGCTAAAAACATTAGCACCAATCTGTGTTTTTGTTTAATTTTACGTAGAAGATTTGAGAAAAAGATATGTCAAGAAATACTTTAGTGGACACCCCTTAAATTACAAGATTAAATATGTAAACAAATCTGCCCTAAAAAATATTGCTATGGGAGTTTTTGAATGTCGGCGTAGTAGAGAACTAACAAAATTTCGGAAAAGTCGTTGGAAAAATACTTAGATCCAATTGTACATGAAAGTTTAGATCCAAACGTACATGAAAGTATTTTCCATTAGATACAATAAGAAAACCTATGATACGATACTGGTCTGAACCCGACTAACAAGTTGAGGGACGGTTTTGATTAGGATAAAAGAAGAAACTTATTGAAACTTAAACTCCCCTACGTGATAGAGATTTTACAGACAAATGTTAGACACTTATGGATATTTTAAATATAACTACTGTAAATTGTTTACGGCTTATATTTAACGTTTAATTAACGTTTTATAAATCGACCACAATGTGAATCTTGTCCCGTTGAAAAAATATATCTTAAAAATCACACACTCACTTCACCTACTCAGCTCGACAGACACGTTACACATCACTTGTCCGTCTCGATCCACACACCTCTAATTAGCTGGGAAGCATGATTTGCACATCGACCAATCGTGATCGAGCAATAAGTAATGCCATGTTGAAGAGGGGCTGACATTTAGTGGACGACCAACTTGACATTTAATCGCATACAACAAATATCATTTATAAATAATACAGCGATAGTGCCAATTATAATCGTGACATACAGTTAGGGAGCCGCGAGCGGTTCGAACTGCCTTGACCCACAACAATGGTGCGAACAGCTGATCCGCACAACAGGTGGTGCAGTCGACAATCAGCTGGGTAGAAAGAGACGGCAACCATCGGATGAATATCGAATCGTATCGAATCACTTAAATAGTATCGAATTGGATGTATACCGTATTAAACCACCCTAAGGCCTTCTTCCTGCAGGTCATCACTAGATCATTTAATACGTGTGATATTGTAAATATTATAATAATCTAAACATTTATAAATTGTCAACAATGCATTCTGTTTCTAAAATGAACATTTTGGTAATGTAATGTAAAATCTGCGTTATTTTTGTAGTTTTACACCAGTTAAATTGCCAATTTAGGTGGAAAGTGTATGAAATTTTAAAGTCGTTTCAGCAGGGGTAATGTCCAGCTCCTAATTCTTATTTTATAGTTAAGTTTGCTCAATAAAATGAAAGATTCTAGGTAGAAATTCTGATTCCTACCTAGAATAATTCGTGAGGTATTCTCTTGTGTGATCCTTGTTTGATGCTTTCGAACGTTCAGTTTCTTCTATATCTGATTTATGTATCATTGCCATAACTTGATATGCACCCCTCCCCCACATTGCAGAAAACCTTCTTAATCATTCTAGTGGTATCTCCTCATAGTTAATGGACAAATAATCACATTTTTGTGCCTACATATTATTTGAACATTGGCCTACAACCTTCTTACCCGGCCCCATCCAATGCGCTAACAGAAGATTCACTTGTCACCACATAATCCTCGGAAGTTTTTTTTTTTAGACCGCCCTAGGCAGTTCCAATAATTAGGATAGTACTTATGTATACCATTAAGTTGTATACATAAGTATTATCCTAGTATATGTCAAAAGTACATAGCTATGATTTTATGTACCAAATGCCAATGTCTACCCCAGAACAGATCAGAGAATACACCAGAGAAATGTATAAATTACGAATCATTAAATTACCTACAGTTCTCTCAAGATCCCTTGAATCAAACAAAGGCAGCCGGAAAGAGATCCTCATCCAAGGTACCAACCGAGACCTAGTGTGGAAGTTCCTCTTTTTCTCACATGGGCTGAGATAAGACTTGGTACCCAGACTTGACAGGGAATTTTCACCGGAAAGGAAAACATCAACTAATTTGGGAGTAAGTTGCTGAAAACCCAAAACCTCCATCCTTGGCTTCATTTTGATCAATTTATGTCGAAATTTACACTAGAATAGACCAGGAATCCAACCAATAAATGAGGAATGATTTTACTCTTCTTTTTCCTTTCATTGTGAATTTATAAATTTGGTCGAGTCTCTTTATTCTAATGTCAATATATGCACTGCAACAGGCCAGAGGTTCAAGTTAAAGATATGATTTCCTCCTTCCCCCCCCCTCAAAACTAACATAAGTTCACCCTCTAAACTGGGACGATGTGAGTTAACATTCACATATGGAATATAAAAGTATTTCTTTGATGAACATTGTTTCTGATCTGCGAATGTGATGAAGGACCAGTCTCTAGAAGAGATGGAGAGAAAACCGCAAACTTCCTTTAGTTGGCTCAAGAACCCCAGGTGGAGTTTTACTAATCTAAAAAGACCAACCACCATAGAACAGTTGCCTTTGCATACAGATCACAAATGAATTAATTAATCATGATTAAACTATTTGAGCTCGTTCCAAACCAAGACTTTTGATAAGGGCCTCCCTGTACAATGAACAGGCAAAGAAGTCCCTTTTCCTTTGTCAACACAGAGCATCCAGACTCAACACGTTTCGTCATTTGAGGAACCAAAAGCTCCACCAATATTTTTCTTTATTTTGATCCATTAATAGAACAGTCCGTTTTATCCTCTCCTTTTTACTCAATCGTTAAGTGTAAAACTTAGTGGGGACTCTTCATCCAGACTTCACAATAACTGGATTTCTTGAAGGTAAAAAGTATTAGTACATTACACTGGAAAACCAAAAGACTTAGACTTATTTCGATGAACCCAATATCTACCTGCACACCGGCGCAGGATCCGACCATGGACAAGTTGAGGATATGATTTACTCCCCCCACCAGAGTTCGCCCCAGGACCGGCACGCCTGACCCTCTCAACTCCGGTGCGGTTCACACCTCCTCGGCGATTACCGGCGCATTTCCCTGATGAAAGATCGTCCCCGGTGCGGCGCGATGATGCGGTGCAGTTATCGGAGAAATGCCCCACGGGGTTCCCACGATCCGTTCGCTATTCTCGCATTCGCTTTGTTTTGACAAATCGCGCCCCCCGCCCCGAGCCTCTGCGGGTTTTCACACGGCGCTCTGGCTGCGGGGCGGGTTACGGCGGGTCACTGGGACGAAGATTCGGCCCGAGGTCGGTGGCGGTATCAGTCATGATAAGATGGTCCTTTGTTAATCAGGCTAACATTGTTGTATAAATAGGTTTGGAAGCTGGTTCGTTTTGTGGTTCTTCATGATTTAAGTAAAGCCTAGCTTATTTTTTGTAAATAAATTTAACATGTCGCAATTTTCTAAATGCATTTATTTGTCATTGTGAGTGTAAATTTTTTCAAGACGATTAGAGGCCAAATTCTTTCCTAAACTTCGCTTTATTAAGACGACTTAAAAAATAATTGTAGAAATTAAAATTTAAGAAAATCTTATTCTGTACTATTTATTATGATGTCTAATTATACTTCTTATGGTTTGTATGACTCTTCCATGAGGTATAATCTTGAAATAAGAGTAGTTTTTCAATTTAAACCCATTTTTGATCAACTGTAGAATGATTGTACTAGGTTGTCTTCGTCACATATAAAACGTATGATTTTTTTTTTTTAATTTAACCCCACCCTCAAAGGCACAATCTAACAGTCTATATAGTTTATTTTCGTGTCAACAAGGTAGACCAGGTGGCAAATTAGCTATAAGGCTGACCTCACAATCTTGAATTTGACAGATCGATCCCAATTAGGGGAAACTCATACTGTTAAGGCAGTTTTAATAATTGAAACTAGCTTAGACAGTTTATTGCTCGACTCAATGATTTAGATTAAGGTTTTATGTAGGGTATTCGGGATTGAAATTTTTAATGTTGATTAAAAGTCATCAGAGGCAAAAGTGTTCCAACGACCACGTTTGATTAAATCAAAAGTAGACTATCATTAAAACTTTTAGTATTTGCAAACTTCAACTTCACAAAAAAAATATTTAAAATTTTTATTTAACCATGATAGTTATTAAAATAATCTAGTTAGTTATTAGGTGAATATTATATTTTTAAGGAATATAAATCTGACTGTAGCAAACATCCTGTGTAGTTTTTATTATTATAGTAATGTAAAATTAGTAGGCCTATATTATCAGAGTTCACAAACTTTATTGCTTAAATTAGCTTTATATCCATACACAGTAAATACAGGATTAAATATTTCCATGAAATTATCATGGAACACAAAGAATCTAGAATATTCTACATTCCTTGGTCGAACTGTACGAAATAAATAACTGTTGTAGTTGGAAAATATATCCGCAAAACACCGGTTACTCAAACCTCGCATTTCGAAACACATTAAACCTTCGAAGCGCGGCGCGCCAAACTATGGAGAATGGATGATGGCAAGGCGTGTATGTAAATAGGAACATCGAAATCAATAGGTTACGAAACCGCTGGAGGTGGTAAGAGTGGCGCCGTGGACCTGCTACTGCCGGATACCTGTTACCGATACCTGTTACCGGCCGGTACCTGTTACCGCCGCAACTGTGATGGAGGGCTCGTGAATATTTATATCGGTGTAATGAACGCTACCGGATCCGACACGCGGCCTAATGAGAGCGGAAATAAATTGTTCATTACCCCATGTACACGGAATTAGTCCAATTCCGATGCCGCAGTAAAAAGTTCGGTTTGTAAATTAAATAAACAGATTTGATTGGTGTAAACGATTTTTGGGGTTGGTGTTCATGACTGGATTTAAATTTGAGTATTGGGTATGAACATTTTGGAAGGTTCAAGATAAAACAGTAAATTTGTTGTCCCAAATTATAAAAGACCAATAATTTTGTGCTGTATTTAACACTTAATCAATTGTTTACCATACGAAATATGACTCATATACTTTAAAGGCACAGCAATAATTAGTTGAAAAAATGTAAATATTCTCCATGACTGACTGATAAGTTCATCAACTCTATGATGTTTAGGGGATGTGAGATCTGATGGCATACGGTTTTCTTCAAATTAAGCATCTAAGCCTAACGGCTAGAGTTTTGGACTTTGGTTCATGAAGTCACGAGTTTATTCCCAGAATGCCCACTTAAATTTGATGGGTTTAAGTCACCACTTGTCCATAAAAGCGTTTTTGGTAAACAGAAAGATCATTGACTATGTACACTAACGTGAATAGACCTCTCATCCAATGCATTTAGTTTGAGGCAAAAATTTGGAAGTTCGATGGACGCCGCACCAGAGTCGCTGCCATCGATGTTGTTATTATTCAGCTGAATTTACAGTGCTGCCAAAACATTTTACCAAAACATAAACATAACTTTCAGTTATAAAATGTTTCATCCTTGGTTTAGAGAAGTGGTAATACTGATTTATCTATCATATGTTACGTGTACTTCGATGGACACAACACGAGATCACACAACCGTCAATATGCTTCACACACGCCTATGCTATGAGAAGTCTACTCACGTAGTGTACAAAGTCAATGGAAAGATCCTCTACGGAAAATTTGTCTAGGGTAGAAACAACAAAAAGTGGGATAAATCTCTAGAATCCTACAATACAAAATTCACTAACCGCGGGCGGCCGATTGGTCATGGTACTCATCACCTAACAATCTTGAATTTGACAGTTCAATTCATATCAGAGGAAATTTTCAATGTCCAACAAGAGGTCAACGTTGGTAACATGAAGAGGGTTTTGATCGTCCTTGTAAAATGCCATTTGGCGTCAAAATATACTTTACAAATTTTGAAATAACGCGGTTTGTGAAACTTGATGAGATACGAAAGAAAATAGAAAAATACTTGAAGAAATGAATATTCGGTTTTTGGTAGTTTTCTATCTATGTATTATCTAAAAACTTTATAAAAAAGTCTATATATTTATCTTTACTGTTAATGTGTATTTAGTCACTGAAGTAGTATCGAAGCCTTTTTAATTTTAACTGAAAGTCCCTAATAACTTACTTCCTCAGTAGAAAAACACACTTGACTTATTTAAATGCGACAAATTGCTAAAACTCTTTCCTAACCTACCAAACCGATAAATCAGCCAATACTTTATGAGTTAATCCATCACTCTTTCCTCTCGAAGAACCAGTTATTGCAACAAACTAGTAGTTAACAAGAGCGTCGCTTACGCAGCAATTATCGCATGTGGACAACAGCGCTGACGTTCCTGTCAACTCTTAATCACCCCGGTAATCCGGACCTGGACACATTCCCCCGCTCAACCGTCCTTTCCCTACAGATTGGCCTGGGAACCGGGGCAGGTACCGGGTAATCGTAGGCTAATACTGGAGGAATGTGGAGAGAAGTGTACTAGTAGTTTAATATTGCTGTAATTATGTCTAAGTGTGCAATTACTATCGTGTCTATTAATACGAGAATATTGACAAGGTAATCGTTCATATGGGAAAGCCACTGTTTCAGTTAGAGTGTGCTTTTTACTGAATGGACTAGTATGTTGTGTGTTTTTAAAGGCTTGAAAAGAAGTGAAAGATTGGTGTTTTCCCAAACTAAACATCAATGTGGCAATTTTCTCACTTGAATACATTTGCAGAAAATTATTTACAAACTAATCAACAGAAGTTGTTCTTATCTTTCTTAAGATTTCTTGTTTTGTATTACTGTATTGAGATATAACTTTAATCTGTACTCACATTTGATTTGGTCCTTGATCGGCAAAAAGTAGTACATTCATTTCCGTCGATTGCCAGTAAGGTTTTATAGCTGGGAATTCATTTGAAGGCAGTCCATGTCTTTTCTTACTAAAACTGGTAAGTCTGAGTTTCTGGAAAGGCTTGCGAAAATTAGTTTTGATTCTGGGGATGATGCTTCATAATATAATGTTTTTTATCAAGACTAGGAAAATTTTAATAAAATTATTTACTTGGAATATATTTTTTTTTAAATTGGTTACCATGTTTATTGACAATAAATTTTCGTTAACAAAATTATTTAATATACAAAAACCTTGATTTTTTTATTGAAACCTCAACTATCATTTGACGCAGTAAGAACAACGTTCTAAGACTTTGTGTTAAACGCTCCTTCAAAATGCACAAAATGGTCCAGTCTTCATTGATTAATTTGGTAGTTATTAAGGTTGTTATTCTAAATATTAAAGCACATTACTTCTTACCATAAGCAGTTTTACCATTGTACAAAAGCAAAACAAATATACAGAAACATCAAATAATAGACAAAACCCAACGTAATTAATTCATTTAATAACTAACATCCTCATAAAAACCAATACAGAGAACGGAACCAGCTTTGCTCTCGCTGAATTCAACTGGTCCGCAAGCTTCAACACCCGACACATTCATCAAGCCAAGCTCGAACCCCGGATTTACGGACTTTCCACACCATTTACATAACAAAGCGGGCATTACAGGAAGAGGCGGGAGGGTGGCAGTGTCGGTGCTGATTGGCTGTGATTGGTGACTCGGTAGCACGATAGCACGACATCGCGACAGCGTAGCAGCACGACCACGGCACGATCGTCGTGGTACGAGTTGGCGACGTCCGGCGTCGTCGGTCCGGTTACTACGGAGATACAGGTGTGAAGAGAAATGGCTTATTGAGGATCTGGTGCGGGTTCGATGAAGATTTAGTGGTGTAAGTTGAAACAATTTAAGAGTTTGTGGCAGTGGCATTTGTATATTAGTAAGTTTAGTACACTCTTGTAAACTCGAACAAGTGTAATTTTAGGGTTATTTATTACCTCTAAATGTCAAAGAGATAGGGCCTACAATTATTAAATCTGTAACGTGAAGTTAACTGTAAGATCCACTTTGCGTTTAACCTTCACAACTCAAATTTTACGTCTATGCCTCGAAGATTTCTCAACGGATCTTAGTAAGTCGAAACCCCGGCATATAAGTCGCAACGAGTAGATAACTCATCAGGTCCAGACGGGTTACTTATCTATGTATCATTTTACCTTTTAACTCAAATTTTTCAAACAATTAAGTCTAACGATTCCTAAGTCGTACTACACGAAATGCTAAGAAAACCTGGATTAATAAAACAGCAATAAAAAATTACGAACTAAAATTCACTTTGATGATTTTAGCGCTTTAATATTCATGCCAGGCATAAGAAAGAACAGCTTGACACATAATTTGTCTATATAAACAATATTCATCATTTCATACTTTTTCATTCTACGATAAACGGAGTAAAAGAGAGTATAATATATTACTTTTCGGAAACGGTTGACCTATGCCCACATTACTATATAGACCCATTCAAGGCTATATAGCGTAATGGGTCCGTATGGGATTGAATTTTTAGCTATACCATCCAAACACCTATTTTACTTTTGGAATAAATATGTTACCTACCAAATCATTACATGAAATACATTTTCCCCCAACTCTTCGCCTTCCTAACACAATTTCCTTTGTCATTGCTACCACAAAACAAATGGACCGTCTCTCCAGGCCTCCACCCGACAAGGCTCCACGACTGCTCTGCTGCTAATGGCACGCGTGTCCAGGGGATTGATGGAGGAAGGATATCAGGAAGGCCGAGCCTGATGGATCATCGGTGGCCACCCGCGTGACACGGGAGATTTGTTCAGAAGTGTTGACAAATGTCTGATGACATGTGGTGGGAAGTGCTTTTTATTCTATAATTGAACATATACTTCCTTATCTAAAGAATTAATAAAGGGTGAGTAGGGTGTTGGTGGCGTAATGGTTATGGAATCGAACTCTCGGACCATAACACTGATGTCGTGGGTTCGAATCCACGTTCTGTTCTAACCATAAAATCAACTTGTAATGTATTGTCTCATCCCCTAACTTTATATAATGTGATTCACCGACAGATAAATATTCTAGTCGTTTGTGGACTGGACAAAGTAAGGTAAAAAGAGGCCGACAACCTAAAAAATATTCTTATTATTAATTCCATTTTTTATAGCATGGTTCTGTTCTGAGAGGTTTTTGTAATAAATTCACTCTTAATATAATAAAGTGATATCACGGAAACTCCTCCCAGTGTAAACATATTTCCCAGTGTGTTGTGTTTGCCGAGTAAGTTACCCGCTAATACTCGGTCACTGATGGAGCTATAAATTCTAATAAGTCCAAGGTCAAGTCTTCACAATCAACGATCCCATCCTTCCACAAATCCAGCTAATCAAACATAAACTTGCCGATTAGCACATTATGCGCCGTCGCCGCACTCCCCGGAGGTCCTCGGTACATCGGCGGGCATGTCTGGTAACGATAATGCCCATAATGCCCTTGTTGGCCGCACACGGCGCGGGCCGGTGGGCCCCGCAACCTGCCCCAACCCAACGGTGGGCATGATGAAGCCATTAGCCAGCCGCGGGCAACGACGGCCACGGCGATTATAGGGCTAATAATCAACGAGATTTCGGTTAATGTGTCCTAACAGAGTGCAGGCTTCTATATGCACTCGGTGGTATCTTTAGTGTGCGAAAAATTTAAAACTGGGGGAGTTAGAAGTTGTTTTGCAATGTTTGTTTAAAGGATATTTAAGTTGTTTATCAGTTATGACGGTTTAGAAAAAATACGTTGTCATAACATTATCCTATATATTATGTAAATGGAAGTAGGTAGGATGTGACACAAGTTAAGCATTCCCAAAAGTCAAAACCCCTACAACCATATACTTGATTGAAAGCACTTGACGTGGAAACACCAGAAAAAAGTGACGATAGATTACCCTTTTCAACAGTTTAAGAAACAAAAACAGTTGAGACCTTGAAAATTGCTGTGGTGGCTGAAAAGTTGGGTACCTTGTTTAGTTTCTGTAGTCTAGGGTTTTTTTTTAGTCAAGAGTGTATCTGATCTGAAATCTTCAGTACGGAATTAAATTATCTGAGGCTTTGCTATATATTTTGCTGTTTTTGCACTAAATCACTTTAATATTGAAAGTTGGGTTTTGAATGTCAAATGTAACACCGGCTTTTCAAGCATTTTCAGAATTCAAAACCTTTACAACCATAATATTGATTGAAAGCTCTTGACTTGAAAATTCCAGAAAAAAATATGATGGATTCGCAACCCCTACAGTGCTTATCCCCCGACGTTTTCAAAGTTACAATGTTATTCTTTTGGAAGGAACAAATTAGCGATGGACACATGATTACATCTATCTATCTATAAAAGAGGAAGTATGTAAGTATATACGTATGTTGCCTATGGACTCCGAAACCACTCGACAGATTGTAATGAAACTTTCAGGCATTATTGAGCATTATTCAAGGATGGTTTGTGTGAATTTTTGGTGCAAATCTGTCCAAAGGGCTCTGACCCAGAGAGCATACAATAGTTTGTACAAAATCTGAAAATTTCTATTTGATCTATTTTTATTGGTTGCTAAGAAACTAATTCAATGAAAAATTCTAAATTTAGGTATTCCAGCGATTTCTCATATATATAATGTGAGCGTGACAGCGAGTAAGCGTAGCGAACGATTTACACCTGACGGCCAGTGAGCGTAGCAAACAAGCTTATAACATAAATTCAATCACGGGCGAGCCTTGACGGGAAATTAGAAATAAGAAATCAGAAAATCTTTATTGCCGTGGATAAAATGGTTGTACATGGCATGAGGCAATAAAAAAAAATAAAACTTAAAAATACATTCTAATAACAAACAAACAATTAACTACTTTACATATAGTTTATGATCATTCATTTATAAACAGATATTCTCATTTAAAGTATTGAGGGAAGATTGGTAATAACAACCAAAGGATACTATAGACTTGAAGTGAGTGAGCATAGAGAACAATAAACTTGATGGCGAGTGAGCGTAGTAAACAAGCTCACCTGAAGGTCAAAATTCCTCGGGTTGGGATAGCTATTTGAGTACCGTTGCAAAGAACGGGTAAGTCAGCTAGTTTCTAATATTTTGTCGAAGAATAAAAAAAGATAAGCACACCATAATTATCTATTTTGTCTTTGATCGACCTTCAAGTGGTGATTCTTGCAAAAAGAGAACAAGCACGAGCAATGAAGAAATATCAAGTTAACACAAGGTTGCAATTCCATAATGACAACATAAAATTAAATTTTTGATTCTTTCTTAAAATGATGAAAATGAATGTTATCAGATGATTGAAACTGAATTCAATTGAGTAGATTATTTAAATCAAATACAGTACATTAATAAAGATTCGTTAATTTATCTTACAATTTTTAGGCGTAATTCAATAGTTTAGCGGATACTTTTTAATGTTCACAAATTAAGTAGAAATTATGTTTTTTTTTTTTTTTTTTTTTTTTTTTTTTTGTAAGAAAGGAATGGTAATTATTCCCACAACACACATTAATGGAAAAGAAATGGAAAGTAATTATTATTAATATTCCAATGCTCTGTCAATCAATTTAATTTTTATAAAGATATGTACGTAGAGGAATTTACACTGACTCACACCAAATTAATGGTTTACTTGTTGGCAAACAAGTCCAAACAAGGAGTGAAGTTTGGTAAATGTTTGACGCCGGTTCGGGAGACGTGTTCCGGGTAAAACAGGAGGAATCCCGGAACATGTAACCGCGCTCGGATGTTATCTTGTTGATAGGGGAACAGCAGAACAGTTGTCGCCCAAATGGAACCTAATAAAGCGAGTGTCATCTGGCCAACTGGAACCATTTGTCATTGGGCGTCCTAAGAGGTGGCTGCTATTGTTGTCGTTTCGGCTTTTAGTGGAGATTATGTGTAAATTTATGCATTAACAGGTTTTCTGTTTGGGAATTATTAATATTGTTTGCAGTAAAATCAATCTTCTCTCGAAAGTTTATTATATAAGTATGGTTGTTATAAATGTAATCGACCACGGAAAGGGTTTTAACAGGAGATTTTGGGTGTATTTTTTGTGTGTGTTTATTATTCACTTGATCCTTGTAAAATCACCTCTATTTTTAGAATTTTCTGGAGCCACCAGCGTAAGGTAGAACAGATGCTTATTTTATTGCTTATTCACCTGAAAACAAGCATTCAATTGATGGACAAGAAAATAATGATGAACTTATCTACTGCTTTTAAACACAGAAAGTTATTAAAAACAATTTATAGTACCGGTAACATCAATTTATTTGCAGGTTTCCAAAATATCGATAAATTGAGTTTTCAGTATTTTTTAACACTATTCAAGCCAACTAATCACATCTAACATATATTTGAGTTTTTTTATATTGTTTACTACAGTAGAATCCTTCAAATCCGGCCACCTCGGGACCAGACCACCGGCCGGATTTCGAAATAGCCGGATTAACTGGCGGTTTATTACACGGGTTAAACAGAGACATGTATTATAATATGTGTGTTCTAAAAATGAACTATTAGGTTGTACTTAACAATGAAGGGTATCATACCAATCAATGCTATTTATCAACTTTTTAACCATTATGATTTGCCCCCTCTCAGACGTTGTAGCGCCAAAATGATGATCATAAGCGGTGGCTAGCGATGAACCTCCATTTAACAGACAATAACACTGGTCTTCTATCAACGAAGGCCCTAACAATGTATAAATGGGCCGTAAAAGCAACAGAATCTGTCTAGTGACCTAACTTCCGTGTTACATCCACCATCGGGCGGGCACGAAACACCCAACAAAACATATCAAAAATACAAAAATAGAACACTACCAAGACAAAGTTTTAGAATAAATCTGAAACCGTATAGGTAGTCCGGAAATCTTCAATGGAACTGATATATTTTAGTTATATAACATGAGACAATTTGACTCTTGTCTATTTTTTCCTTGGGAAACGCCCGGGACTGAACATTTCATTTTCGGAATACTGCGGCCGGATTATCCGGCGGCCGAACCATCCGAGGCCGGACTAGAGGGCTTCTACTGTATAGTTTAAAGAACGCAGTGTCGTAATTTGAACTAATATAACTAATATGAAATAAAAGTGTAAAAAACATACACCTTTGTCGTATCAAAGAGCAAATCATCTAAAGCTACAACAAGCAATAAATTGCAATTTTAAATTACAACGTCTATTTAGTTTGTAAAAATGTAGAGTGTGTTAAAAAATCCTTTTCAAAGCCTAAAAATTATTTACCTTTGCCACAGTAAAATTCAATTTTTACATGTCCTCCTAACCCAACCACATATTCGTCCCGGTTGGCCAATTTTCAGCAGCCACTTACAAAACCACCGAAGATGATGCATATCGGCCATTAAACGTCGGCCAGTGATATTGGCCGACTACAAGATACAGGATATGTATTTACATACTCGCAGTGGTGCTTGTAGCGGGTCTTGTACTACAAGCGATCAATAAACTGACCACCTGATCCGAACATCCATCACTCCTTTCTCTCTCTTCCCCCTTTCTCGATTGCACAATATGTCATTTTTCTTTGCAATTTTTATGCCTAGTCAGTTTTTGGGTGGGCATAGATTTTTAATTAATGGCCAAATAGAGAAATTTTGACACTTTTTGGCTGGTGATATTATTGGAAGGTCAGAAAAAGGAGCTTAAAAATCCTTTGATTTAGGCGAGAAAAAGAAGGCTTTTTCGGTATGAGAGAAGCTTATCCGAAAGAAAATATCAAACATCTCAACTTTATTAGACTTATTTGGTTGTTCCACCGTCTGCGAAAGTGGCCTTTAGTATGTCTTCCATGTGACGCAATAACTTGAAATCACATTTCCATTTTCCTGACAACTGAACCGATACATACCTATAAAACTGAAGTTTGTTTCATTCAGTGGACTATCCTATAAAAAGATATCTCACGTTTTAAATTTGATATTGTTTGCGAATTCTACACCATGGGAACCCTCTAATTAAACTGTCTAAACACAAATGCTGCAATACCGTTAACTTTGAGAAAAATCTTAAAAGAGTTTAAATTTTGCTTCCGAGAAGTATCCTTCAATAAACTTACAAAAGGTTCAAATAAAGGTTCAATAAAGGTTACAGTTCATCCTTTTAATAATTACTAGAATGAGTAAGAGGTAAAAAAATACGAGTATTGCTAAATTTACCTTTGTTGGTTAGTTGTTTACTAAAATCTCTTTCAAAGACTAGAACTTTTTCCTTTATTGCAAAATGATTCAGTTTTTTACATGCCCTCCTTACCCAACCACGCTTTTGTCCCGAATATGTATCTTGTAAATTCCTGTTATAATTCCAGCATTGGGGAATTATTTTACAGTTGAAAGTAAGATAATTTACTGTTCTACTGTTTACTAGAAAAGGAACACTGTCAATAAATAATGTTGATGCGTTAGGTTTTATCAAGTGCAAAAGAGGTGCTGAACTCAAACGAATGAAAATTAAAATGCTCTTGCCAACACTACTTGAAGAAACATAAGAAGAATTAACGTCAATCTTATCCAAAACGAAGAAACCCAGCTAAACCTTAAGGCGATCAATCAATCTTGCCAACCTTTGGTCGCGCCGACAAATTAGTCCTAAATATGAGGAGAAAGGAAACCGGCAATATTAGTTATTGTGTCATACGGAGTGACGCTTGCCCAACCAGAAGTCATCCGGAAATTCTGGAGCCAACAAATGACCGGAGTCTCCAGAGAGCAGCTCGGCACCGGTCACTGGTCTCCGGCGACCGGCGGTGACAGGCGGTGACGGCGATCACCCGGTGATGAATGGGCAACGCGTTATCAGCGAGCGGGTGATCTGGCGGGAATTGGGCGATGTTTTGGCGGGAGTTTCGCCTGTCGACGTCTCCAGTATCCGGGATACAGATGTGGTGTGGACTGGTTACAGAGTGTTAGAGCACTTGCTTCGTGACAACTCGGTTTAGGTAATTTGACAAATTTGTAAAGTTGTTTAAATATGGATCCAGTTGCTATCCATCATCAGGTGGTTAATAAATTTAGTTTTTGAGGCCAGATTAAATATTTATATTGAAAATACTTACTCCTTAGCAAAAATATGATACATGTTATTAATATAGTCCTCAATCAATTTTTGTTCTTATTTAAAACATATTCAGCATTTTAAATATGAGTGATTGGATAAATAATGTAGTTTAAATATGTTTCAAATGGTAAATTATTATATAATTTTACCAATTAATCTTTAAACTCGAGAAGTTGATTTAAAGGTCCATTTCTAGGACAGGAATTGGAGTTTCAATTTAACTCACATTACTAATTTTTATTTAATGTCGGTGATATTATCATATGACATGGATGACATGAATTGTATTTCACAAATTTATCATGGTAATCCTTATTATCTTTGTGCACTTATTTACAGTATGACAGAAAAAAAGGCTAGCTCTATTGTCAAATCATTGTTGGCTGTACTTTTATAAAGATTTTCATCAAAAAATTCTTATAAAATTTCCTACCAGATGTATGACAAATTACGTTCAGATTCAAATGGTTTTGATAAACTCTAATCATAATCCACGTATTTATAACTCTTACCTATCATAATGCTTAATGATGCAGTATACCTCAAGAGACATCAATGAATGGAAAAACTGCGTCGGCCGTCGGCGGAAGTCGAATGTCACATATAAATGACGGTCCCCCAGTCACTTACCGGGACATGGGGACACCTTGTAATGTCCGGTCCTCCCACAGGCGGAGTAATGGGTGACCGGTGTAGCTGAATATCCGACTCCCTGTCATCCGACTCCCTGTCATCCGACTCCCTGTAATCCGACTCCATGCCATCCGAATCCAAGTCATCCGGCACCATCCAAGTTTATTGTTAATGTGTTTGTTTATTGTTACAGGAGTAGAAGTTTTTTTAAATAAAACATGTTAACATTACATGTACTTTTGAAGTTCAAGGAGTAGCACATTTCATTTAACATAAGGTTGGGAGAACAAAAAAGAAATAAACACAGAGTACGAGTTAGATTATGTTTCGATTTTAGACAACCACTGAAATTTAAAGGCTTAAAATGCCACTTAAGCCTAAACAAAAAAACTGCATTGACAGTTACGATGGTAAAATTTTAATTGCAACAATAGGATAACATATTAAACAAGGGTAATGAATCTTATTATGTCATAATCTTATCATAACAAACTTATAATAAACGTAAAAATTATAAAATTTTCATGTAAAAATTATATTGATACATTTGTTGTAGTGGTCGATTTTCCAACTTATTTTTTATCTATTTCCTGTTTTATTTTTATTTGTTACCTGTGTAGTATTTATAACCTGTGTTGTTTTTGTCCTCCTCCCTCACACCTTTTGTCACACCCCTCACACTCTCACTGCTAATTTGAATTTCTTATTGAAAGGTTTGGGATGCCACACTTCAGCTTAAAGCCCTTCAATTGTGAGTTCTTAGTACAACAGAGCATGGATTGGTCAGCAAAATAAAACATGTCAAAATTCCAGGAAAGATTTATTTTACATAAATTCATTTTTACATTTCTCTGCGCAAGGATGCGAAAAACCAAAAACAAAATTAACAATGTTACTCAGGAGCAGAACGCTATAAATTATTTTATAATCTACAGCCAATTAATTACACTGGGCTATTTACATGTCCTCCTAAACATAGGCTACACAATAAAGTCCTCAATTTACATAATGTGTCTAAATTGCAAAAGGGGCCCCCAAAATCAAAATACATGCACTGGTGTACTCATCACTTAGAAGATCCTCGGGTGCCGCGTCGGTGACCAGGGAAAGGTCCGAGGGGTTGTGGATCGCCACGTGGCCGGCTCCCCTTGGTCTCAGCAAGCAGCATCAGGTCCCACACCACAGTGACCCGGTGGGATGGAGCGGTACAGGAACAGCATGTGGTCCTCGGTAACCAAGTGCCTCGGGCACCTACTGGAGCGACTCCACAGTCGATGAAAGGCCAGAATGACTCCTCCAAGGGGTGAACCCTGTGGAAACTCCCCCATCTTACAACCTGGTACACAACTTCACTACTCCCCTCCCTAAGCCCAGTGCATGTGATATAAGAAAAATTAATTAAACTTATTTTTGTCTCGTGTTTTTCTCCAAAAAATTAAAGCAATTATATAGAGTACTGAAATCTTACATTTGGCTGTAGAGTTATTGACGTGTACAATATTTAATAAATTCGAGCTCTTTATTACTTGTAGGTCTCTAATTTATTTCATTTGAAAATCTCCTGAAAATTAACTAACCTTGAACAATATTTTCTTTTTATTATTTACAGAGTAGATATACCATGAAATTACATTTAAATTGCTTTGTAACCATTTAAAATCCTTCATTCATTTAATCCTACATACTACATAGTAGTCTGTCGGAAAGAAATTCTATTAAATCCTGGATAAAACAATATTAAACATACAATAAAGCATTATGATCTCAAATACATCTAATTAATTAATTAATATTTACGTCCTCGTTCAATGACTAATTTTCCACAGCACGTGGTCTACTCTTGAAACAGTTTTCTACATGCTTAACTACATCAGTTTAGATAACAATTTGACAATTAATTATTCAACAATTGAATAAAACTCTTCTGGAATAAAGGATTTATTTTTGTCTTAAACTAAATAAATGAAAATCTTACCTCCAAATGAGGGTACAAGGAAAAACACAGTTTAATGTAGATCGCTGCACTGCTCGTACCACTGATTAACCACCAAATGAGGCCTGGCCGCGGTCGGGACTCGCCTTTATCGCTTCTGCCGTCGCACGCATTCGCTTCAAACTTCAACGGTAAATTCAAATCTGTCCACCCCTCCTACGTCTTGAAGTGAACTGTTCCCGGCCTCGGACAACTACCGCGTCTCGACTTGAAAATAATAATTGTTTCTCACACTTAATTACTAACTAAAACTTTTTCCCACGTAAAATAAAATAAAAATCCTGTAACGAATAATCGTTACAAATCTCCCCTTTTAAAACAAAACTTTCGTTTTCCCCTCCGTATAAAACGAATATTTGTTTTCATTTCTCATTGAAAATTTTGTAAACATTTAAGCTTAAAAAAATCAAACTTCTCACTTCCCCTATCAATAACCTGGAATTCCGTAATCGTATTGCTTGGCGCCACGCGCCGGCCGCTCGCCCAGCGATAACGCTATCTCACTGATAAAACACTGATAACAGCGTACTCCACTCCTCCCTCAGTCAACTCAGTTTAAATCCTTGGTCATTCATTATTTTCCTTTTACTATTTATTGCTTACTCACACTAACTATCTTGTTACATTTAAATAGTAATGTTTTTGTAACTTTGCAATTTTTTTTCTACTCTCATGAATTTACAATGCTTTCCAAGAAAGTTTTCCTTTAAATTGAATATTTCCACAATCAAATTTAATTGAACAGCTTACAGTTTATAATACTATTTACAGTTATGAACATAAAATACAACATAACACACAATCAAATGCTTAGTACCTAAAGAAAGTGTTATTTTTTCTAAAATATTGTACAAATATTTTTGTTTAAAACTAAATAATTTACACGAGGGTGTCTTCCTGTTTCCGGAATAGGAAACAACTCCTGGCCACGAAGCAGTTCCTTTTATCGGATTAAGCGCAATTATTGAAGACAGGTGTTAAGATTGTTCCAAGTTCCCTGCATGCCGAGATCTCAGATCAATTTATCCCTTCTGTGTAGTCAAAGTAGCTAACAATGTATGAGATTGATAGCTGTTTATATTTCCAATTTCCTTCTCCCCCTTTTACTCTGCGTTCCATTCCAACCAAACTGCCACGCTTCACACTCAAGTGTCAAACCCCGCGTTCCGTTTCAGGCTATGTTTATTTGGCGAGTTATTGCATAACCTCAGGCTTCGCTGATAAGTCCTCTACCCGGCGTTCGATTTCACAGCTGATTCAGGCTTCACCAACAAGTAAAAAGGTTTTATTTTCAAAATAAAACTTTCTTTTGATACCCTATTTCAAATCCTATTATTATCTTAACAACTACTATTTACAGCCCGGGCAATATTATTTCTATGCTTTCTTGAGTTGATCAACATGAGCTCTTTGTATTATTTTGCTGTTGCTTTCCTTTTGTAAAAGTACTGTCACTGGGGTCAGGAAATAAATGATTCTAAACTTCTCCGACCATTTGTATGCTAATTTTGCTTGAAACTTAGCTGCACGATTGCTAATGTGATGGAGTTTGACATAGACTGTGTCAAACAAATTGAACGGATGTTTTACACCCTCCTTCAACAATCTCCGCTGCTTTGTGTTCGCATGAGCTAATCTTAGGTTTTTTATTGCCCTATTAAATTTCAACTTCACATTTTCCTTATCAGATGGATCACCCACCAGATCCTTAACTCCCCACATAGTCGAGAGACTACAGTTAGGTTCAAAATTGTACATCAGCTGAAATGCAGTGTGTTTAGTTACATGATTCACGGCCGTATTTAGCGCCAACTGTATGTAATGTAAGTTTGTATCCCACGCATCATGGCAATCATGATGTAGAGCTACCATACTCTGTTTTACCGTTTTTATATACCTTTCACTCTTGTTTGACTTTGCATTGTAAGCAACAATTCGATGCAACTTAATCCCATACTTGAAACAGAAATTCTTAAAGGTGTTTCCTCTGAAATAACTAGCGTTATCGGTTACTAGCATTTCCGCAGTTCCCACATGTTTAAACACGTGGGTTTCGATCGCTTTAACGATACTACTAGCTTTAGCATCTCTGAGAGGTACTAACCACACATATTTCGTGAAGTCGTCTACTAAAACTAACAACATGTTGTTACCATTTTTGCTTCTGGGAAAACTGCCCGCAATGTCAACATACAATTTACTCATGGGCTTATCGCTTTGATAATTCACGATTTCCCCGTGGTATACTCGCTGCGCTTGTTTTGACCGCGCGCATACTTCACATTGTTTCACGTGCTCTCTAACATCATCTAATAATTTTTCCCAATAAAAATTGCTCCTGATTTTATTCATTGTTTTAGACACTCCTAAGTGACATCCGGTACTAACGCTGTCATGGTAGTAATGTAATACCATTTTCCTTAATGCACTCGGCACCACTACTCGACCTTTGGTTTTGTTAGGGGGCTTAAACAACAACACGCCTTTTTGAATCGTAAAATGTGTCAAGTCCTCTCCCCTTTTTATTCTACTCATTAATTCCATTATCTCCTTATCGTTAGCCTGATGCTCCCGTAAGTCTGTAAAAGCTAGCGGATAATCAGTTACAACATTTATCCCTTGCGATTGCATGACTTTATTTAAATTATTTACAAACTGATCCATTTCATTTACTTTCTCATCAGAAACATCTTCTTCAACCTCTATGCTAGGATGCCCTTCAAACATTCTGGACAAGCAGTCCGCTATTTTGTTATCTTTACCCTTTATGTGTCTAACCTTAAAAGGCAAACCTAATATTAATTCTGTCCAACGACCTAGCTTCCCTAGTTTGTTATGGTGTGATAAAACCCACGAAAGCGCCTGATTGTCGGTTTCCAGATAAAATGGCATTACTTCCAAATAGCTCCTAAACTTTTGAATTGATAAAACAACACCTAATGCCTCCTTTTCATATACAGACAGGTTTAACTCTTGTTTTGTAAACTTTTTTGAATAATAATGTATTGGGTACCTTACACTATCTACTTCCTGCAATAAGACGCTTGCGCACCCTACTTGGCTAGCATCCGTCTGCAAAATAAATGGCAATTCATAGTTTGGGAGTCGTAGTACGGGAGGGTTACAAATACATTCCTTTAACTTCTGGAAGTTTGTTTCACATTCCTCCGTCCATTTAAATTTTACGTTTTTCTTCCGTAATTCATTCAACGGAGCACACAATACGGCATAATTCTCTATGAATCGAGAATAAAAATTTATCATTCCTATGAACCTGCTCAAATTCTTGGAATTGGTGGGGCTCTTATATTCGCGAATCGCTTTCGTTCTCTCAGGGTCTATCTTTAAGCTGTTATGAGACACTCGATGCCCCAAGAAACTTATCTCCTTAGCTGCGAATAGTACTTTGCTCGGGTTAACCGTTAGATTAGCCTTAGATAAACGTGTTACCACTTCTGTTAAGTGTGCTATGTGCTCCTCAGGGCTTTTTGAAAATACCACCACGTCGTCCACAAACGAAATAACGCTTATGAATTTCATATCAGAAAACACTCTGTCCAAGTAACTCGACAACAGCCCTGAACCCAAATGCAATCCATATGGACAACGAGTGTACTGATATAGCGAGTAAGGTGTGCTAAATGCAGTCAGGTGCCTGCTCTTCGGATCCAGCGGGACTTGGTAGTATGAATTATTTAAATCCAGTACTGTATAGATTGACGCGCCGCTGAGATAATTAAAAGATCCCTGAAGTTCGCCTATTGGGTGTACAATCGGCTCGATCTTTGAATTTAATTCTTTATAATTGGTCACTAAGCGATATCCTTTTCCCTCGCCTTTGCTTACCAGAAAACTGGGAGATGAATACGATGACAAACTTGGTTCGATAATCCCCTGCTTTAAAAGAGAATCTGTTATCTCTCGCATTATCTTCATATTTGGTGGTGATACCGGATATGGCCTTATTTTAACAGGTGTTTTATCCTTAAGTTTTATTTCACATTGAAAATCAATTGCCTTACCGATCTCGTTGGTAAAAACGTGGGGATTATTATCTACTAAATTTATAATGCGTTCTTTGAGCTCTTCACACCCGATCTTTAATTCATGTATACCTTCCTTTGTCGGAACCTTCACAGGATTTACATCAACATTTAAATTAAAAACATTTCCCTCATCAAATGCAAAATAACCAAGATTTTCTCTTAAGTTTAAAATCAGTCCGGTTTTCTCAATAAAATTCATCCCTAATATTACATCCCAGCTTACATTTTCTGCAATTACAAACTTAATCGCCCACGACTTATCTTGGATCTTTATCTTAACCTTACAAACACCGATTATTTCAACCGGTTCATTTGTGGCAGTCGTGCAATTAATCTTGTCTTCCGAAAAATTGATTATTAATTTACTGCTGGCTAACTCTTCATATACCTTATTGTTTAAAATATTTACTGAACAACCAGAATCTATCAACGCAAGTTTATTTACACCTTTACCAAAACTCACATCGACTGTAGGTAAATTGTAAATACCTCTCTTCGTCTTAAACCACAGTTTATTTCTAACCTTTCTCTCCATCTTTTTCATTTTAATCTTTTCTATTTTCACATGCTCTTTAACCCCAAGATTATTTACATAATCTACAGATTTTCTCAATTTACTTATAACCTTTTTCCTATTTACAGATCCTGTTTTATGGAAGGCACTCTTCCTATCTAACAGTTTTCCGAATTTTGGTTTCCTGCTGGCAAATTAGCAACCTCCCTACTAGCACCTTCCCTCCGATAACCGCCGCGAGAAAATTGTCCTCTACCGTATCCTCCCCGACTTTCTTTGTTTCGTTTCCAGCAATCCCTAATCCTGTGCCCTGGTTTAGAGCAATAAAAACACACCTGAGTATCACCGTTACTGCTGTTAATTCCCCGAGATCCTGTTATGTTATTAACACCTCCCCTATTTACATAACTCCCTCGTGATGGATTCCTTACTTTTTCGTCGCGTTCTTTATCGCTATAATCGATGTTTTGCGCAAACATACACATTTTCTCTAAGTCTTGGAATGTTTTTGGCAGCCCTTGGAATACCAACTTACTCCTATCATTCGGATTGATGCCCAAAACAATAATCTCGATTAACTCCTCCTCAGAATATTCACACATAAGTATTTCGACATTTCTCTTAATTTCGCACACGTACATGGCTAAAGGTTCATTCACCCGTTGAGGTCTATGTACCATATCCCTCTTCAATTTCTCATACATTCCGCGCGGAATAAAGTATCTTAACAATGAGGTCTGTGCTTCTTTGAGACTGGATCCGGATTGAATAAGGAAATTGATTTTCCCCAACAAAGGTTCGCTGACATAACTCGTTACTAAATCTAACACCTGAGTCTCTCTTAACTTACCATGCAACTTAATCTTATTTATTACATTAATTAAACTTAAAAGTTTAACATGGTCAAGACCGTTAGTGTTTGGAGGAATTTCTCTCAAAATCCTTTCTAAAGGATTTACTAACTTTGTAAATAATTTATTTCCTTGACTGACTGAGGATTGAGTTGAGTACTCCCCAACAAAGTTCGCATTACCTCGCTGGTTATCAGTTTCCCGCTCATTAATCATCAAGGCCATCGTAGCCTTATCATCGTTTACCCCATGACCGGACCCCTTCAACAAACCGGATTCTGGCAAACTACTATTCGAAATAAAAACATCATCACTGATTTGATTTGCTCCGATTTCCAACTTACTCTCCTCGGCTTCATGGCTTTCGCTTAATTTTCGCAAAACCTCGTCCACCGCGGCACTATCTAAATCATCCACCCTTTTACAAAGCGCCATTTCCCACTTTTCTATCTCGCCTAACCATTCGTTCACCTGTTTCCGAGGTTCTTCCGATAAACGCGATTCCCCATTTTCTAGCAAATTATTCAACCTTCGCTTGAGATGACCTACCCTCTCCTTGAGTCTATGCAAATGAACAACTTCTTTAAATTTTCCCACGCCAGAAATTATTTCTTTGAGCTCTCCTACCTTCTCCCTACAGTTATCTAACTCGATTGAAACCCTTAAAACCGTTAAATTATTCCAATCTGTTGGAATACCCTCCTTTAACGCTTTCCTAAGCTGTTTTCTCAAAGTTGCAACAGTATTATCTATCGTCACAGCAAACCCTCGCCATTGCAACTCATACAATAACTCATCCTTGAGTAACAGGTCTACATTAAATGCCATGATTATTTATGAACTTTATTTATTTTATTTTATTTTGCCCGCACCACGCTCTTATTGTATTTGAGTTACTAACTCACATTGAAGAGCAGAGTGGCGCACTTTTGTCACACCCCTCACACTCTCACTGCTAATTTGAATTTCTTATTGAAAGGTTTGGGATGCCACACTTCAGCTTAAAGCCCTTCAATTGTGAGTTCTTAGTACAACAGAGCATGGATTGGTCAGCAAAATAAAACATGTCAAAATTCCAGGAAAGATTTATTTTACATAAATTCATTTTTACATTTCTCTGCGCAAGGATGCGAAAAACCAAAAACAAAATTAACAATGTTACTCAGGAGCAGAACGCTATAAATTATTTTATAATCTACAGCCAATTAATTACACTGGGCTATTTACATGTCCTCCTAAACATAGGCTACACAATAAAGTCCTCAATTTACATAATGTGTCTAAATTGCAAAAGGGGCCCCCAAAATCAAAATACATGCACTGGTGTACTCATCACTTAGAAGATCCTCGGGTGCCGCGTCGGTGACCAGGGAAAGGTCCGAGGGGTTGTGGATCGCCACGTGGCCGGCTCCCCTTGGTCTCAGCAAGCAGCATCAGGTCCCACACCACAGTGACCCGGTGGGATGGAGCGGTACAGGAACAGCATGTGGTCCTCGGTAACCAAGTGCCTCGGGCACCTACTGGAGCGACTCCACAGTCGATGAAAGGCCAGAATGACTCCTCCAAGGGGTGAACCCTGTGGAAACTCCCCCATCTTACAACCTGGTACACAACTTCACTACTCCCCTCCCTAAGCCCAGTGCATGTGATATAAGAAAAATTAATTAAACTTATTTTTGTCTCGTGTTTTTCTCCAAAAAATTAAAGCAATTATATAGAGTACTGAAATCTTACATTTGGCTGTAGAGTTATTGACGTGTACAATATTTAATAAATTCGAGCTCTTTATTACTTGTAGGTCTCTAATTTATTTCATTTGAAAATCTCCTGAAAATTAACTAACCTTGAACAATATTTTCTTTTTATTATTTACAGAGTAGATATACCATGAAATTACATTTAAATTGCTTTGTAACCATTTAAAATCCTTCATTCATTTAATCCTACATACTACATAGTAGTCTGTCGGAAAGAAATTCTATTAAATCCTGGATAAAACAATATTAAACATACAATAAAGCATTATGATCTCAAATACATCTAATTAATTAATTAATATTTACGTCCTCGTTCAATGACTAATTTTCCACAGCACGTGGTCTACTCTTGAAACAGTTTTCTACATGCTTAACTACATCAGTTTAGATAACAATTTGACAATTAATTATTCAACAATTGAATAAAACTCTTCTGGAATAAAGGATTTATTTTTGTCTTAAACTAAATAAATGAAAATCTTACCTCCAAATGAGGGTACAAGGAAAAACACAGTTTAATGTAGATCGCTGCACTGCTCGTACCACTGATTAACCACCAAATGAGGCCTGGCCGCGGTCGGGACTCGCCTTTATCGCTTCTGCCGTCGCACGCATTCGCTTCAAACTTCAACGGTAAATTCAAATCTGTCCACCCCTCCTACGTCTTGAAGTGAACTGTTCCCGGCCTCGGACAACTACCGCGTCTCGACTTGAAAATAATAATTGTTTCTCACACTTAATTACTAACTAAAACTTTTTCCCACGTAAAATAAAATAAAAATCCTGTAACGAATAATCGTTACATGTGTAATACATGAAGTTCTTTGAAGTAGTAGAAATATAGAGTTTCACGAGAATCTCCAAGATAAGGTGTAAAGAGATTTAATTCATTCAATAGTTTACATCATTCTAAATATAGTTAATGTCTGTATTGGGGTTTCATGATAATAAAACATTGACAAAAACAAAAGAATAAAAAAAATGAAAAAATTCTTCAGACATTGTTGAATCAATGTGTTTGGATTGTAAATAAAATGTCTGAATTTTTTCATTCATGACAACTTGCGAGGTAATCATTAAATATGCAACGCTATTGTCAATAACAAACTACTATTTTCTGGTTGTCCGCCTTTAATATAGCCTTTGTCAGTAACAAGACACAGAAGGACAGCTGTCACACATTTAACTTAAATTCATACTTGTTAAATTAACATTCTTATTGAAAGGGTCGCCATCCCAACATAAGTATTTGCATCTAGCAATGTATGCCTTTTTCTGACAAAATAAAGTTTATGCGTTTTTGAAAAGTGCATACTGTTATCAACAAAGTGAGTAAGCTACCGCATAGCTTCAAAACTTTGTCGCCAATATTTATAAATTGCGTTATGTAAATTGAATTTTAAATTTTATTTTCCAATAAAATATTTTAAGTCATATATATTTTGTAATGTAGTGAAATAAAACCTTTTAGGGAAACGTCCCAATGAAAGTAAATTATTCACTCTGCTTAAAATAATGGAATACTATTAAACAGCTTAAATAATCACTACCGACCGCAGAGCGCTCATCGTGCCAGTCAATCAGCTGTTGATCAGCTGACAATCACATCAGCCGATGGAGATATTCCCTAATTATCAGCTGACGGCCGAGTTCCCGCCAGAACTGCTCATTACGCCGAGTGTTATCAAATTATCCCGCACCATTCAGCCCTCTCGGGGGCGTAACGTGGATAATAGCCTAACTGACAGGGTCCGGGGTAAAAAAGCAATGGACTAGCATGATAATAGCTTTCAGTCTAATGAGACACGCACGGATTATACGTGTTAATGAGCCGAGGTTTTGCTATTACGCCCAATGATACCGAGCGGCCGCGCTGTTTGGTTAAGCGGTCATAATTAAACGTCTCGGTTGGTTTAATAGTTTGATTACTTTATCAAAGGGGAGGTGAATCTTGTAGGTAGGCGATTGAATTTTATGCTTTTGATGGGTATATTTAATCAAGTGTTTGAGTAATTAACAATTTGATTCGATATTGGAAGCATAGGTTGGTAGTGACTTTAACGAATGGAATGAATGAATGATGTCCTATTTTACAAATAAGTGTTTTAGAAAAGCCTGACATATGGTTAATATTTACAAACATTAATGGAGAAATATTTACTGGTTTCAAAGAAGTGGTTCGTTACTGTTGAGCGGATCAATGAATGGCAAATTACAGAAACAAACAGTCCATAGATTCTTTAGTTATGTTTCCTTATGACTGTTAGTTATTGAATCACTGGTAAATTAAGAAGGCGTTTGTTACCTAGCCGATTGTTGAACTATTTTTGACAAGCCAAGGGTTTTATTTGATAGTACTGACATGATTGAAAGCCCAATTACAAGTCATAACCATGATTCTGCGTTACTTCACACGTCGTATCGTCTGATTTCACACCTCTGCCCGTTCCATTATTTGAACCCACGGAAATTTCGGCCGGTAACCAGATCTATAAATCTGAGCCAACACAGGCGAGTGTGAGAACACAAAGCGGTGGTGATGAACGATTGTTGACGCCTTCCTCGGCCTAATGTGAGAGTGAGGGATGGATCCATCCTTCAACGTTCACGGCTGACAGGGCCGCGACCCCGCTCCTGGCGTCTCCCACACTGCGCTGCCGAGGAGTCGGTCACAGGAACCGTTCTTTCAACTGAACAGGTTTCGTGGGGATCTGGTGCTATCAGTGATCGTAATAAACTGCTGTTGACCCACAGCACTAAATGATGCTCACGGCACTCCTGATGAGTCGTACATGGAATCGGTTCATTCACTAGTGCAAATTGAATCACATCAAGTCATGTTGACAATTGTTGTTGAGGTCTAAAAATGGCGCAATAGTAATGTTTGCGTCTCCCATGGAGTCGGTCTTAGGAACGGCTGTTTCCACTGAATAGTTTTAGTAGAGATCAGGCAATCGAAGCGATAGTGATGGAAGGTTGTTGATGCCTTCCCTGGCCTAATGAGGCAGTGAGCGATCCTTCATGGACTTCAGGTCCATGAAGGATTTTATGAGCTCATAAAATCTGTCCCTTAGATGATTAATATTGCTCTTTTCCTAAAATGTAACTAGACCTTATCAAACTCAAGCTCCATGTAGTATATTTTTCTTTCCATTCAAGCAATTGTAACAACCTGTAAGACAAATTCTACGGAGTTAAAACCATTTGTCAGTGTATAAATAATAATAATAATTAACTACTATAGTAAGCTACGTAACATTCTACTATAGTTTCTCCTAAGTTATATTAAACATTAAGCCTGTAAACATATATTTACCAGCGTACCTAATGAAAATAATCTCTTCAAAAATATAGAATGAACTGTCACTATCAGATTAACTTCAGAAATTGCATTTAACGTTGAATTCAAATGCATAACGAGTCTTCATATAAAACGAGACGCGGAGCTTTGACCTGACCCGACGTTCTCACCTCCTAGTTCTTCCTCCGGCAACCGTTCCTCGACCCCGGTCGGCCTATGATGATCCTCGGCGCCCGAGGTCCACGGCTCGCATCTATGATGTCCTGCATATCACGCGCACCGTCCGCCTCCGGGTAAACCATGCACTCGGGACGGAACGATCGCGGACCGCTATTTCCATGCAAAACTGAGCGCAGTTGAAGGCACTCGAGTGATATTCATCTTGGTGAGGATAGCTAGCAAGTTGTGATAACGGGATGATTAGGTTGTTGTAGTTGTGAAGCTTGTGGGACTTTCTTCGTTAGGCTATCAGTGTTTTTGGAAGTGCTATTTATATAACACATCCTTCTTTCTTATATTTTTAAATATTTCAACAATTAACATCACTATATCGCTACGCTATCTTGAGACAGGGACCTCACATAGTGGGTCTTTTAAACCTGAATATGAATGAGAGATGAGTGTAGGATGATTGTCGCCCGATCTTGTAGTCTTGTTACTGACTAAGGTGGACATTCTCCTTAGACAGGACTGTTAATTAATAGAACAACAGCCAATCTTATTTAGAGACCTACAGTTTAACGTGGGATCCGAACAACAATTTTGACCTCACATATACGAATTGGTCTAATTATGAGTATGGTCTTTATGGATGAACTAGTATTCATTAGTGCGGACGTTAATCCTCACCAGAGTATTCCGAATCCACAAGCCATCGCTTATAACTATCCACAATTCGCGACCTCCAAGTAGCTGGATTACAGGACGACGCCACCGTCAAAGTCATGTTATGTTTATAACATGTATAATATGTTATGTTCAGTTGAAGCATGCATGGTTTAATTTAATTGAGTGGTGTATCTTAATGAGTGGTGAAGTCTGGGTCCTAATAAGACGCTTTGTAATGCAACTGTAAGGTATAATTTCAGATACCTTGGAATATCTATTGAAGTGTAAATGTTAGGAAATTGGCATTATTCTCTGAAGTTGTCATATCGAACCTTAAGAAAAGGGCAGAAAAACCTATCAAAGTACCGATAGTGAACTCTGTCATTGGTAGAGGGGATACTAGTTGATGGTTTTGAAAAAAGAATCAGAAGGCATTTACAGTCAATAACAAAAATAGCCATTTGTTACATAAAATTTCCCCCTGCGATGACGGAATCAAACCCCACCCTTTTTAAAAATTAAAAATTAATTTTTAATTATTTTTTTTTTAATTTTTAATTCAATTAATTATGCATAGAGCCGGGAATCTTTAACTTTACCGGTACTTTAAAATAAAAATAAATGCAGTTTCAACTTTTAATTTACGCATGAATTTCATTGGCTCAGTTACAACTCAAGAGACGATCCCACCCTTTATCTTTCAGCTCGTAGAAGATTAAAAGTTCATCGCTCCCCAAACCCCATTGTTGAGATTTGCATCCCACAACCGAGATCAATCAAGATTGAAATGAGACATTGGCAAGAGGACATATTTCCAGCTGTCATCGTAAACCCGGGCCTCGCCATCCATCGGGGTTGACCAATCGCCGGAAGGGAAAGGGTTTGAAAGGGTTTTCATTGAGTTGTCATACCGTTGTCGCTGGGTGCTGTGTCACTCGACCTCCGTGTGTGGGCTTCAGGCTTCACGTTAACGCACGGGCATTAGCAGCATGTCTATAAACATTAGCTGACATCTATATTGTTGCGCTTAGCATTCGTGGTTGCGACTTGCGCCACAGCCACGAGGGTAATTGCCGAAGCGAGGTTACGCTGAGGATAAATAATTCATAGCATGGGAACTTCGTTTTTGGAGTTAATGGTTAAACGGTTTCTTGTGTTAGGAGAGATTTGTGTTTTCATTTATGATATAGGGTGAAATATGTACTGTAATGTGATATGTTAAGTCGCCTAAGAAGTTGCCACAGGTTATTCACGAATTAAATGAGAAATAAGTATTCATTCTCAGGATGTTTAAAATGATAGGAAAGTTTAAAAAAATCATAGGGTCTTTGACGCGTGTCACCTAAAGATTTTACCAAAATATTTTAAACATAAACTATTAACGATTCCATATTTAATTACTTACCTGTTAATTTGTTGACTGGTCACTCATTTTTTTTAAGCCCACGAGAAGAAAAATAAAAATTATCTCATGACGTTCATGAATTAATCAACGACTAAAAGTTAAATTATTTCCTATGTACAGAAAATCATAAAAAAATCACAATTTTCGTACTGTATACTTTATACAAAAAATATCCCAAAACCTCATCTAAACCAATCGACTAAACCGGAATCAGATTCTGGTCCAAGGCTGCAAATTACCCCCGAACCACAGAATCTCTAACAAACAGACCATTAGAGTCATAAATATCCCAAAGTCGCCCAACTCCGGCCGGACCCACTACACCCATTACCCGGTGTCTAGGATGCCAACTGACAATGGCGGACATAATAATCGGCCGGCGGGCACGCTTAAAGAAATTGCCGGTCTAAATTCAAATGAGCGCTGGGCGAAAATCACAGCGTAATGTTAGCGTTTGAATGATTTGTGTAGCACCTAATTTGTGTCTTATTTCTAGTTCAACGGTTATTTATGAAGCGCTGCCCGCGCGTGATAATATCGGGCGCATGGCGGGCCCGCGGCGGCGGCGAGGCGCGATACGGCGCGCGCATAATTGAAATATATTTAATGGCTCGGTTGATTGGTCTCGATTTGGACGGTATAAATCGTCGGTAATGAGCGGCGAGAAGCGACATTCTGGTTGGGGATCAAAAGTGGCAAAACTTGCAACATAATGGCAAACCTGTGTTTGTAGCATAAGGAGGGATCAGGGTTTGAAAAAAATATGTCACTATCGATGGAACACTTTCCACGACAACCCTTACATGCTATTGGAGATCCTAACTGGGTCATGGGCCGGTACGATGGAATACAAACACCGTACCCACCATACTGGATTTCTCCCCAGTTCAAACTCCTTATCCAACCCCTCCATAACTGTTAACCTCAAAAGAACACTCTTATCTACGATCTTAAAATTGATAATTACCTTTGGCCAGGTAATTAATTGGTGCTTTTAATTGTTTTGAATTGTAGAGTTAACAGAATCTACGCCTTCGATTAGTTCGGCTTCTTTAATTTTGATGATGGCCAAGTTTTAAGAATTCTAATGTAAACATTCACGATAATGTTGGCTTAGGTCCAGACTGGAAATATTTTTCGAATAGCCCTTTCTGTTACCTAAATTTAGCCTGTAAGATATTCATAGTATTTCAAGATCATAAGTTATAGAATTATAATAAATTGTGCACAATTTCAGTATCTCAAGCCCAATATCTAGAGTATCATTGAACTCGTTCCCTCTACCACAATCTCTGCCCAGACCTGATCCCCCCTCAGGCGTTTATGCATCTATGATACGCGGGTCTATCACGCTCCCGCCTGGACATTAACCTCCTGGACACCGGCGCGGCGTCCGAGCGGTCACGCCGAGCAATTGCATGCAAAACCGAGTACAGCAGCTGAGACTACGAGGCCTGTTATCCGTGCGGAGGCGCCGGGGGCGCGGTGAGACAGGTGGGAGAGAGTGACGAAGGAATTGGGTTTGGTGAATAGTATGCATTGGCTGTAAGAAGTCCACATTTCAATGTCAACATTGTTTATGTTTTGAATATGCTATGAACAGGCAAAGTAACTTCTGAAATATTAATTTTGAATCACAGGTCGATCCATCCGACTCACACATTTGACTTTGTAGTGGGCATTAACAGTAGTTCAACTCATCAAACATTAGAGCATTGCAAAGAACTGCTCTCAGAAATCGGCTCTTTTCAGAGACACGAAGAGCGAGATCTTTGTCCCATCAGATAGTAAGCGGTGAATCATTGGTCGATTTCCCACGTACATTACTCCATTAAAGTGTAAAAAACAATTCAACTCAAAGGATCATTGGTCAGTTCAAATAACTGCTCCTTTCAATCAGCTGTGACCAGCGTGCATAAGAGTCACCAGGAGCGATTTTTGACTTGTCAAATTATGAAATATGAATTACTCCTTTATTCCTCACACTTGTATTAGTTTGTGTTAGGTATCATGAGCAGTTCAACTCAATATATCGCAGATAAAACTTTTCTTATAACTGAAAATAACTGTTCTTAGTGGTCAGTTCATATACCCCTGACCAATGGGAATATAAGTCACCAGGATCGAGGTTTTGGCCCCATCAAACAGCGAGTAGTGATTCACGTGTCCATCCCCCTTGCTCAGATTAGTGTGTGGGAGGAGTCAAAAGCAGTACCACTCAATACATCAGAGATCAAACCAAAGAACTGTTCCCAAGAATCTGATCTGACGAGTGTGCATATGAGTGGCCAGGAGCAAGGTCTTGGCCCCGTCAAACAGTGAACGGTGAATCTTAGGTCCATCCCTCACGCTCACATTAGTCTGTGGGAGGCGTCCACAATCGTTCATCACTCTCTCTTCGTGTTGTGGCAACTCGGGTTTCTGGAGGCCAGACAGACAAACAGAATTAATTCGGCAACCTCTTTCTTTGATAAATTCTTCAGTTTTTGAGAATTTCATCCTAAGATATAATAGGAATGAATGTATGGGCTATTATTTTCAAATAACTAAAGCTTTTAGTTCATTAAAATATTAAAATACAGTTTTTAACAAGTGAAATTTAACAGTTTTAAGTAATATCATTATTGAATGGAAATAAATAAATTTATGATAAACTTAAAAAGAAAAAAAAATATAACATGCATTCTTGTAGTGTCGTATCGCATTAACATATTCATCTTATATAATACATTATGTTACATCCCTTTCTGAGTAAAACAGTAATGTTACGTTTTGATGGGCTAATGAATTGTGTCTTGTATTTTCTTTCAAGACATTGCGAATTCTTAAGGAGATAGCCATGAAAACATTATTTGGATTTTCCGACTAAAAAGGTATTCTGTATGCTATTGCCAATCGTTAGTTTGTTCGTAGTTCAAAAGGAAACCTGAGTATAATTCCGAAAACGGGTTTGTTAAAAAATAAACTATTTGGATGATTATTTTACCAACATGGGTAAAAATCTAGGCATAGAAATTTAAGGGTATTGTATAATAAAACTTTTACTAAAATAATTGATAACATTAACGCTGCAAATTATACAATGTACGTAATGTGAATGCTATGCTACAAACTAATGTCGAAGTCCCTCTCAAAAGGTGTCTAGGGTGTTTTAACAGAGCAGAACATAACTTGCATCTGGAATCCATCAGATCGTCACGTCACGACCATCAATATTATTGCCCGATAGGCACCAGATGAATGAACTGCTGCAGCATTCCGCAGTCGGACATAGGAATGTAATTAACTTGTCTTTTAAGAGATTTAATAATAATACTTGGTATCGGCACAAAATCGCTGAAAGCCGCACGCCATTAGCTCCTGAATAATTTACACGCTAGTTTTAATTACAACCCGCAGATCTGATAGGCCGGTCGAACGGCGCAGTCGTAATTCATCCGGAGTGTCTGATCGGCGGCGGCGGCGGCTTCCGGGGAAGGGAGGAGGGGAGTCGGGTGTGAAGAACGGTTAGGGTACAAATTTGAGGCAGAGATTGGAGAGAAGTATGGGCGAAGCCTCCCAAAGTGATTTTTCTCTTATTTTAAGAAGGCCCATTGAGAGATATAAACTCCATGACCACATACAGTTTATATCTCTTAAAGGGGATATAACATTTGAGCTAAAATACATTTTTAAATCAAAATGGACCTTCCCAAAAGAAACAAAGAAGATTTCTTACAAAAACACGATTTAAAACAAGACCATGATTCTAGGGTGACGTTTTTGAACTTTTCTTAGAGATGACAAAACATATTGCTAAGTTCTATAGCTTTTGGATGCTATCAAAGTCTCCCATTCAGATTCACCCCTTAAAAATGTAATAATATAAACACATCGAGTCCCAAAACCTGAGCTATCCGGTCCAAAACCACTCTCCGGTTTTGGAACTCAATGTATTTGTATTATTATGTTTTTCATGAGAGACTGATAGTATTTAGAAACTGTACAACATAGCAATACGCTTTGTCATCTGCTCAAAAAGTTCAAAAACGTCTCCCTGAAATCGTGGACAGCTTAGTTGTTGCCTATGGAAGCTTTTTGCTGGATGTTGTCGTGATACATACTTGTTGGTGGGTTTTGACATTGCGTGAACCCAAATATCTTTACGAGAGACTCTCTTTCCTTGACGAGGTATCACAATGTAGGACTTGCAATTACAAATCACTTGTATACAAAGTGTTTTACCATGACACATCTCATCAAGGATTACTCTAGGTAGGGACCAAAAATACCGTCTTGCCCCGAACATTTTCGTCCCGTGTTGATGATTTTCGCCGTGTCGTGTTATCGGCGAGGCGTGTAGACGGACGTGTACACGGGGGCGTCCCGACACGACCTGGCCATGTCCACCATAACTAACACCATGGCGACATCTCCATACACTGACCAGACCAACACTAGCTTGTCCGGTGAACATTGAGCTGTTGTGTTTGACACTTTGTCTTTGGTTGTAAAACTTTGACATATTGTTTTATTGGAATTTGAGTATGTCGCATCAAGTTATTTCCAGCTTAGCTTACATATTAAAGAAATAACTAAAAATTGTTTAAAGTAAATAACCTCAAAAAATTTTAAGTGAGGACGACGATTAGGTCAAGCGGCTTCTGTGCGGCTACTTTTTTGTTTGGTAATTACTGATTAATTAAAATTTTTGAAATGTTTACCACGGGAATTTTCCAAATTGAAGTTAGTCGTAGATAAAGCAGTTATGCATGGATTCAGTCTTTAGGCCACTCGTGATATATTTAGAACACTGGCGACATCTCACTTGTGGCTGAAGACCTTCATAATACAGATGTTTATTTAAGACGGGCAACAATTTTCATACTTAAATAAAGAAAGATTGTCGAGGTTAATTGCAATTCCAAAGTCCCAACGTTAATCACGTCTGTCTTCTCGAAGAGGAATTTATAATTAAATTAAGGATATAGATAAAAAATAAGGTTTAAATGCCTAAGGCATTAGAGTTACCATGATTTAACGAAGCACACCTTAAGTTATATCTCTAAAAAAACTATTGCAATGCTTGTTGAGATTTTATTATCGAATACCAGATTACTCACATTGTATCAAATATAAAATGTTAAAATTAATTTTTTATAATTGAGATTACAATATTATACTGTGCCATACGGTTAGACTTTTTAGGGGAAAACATTATCATTCATTTGTTTTTTAAGTGTTAATGTAGCCTCATAGGGTTTAACCTTATGATACGGTATGTTTAGGTTTTTTATTGACTATCATAACTCATATTACACTAAGACTATAGACCTAAATAATTAAATAAAAACGCACAAATTATTAAGTATTTCCATTGATGTATTGGAATCTCTGATGAGAACCTTTACTGCAAGGTCCATCAGATATGATAATTTCCCCAATTTGGTTGAATTATAACCGGTTACCGTCAATTGAAGGCCAAAATGATGATAATTGGGAAGTTTGAGTGATAACAAGGCCTCGGCCGCTCACAGACTGGTTTGCAAGTCTTGTAACAAGTGTTTGGTATGAGTTGTAACACGTTGAAAGCTTGAATGGAAGTAGGAAATTTAGTGAAGGGAAAACATTGTGACAACGATAGCTCATGAGGCGTAATTTATTAGAGATATTTTAACGGGGACGAAGCATGATAGAAAACTTTGAATAATAAAATAGTATATTTCATCACTAGTCACGAAAGCTACGTTATATCTTTTATCTAAATACAAAAAAATGCATCAAAATAAGGTTAGTGTAGACAAAAAAGGCTTGCAGATTGCATAAGAAAGATAAGGATTATTACATAAGTCAAATTTACAAAGCTGTGTGATTAAAATAAAATAAATACAAACGAAAAATATTGAACGTAAACGTATTTTGAATTTATATTATGTTATATATCTTTAAATGGAATTTTTTCAGTTTGATGACTAATCTATAATATATACAGCCCCATGTGTAACTGACTCACTCACTCACTGATGATATTAATTTCCTGAAGCGACCGTTTAAGATAGAGACTTGAAATTTGGCATGGACATTCTTTGAGATGTTTCAATTTAGGGAAAATCATAAAACTACAACTTTTTTACTTTTAAACTATAAAAAAGGTAAAAAATAGAGATTTGTCGGTAACGTAGTTCAGCCGTATCAGCGTATATCACCGCGTGGTATGGTAGATCACTCTTCAGGTTTAGTTCTCGCTCGTGTTTAAATGATCTCTTTCAACTACACCCGTCTTTGATATGAGTGTTGTATCCATCAATGGATAGACTCTAAGTAAAAATGATTTACGGTGTTTTGCTGCATTGAGAGCGGGTCATTTCACCAGTGACCCAGGGTTATACTCGTCTATAATATATACAGTGATAATGCCAAATTTGTAGCTAATGCAACATATGCGCTATTTTGAATGTTTACCAAAGGTGAATTTTCTTCTCCTACTATGGATTAAATTCCTATGGCGGGTGAATAGACGCTTGGTTCTCGCTTGTATTTAAATCACATCTTTTAACTACACCTGCTTTCTTGCTGTTGGCAACGTTAGCATCCCTCACATTTAAAACCAAAAACCGTTATCCACTTGACTTCAAAATAGCTATGAGATTGTGCTGCATTGAAAGCTAGTTTCTTTTATATTTTTACACCCATCATAAATATGTCTTAGGGAATTTCGAAATAACTGTTGAGCAGAACTAACAGATTTAAATGTTAGGTTCTCGTTTTGTTTCAATTTATTTTAGATTACTTATTCAAATCTACACGGGATTATTCTTTCGGCCGAATATCGCATTGAATGGATTTTCTGTGAAGCTTGAGCCGTGATCTTAACGTAACATACTTTGATTACTTTGTACAATACTTAATAGACAGTTAATTATTATCTTTCTGTTTGATTTATATTCAGTGTCTTATATTAGATTTTTTCACACTTAAAATTTGTTTTTGAGAATGTTTAAATAAGTGTCGAACAAAAAGAACAGATTTAAATGTTAGGTTCTTGTTTCATTTCAATTTATTTTAAATTACTTATTCAAATTCACCCCATGTGAACCTCTCAGCCGAATTTTGCATTCATTGAATTTTCTGTGTAGCTCGTGACGTGATCTTAACGTTATATACTTCTATTACTTAGTACGATACTTAATAGACAGTTAATTATTATCTTTCTGCATTATTTATATTCAGTGTTTTATATTTTATTTTAATACACACTTAAAATATGTTTTTAAGAATTTTTAAACGGCTATTGAACAAAACTAACAGGTTTTTATGAATAAATTATTATTTCACAGGTCTAGATTTTATATTCTTATAATTAGTAGTTTGTAATAGTAGGGTTTTTTTGCGGATCTACCCCGTTTTTATTATTTCCCATGATTTTGTTTTCATGTTATTTAATTCTTGTTTTCGCTTATTGATTTGAATGTTATTTGCTATTTCAGTAATTTAAACGTTTTTCTTCTATATCCTGAAATTTACAAGTTTTTATTTTTAATTAGTTTGTATCAGCCGATTCTTTTAATATCGTGGTTGGCGATACTATATTTAGTTCAAATTGTATTTTTAATACCTTAAGTTTATTAACTAGCATAGCTTGATTTTTTATTATTTTAATAGTAATTTCACACTTATTATTGGTTGTTTTATATTTTTTAGCATTATTGTTTTACTTTAATGGGCATATTACATTATTTTTAAAATGTACGAAAATCTCATTTAAAAATGCTTAATTTGGAATAATTTTGACCCATTGCAATTTTAATGTGACGCATGTTAACTCGTTGACTAAGTAGTTGGTAACGTGGAATAGTTTTCATCACACATTTTAGTGGAATTATAAGTAAATTAATAACTTAGCTTTTTAAAACTTCGATTTTTATTAGTTTTTATTTTCCGGTTCTTTTAATATCGTGGTTGGCGATGCTAGATTTGGTTTAAGTGTTACTTTCAATTTCTTTTAGTTTATGCATTATTATAGCTTGATTATTTTATTATTTTAATAGTTATTTTCACATAATCAATTATTTTCTATTTTTTAGCATTATTGTTTTGCTATAGTGGGCACATCACATTTTTTTATCTATGAAAATTTAATTTAAAGGTACTTAATTTGGATTAATTTTGCCCCATTGCAATTTTTCTGTAACGCATCTTAAATCGTTGACCTTCCAGACCAAGTGGTTGGTAACGTGGAGGAGTTAGTATCACACATTTTTGTAGTAGAGTTACACGTAATTTTAAACTTAGCTTTTCAAAACTTCGATGGAACTAGCCTGTTCAGTACTTTGGTGGAATTAGACAGTTCATTATTTGAGACTTTGTGAATGATTAACGAAATTAGTAAAATCAACTAGGGGTCATGGGGGCTGAGCCCCGTGAAATATTTTTAAAGGATATTATTGTTATTATTATTATTGATTGTGAGTAGTGCGTATTAGCCCGTTTTGTTACTGTCTTCGCTGTCCAGTTAGTTGGTGGAACTAGCCTGTTCAATACTTGACTTTAAATTATTCTACAAATTTAGGGCAACCCCTATGGGGGCATGGGGGCGGAGCCCCCATCGAGCCGTAGGCGAGTCCTATAAATATACAGCCCCATGTGGAACTCACTCACTCACTCACTCACTCACTGACTCATCTATACAAATTCTAGACAACTTCCGGGTCAGCTGGAAACTTGATTTTTGGCATACGGGTGGCTTAAGGTCTGATATACCGGGGAAAAGTCTGAAATCCGACAATTTTTCATTTCAACCCCCCCAAAAAAATAACGAAGTGTGGAAACCTGTAACCCGCAAATGTAAGGTTTTACTATTCTCACTATAACTTTTGAACTAGAGGTCCTATCTCGAATCTGACGGAAAATCGTTAGTTGGGGATTAAACGCTCTACAAGTTAGGTCCTATGACATTTTACCGTATCTCACCCCCTTCACCCTTAAAAAGGGGCGTACTTCCAAAATTTCAAAATTCGTCAACAAAAATTGCACTATTTTAATATTTTTCATTTACTTTGATGGCACATCGATGAGTGAAATTTTGTACATGTTATTCCCTAATATAGATCTAACTGTAGTAGCATTCATTGAACAATTTCAACCTAAGTTTAGTCAAAAAAAAAAAAAACGTAAACAAACGAAATCCATAAAAAATTTTCATGTATAGTGTTTGTAATTTACTTTTATCTGGTAAATATACTGCTATATCGATACATGTTTTAGTAATATTGTATTCTATTTTAGATGCTCTACAAGATTGGTCCTATGACATTTTACCGTATTTCATCCCCTTCACCCTTAAAAAGCGGCGTATTTCCAAAACTTCAAAACTTGTCAAAATATTGCACTATTTTAATATTTTTAATTTACTATTATATGGCACATCGATGCGTAAAATTTTGTACATATTATGCCCTAATATAGGTCTAACAATAGTAGCATTCATTAGCCAATTCCAACCTAAGTTTAGTCCAAAAATCGTAAAACTCGAAATCCTTTACATTTTTCATTTATACTGTTTGTAATTAATTTACTTTTACCTGCTAAATATACTCCTATATCGATTTATGTTTTTCCAGTATTGTATTCTATTTCAGATTCTCTACAAGTTTGGTCCTATGACACTTTACCCTATCTCATCCCCTTCACCTTTAAAAAGCGGCATATTTCCAAAATTTCAAAACTCGTAAACAAATTTGCACTATGTTAATACTTTTCATTTACTATTATGGCACATTGATGAGTGAAATTTTGCACATGTTATGCCCTAATATAGGTCTAACTATAGTAGTATTCATTGGCCGATTTCAATCTAAGTTTAGTCCTAAATGTTCGTACAACACAAAATTCTTTAAAAAATGTCAAGTATACTGTTCGTAAATTGATATAATCTGGCAAATGTACTGCAAAATTGATATTTTTTGCCAGTATTATATTTTATTTCAGACGCTCTACAAGTTCAATGGTATGCAATTTTGCCGTATCTCACCCCCTTCACCCTTAAAAAGGAGTGTACTTTCAGAATTTCTAAAATTTTTCTCAAAAATTGTGCTATTTTGATATTTTTATTTACCATTATGTAATATGTATGCATGAACTTCTATTTATTTTATGACCTCAACAGGTTCTATCTGTTAAAAAAAGCTTTTTGCCAATTTCAATCGAATTTTAGCCCAAAAAAATTGTAAAAACACAAAATTCTCAACATTTTTCATGTTAAGTGTTCGTAATTCACTTAAACTTGGTAAATATACTGCTATATTGATATATGTTTCGCCATTACTATATTCTATTATAGACGCTCTACAAGTTTGGTCCTATGACATTTTGGAGTATCTCGCCCCCTTCACCCTTAAAAAGGGGTTGTAATTTCAAACTTATACATTCTTCCACAAACAATTCGCTATTTTAATGTTTTTTATTTACTATTATGGCGCACAGATGCCTCAAACTTAGTAAATATTATTGACCCAACTAGTTCTTACTATTTAAGAAGCCATTGATCAATTTCAATCAATTTTAAGACCAAAACAATTGAAAAACACGAAATTATTGACTTTTTCCATGTAAAGTGTTTGTAAATTACTTTATACTGAAAATTTTACTGCCATATTGATTTATATTTTGCGAATAATTTGTTCTATTTTAGACGCTCTACAAGTTCGGTCCTTTGCGATTTGGCAGTATCTCACCCACTTCACCCTTGAAAAGGAGCGTACTTTCACGATATTGAAAGTCTTTCACAACGATTGCTCTATTTCAACATTTGTTACTTGACTATTCGTTGTTTCCACGTATTTTTTTAACTTCCTCTAAACTACTAACGGCGATTTCCTTTCGGCATCGATTCGTTATCGTCTACTAACACTTCGGGGGAACCATTATAGGGGGCATGGGGGCGGAGCCCCCATCGAGCCGTAGGCGAGTCCTATATATATACAGCCCCATGTGGAACTCACTCACTCATCCATACAAATTCTAGACAACTTGCGGGTAAGCTGGAAACTTGATTTTTGTCATGCGTGTGGCTCGAGGTATGATACCCCCGGGAAAACTTTGAAAACCGGAAATTTTTCATTTCTACCCCCCCAAAAGAATAACGAAGGGTGGAAACCGGTAACGCCGAAATGTAAGGTTTTACTATTTGCGCTGTAACTTTTGAACGAGGGGTCCTAACTCAAATCTGAGGGAAAATCGTTAGTTGGGAATTAAACGCTCTACAAGATTGGTCTTATGAAATTTTGCCGTATCTCACCCCCTTCACCCTTAAAAATAAGCGTACTTTCAAAATTTCTAAATTTTTTCAAAAAAATTTCGATATTTTGATCCTTTTATTTACTATTATGGCACATGGATGCATGGAATTCCATACACATTATGATGTCAAACAGTTCTTTCTATAGTAGTAGCTTTTTTACAATTTCAATCAAATTTTAGTAGAAAAAAATTGTCAAAAATACAAATTCCCTAGCATTTTTTCATGTAAAGTGTTTGTAATTCACTTCAAACCGGTAAATATACTGCCATATCGTTATATGTTTAGCACTTATTTTATATTTTTATAGATGCTCTACAATTTTGGTCCTTTGAAATTTTGCCGTATCTTACCCCCTTCACCCTTAAAAAGGGGCGTAATTTCAAAAGTTCTAAAATTATTCGCAAAAATTGCTCTATTTTGTTATTTTTATTTACTATTATGTAACATGTATATATGAATTGCTATATATATATTATGACCTCAATAGTTTCTTACTTTATTAGTAGTATTTTGCCAATTCCAATTGGATTTTATTTAAAAAAAATTGTAAAAACACAAAATTCTTAACAGTTTTTCATGAAGTGTTTTTAATTCAATTTAACTTTGTAATGTAGTGAAATATTGATATATGTTTTGCCATTAATATATTCTATCATAGACGCTCTACAAGTTTGGACATTTCATATTTTTAAGTAACTCACCCCCTTCCCCCTAAAAAATGCGCGTACTTTCACAATTTCAAAATATTTTCATAAAAATGTGTTTATTTAAAAATTTTTATTCACCATTATGAAACACAGATGCCTGAAACTTTGCACATATTATAGACCCAACTATTTTTACTATGATAGCAGCAGTTGGTCAATTTAAATCATAGTTAAGTCCCAAAAAATGAAAAATAACGTAACTTTTAACATTTTTTTCATTTTAAGTGTTTGTAAATTACTGCATTCTGCCAAATATACAGAAAAATTGATGTATGTTTTGCCAGTATTATATTCTACTTTAGACGGTCTACAAGTTAGGTCCTTTGCGATTTTTCAGTATATCCCCCCTTCACCCTTAACAAGAGGCGTACTTTCAAAATATCGAAATTCTTACACAACAATTGCTTTATTTCAATATTTTTCATTTACTATTATGGCAAATACATGCCACAAATTTAGTATACATTATGACCATATCTAGGTCTTACTATAGACGCAGTAATTGGCCAATTTCAGTCAAAGATTGTAAAAAGTATGAAATTATTAACATTTTTTCATTTATAGTTTTTTTTGTGATTGTTATTGACCTGGTAAAAGTACTGCCAAACTGATATACGTTTTGTCAGGATTGTTTTATTTTTAGATGCTCTACAAGCCCGGAGCTTTGAGATTTTGTAGCATCTCACCCCCTTCACCATTAAAAAGGGGGAGTACTTTAAAAATTTTAATTTCAATTTTTACCTTCGGATTAATTCCATCTTATTAGGATATGACGGTTTCTTCTACTTTAAGTTTGAACAATCAAACTTTTAGTAAGCATGAAACATATTGGCGTAGTCTAGCTGCTTAGATTATCTTAGCGTGCTTAGCTTTGCTATGTGATTAATATTAAGTTTAAAGTTAAATTAATCAGAGAGAACTAGAGAATTATAAAGGGGGCATGGGGGCGGAGCCCCCATCGAGCCGTAGGCGAGTCTATAATATATACGGCCCCATGTGTAACTCACTCACTCACTTATATGGGATACGAAGTTCTGACGTAACTATTTAAGCTAGAGACTTGAAATTTGGCATACGTCTAGCCTGAATGGTCAATGCTAAGGATAAAATCTTAAACTTGCAAATTTGTTGTTTTAACCTACTAAAAAAAATTCAAAATGGCGGACTTCCGAAATTTTAATTTTAGTTTTTTGGCTCTAGCGGCCAAACGCTTCGTCCTATCTAAAATCTGAGAACAATACTACGATAGGGAATTTAATTATCTACAACTTTGGTCCTGTGACTTTTTATCACATCTCGCACCGTTAAGCCTCCAGAGCGTTTTTAATGAAACCCCGTTTTCGGTTTTCGGGCTCTAGTGACTAAACGGTTTGTTCTACAAAAACTTTTACATAACAATTTTGATAGATCTGTTAAATATCTAAAATTTTTATCTTTACATATTTCACCGTATCTCCTCTCGTTTACTCACAAAATACATTTTTCACTTTTTCCGGATTTTTGAACATAAGTAGTGGGATTTTGCCGGTTCTGGAACAATAGAGAAATCGTAATTTTTGGTCCGGATGAGCTAGAAACTTGAAATTTGGTACACACGTAGTTTGTATGGTTAATACAAAGGGGAAATCGCAAAACATTGAGTTTTCAAATTTTAACCCCCTAAAATTTTGTATGGTAAAATCTACACCATGTAAGGCATTTTCTAAATGCGCTGTAACTTTTGAACGAGAGGTTCTATCTCGAATCTGAGGTATAATTCATGTTCAGGAATTAGACACTCTACAAGTTTAGTCCTGTGAAATTTTGCCGTATCTCACTCCCTTCACCCTTAAAAAGGGGCCTACTTTCAACATTTCCAATTTTTTCACCAAAATCTCGCTATTTTAATATTTTTTATTTACTAATATTGCACACGGATGCTTGAACTTTAGTACATATTATGACCTCAAATAGATCTTACCATAGCGGCAGCCATTGACCAATTTCAATTATAATTAAGTCTAAAATTCTTTTTAAAACACAAAATTCTTAACATTTTTTCGTGTAAAGTGTTGTAAATTAATTTATTCTGCCAAATATACTTCAATATTGATATTTGTTTTGTTAGTATTATATTCTATTTTTGCCGCTCTACAAGTTCGGTCCTATGCAATTTTGCCGTATCTCACCTTCTTCACTCGTAAAGAGGGGCGTACTTTCACAATATCGTAATTCTTTCACCAAAATTGCTCTATTTCAATATTTATCGTTTACTTTTATGACACATGCATGCCTCAAATTTTGTGTATACTATGAATATACACTACTATACACACTATTTCTTACTATAGTAGCAGCCATTTGCCGATTTCAATCCAAGATTAGTAAACAAACTGAAAAAAAACTAAATTATTAACCTTTATATGTACAGTTTTTGGTGATTTTGTTGAACCCGGTAAAGATATGGCCATACCGATATATTTTTTTCAGCATTATATTCTTTTTAGATATCTCTATAAGGTGGGCCTTAAGATTTTGTAGCATTTCACTCTCTTCGCCCCAAAAGGGGCGTATTTTCAATATTCTTTCACAAAAATTGAGTTATTTTAATATTTTTTATTTATTGTTATGACACTTAGATGAATGTAATTTAGCTACACACACATACCCTGAGCATTAAATATAAAATATAAAACAAAAGTATCAATTTGAACTTTAAATATCAAGAGAATATCTTAAATGCTTTAGATTTCCTGAACTATTAAACTAAGTCAGAGAAGATAAGTATAGAGTTGGGGTGGAGGCCTCAACTAGCCTGTTCAGTTCTTAAGACTTAGAAAAATTAACGAATTCAGGGCAACCCCCTAAGGGGGCATGGGGGCGGAGCCCCCATCGAGCCGTAGGCGAGTCTATAATATATACAGCCCCATGTGTAACTGACTCACTGACTCACTCACTTATATGGGATACGAATTTCTGACGTAACTATTAAAGATAGAGACTTGAAATTTGGCATACGTCTAGCCTGAACGGCCAATGCTAAGTGTAAAATCTTAAACTTGCAAATTTTTAGTTTTAACCTACTAAAAAAAATTCAAAATGGCGGATTTCCGAAATTGTAATTCTACTTTTTGGGCTCTAGCGGCCAAACGCCTCTTCCTATCTAAAATCTGAGGACAATACTACGATAGGGAATTTAATTTTCTACAATTTCGGTCCTTTGACTTTTTATCGTATCTCGCACCGTTAAGCCTCCAGAGCGTTTGTAATGAAATGCCGTTTTCGGTTTTCGGGCTCTAGTGACTAAACCAATGGTCGTAACATTATTTGTAAGGTTTATTTTGATAGAGCTTTTTAATATCTACAATTTTTCTCCTTATGTATTTTGCCGTATCTCTACTCGTTTACTCACAAAATTCATTTTTCACTTTTTCCGTGTTTTGTGATCATAAGTAGTGGGAAAATGCCGATTCTGGGACACTAGAAAAATCGTAATTTTAGTATTTCAGCTCTAGTGGCCTAACGGTTTGTCTTATCTAAAATCTGAGAGCATATTACGATAAGGAATTGGATGATATACAATTTTGGTCCTTTAACATTTTGTCGTACATCGCGCCGTTAACCCTCCAAACTGATTTTTTTGAAATTTATATTTAGATTTAGGGCCTTAGCGATTAAATAGTTTGTCCTACAACGTAAAAAAAAAACAAATTTTATAGGTCTTTTTAATATCTACAATTTTGATTCTGACATACTTTGCCGTATCTCTTTTCGTTTCCTCTCACAATACATTTTTCACTTTTTCCCAGTTTTGTGATAAATAAGTAGTGGCTTTTGGCCAACTAGAGAAATCGTAATTTTAGTATTTCAGTTCTAGCGGCTAAACGGTTAGGCCTTTCATAGATTTTAGACTACTGCGGTACTGAATTGGATGAACTATGATTTTGGTCCTGTGACTTTTTGCCGTACCAATTGCGTAAATCTCCAGACTAATTTTTGTGCAATCGCGTTTTCAGTTTTTCCACTCCACTGACAAAACGATTGGTCCTATCGAAAAATGTTGCTGAATATGACTGAAATATTTTATTAATGGCTTACAGTTTTCAGAAAATTTTGCCGTATCTCTACACATTGGCTCTCAAAACAGATTTATTACAGGATGATAAACTCAAGAGACCTTTGGTATCTCGTAAACCAGAATAGTTACCAAAAACTTGAAATTGGGGACCTTACCTCCTTTTAAGAGACTATTAAAAATATGAATTCAGCTATTGTCGGGGCTGGTGTTACTAATTTACATACTTTTAGTAAGTTCCTCCTCGGATTTTAGGAAATCTTTTTAAAATTTCACTGGAGTCTTGTGATTTCTATCTCGTTTATCAGATTTTATATTATTTCGTTTTAATGTTATTTTATTGTTTTCGTTGATTTATTGCAACAATTTTTGACGAATTTAAAAGCTTTAATTATTATTGATTGTGAATAGTGTGCATTAGCCTTTTGTTACTGTCTTGGCTATGAACTTCTTTGTTAAAGCTAACCTGTTTAATACTCGACTTTTTTATTTACAAACTAATTCAGCGAACACATTGGAGTTGAACCCTCAACAAGCCCGTTCACTGCATTAAGTTTTTACAGAAATTACGGAATTGAGCAACAAATTAGGGAGTGGACCCTCCATTCAGCATAACACCCAGAATAAATAATTATTATATCCACTCAAAATATTTCAACAAATTTTAACTACGAAGAGTTATTTAAACCGATTCATAGGAGATTTTCAAAGCTTATTTAACTATCGATTGTGAATTTTGTGTATTAGACGGCTTTGTTACTGTCTTGGCTGTTCAGTTCTTCCATGGAACTAACCAATTTCATACTTGACTTTTTATTAATTTACGAATTTAGGGACACCCAAACAGGGGGCATGGGGGCGGGGCCCCCATCGAGCCGTAGGCGAGTTTCTATATTATTCAGTCAAAAGTGTTTGTCAATGATTAATCACCTTTCAATAGCGAGATCGATTGCGGACAGAAAAAGTACTTTCCTAGTATTGTAAACTTTATCATACGCGTTTTGCAACAACTGTTTTTGAGATATTATACCAAATAAACACATTCGCTGATGTACAAGGTAAGGCACACCCCACTCCACTCATCACTGCCACAGGCCGTCAGCTGTTACTTGATACTTACTTACTTACTTGATACTTGTAGATCTCCCACTAGTAGCGCTGCTGCGCCGTGGTCGTCATTTTGGGCCTTCTTCAATCATTAAAAAACTCGTCAATGGAGTATAAAGGCCTCTTGAGTAGATGTTCCTTTAACTGGTTCTTGAATTTTGTGTCACAAGTAATTTTCTTTATTTCAGATGGGATTTTGTTGAAAAATTTTCCAAACATATATTTCGGTCCACTCTGGGCGAGGCTTGAAGATACTTGGACTACATGAATGTTCTTCTTCTGTCTTGTGTTATATTTATGTATTTCATCATTTTTTGTGAAAATGGTTGGTTTCCGCTTGGCCATCAGAGCTGCTTCCAGAATATATAAAGCTGGTAGTGTCAGGACATTTAATTCCACAAAGAGTGGCTTGCAATGGGCAAGGTATGGAGCCCTACAAATTGTTCTTATAATTCTCTTCTGCAGAAGAAGAATGCGTTGGGCTAGCGGACTATTACCCCAAAAAATTAGGCCATAATTTAAAATGCTTTGAAAGCAACCAAAATATACTTTTAAAAGGACATCTCTCTCTACAACGGGTTGCAGCCTTCTAACCATGTAGCATACAGCAGTTAGTCTTGCTGAAACATTGTCTATATGTTGATGCCATCTTAAATCATCACAGATGGTGAGGCCTAAGTATTTGACCGAAGAGTCAATAGCAACACTTTGCCCATCAAGGCGGAGTAAAGGGGCGCTGTCCAATGGTTTACGATTGTGAAATTTCAAAGCTTTAGTTTTACCTCTATTTAAAAGTAATTTATTTTGACTACACCAATCATTCACATCATTTAATCCTTTTTGCGCATTGATTCTCAGCGAGTGGTCGTCTTGCCCACTGATCAAATGGCTGATATCATCGGCAAAGAGCCAGACCTTACCCTCAGATATTGACTCGGGTAGATTATTCACATATAATAAAAATAGGACTGGGCCTAGGTTCGAACCTTGTGGTACCCCTGTATTGATAGGGGGAGAGAGGGATGATCGATATTGTCGGGTTAGCCCATCCTGCCCTGAATGCCTGACATTCACAATCTGTTTGCGATCCTTCAGATAAGTATAGATCCACTCCAGAGGTCTACCCAAAATGCCCATCGTCTTTAATTTATCCAATAGTACAGTGTGCGATAACAAGTCGAAGGCCTTGGTCATATCATAAAATATACAAAATTGCTCACCCACCAAGTCTAGTTTATCGAAAACATTTACCAAGAGGTCAAACATGGCATCTGATGTGGAGCTACATTTTCGAAATCCATACTGGTTATCAATCAGAATCTTCTTACTATCTAAATAGGGTAGCAGCCTTTTCAGAAAAATAATTTCAATTATTTTAGAGAACACACTTTGCACAGCCACAGGCCTATAATTATTGACTAGATCTTTTTCCTTAGCCTTATGTACAGGGACGACTTTAGAAGTTTTGATTCTACTAGGAAACAACCCTTGCTCAAAAGATTTATTAATAATCACAGTGAGAGGCTTAGCTATCAGCCCTTTGCAGACTCTTAATATGCTACATGGAATTTCATCAACTCCAGAACTGCTCTTAGAACTTACTTTATTAATAACATCGATTACTTCCATTTCAGTTGTAGGCCGAAGCTGAAAAACATCATCAGGAACATGGCCACTCAAACCATTGTCAAACACATTGTCAACCACAGGTCCTGTCAATTTAAGTATTTCCGACACAAAATAGTCATTAAATAAATTTGCTACACTACTAGGGTTAGTTATCAACTGATCATTGCACTTCAATGAAATATTACTACTATTTACATTATCGTCATGTGTTAAATTTCGAACAATAGTCCAAGATTCTCTACTGATGTTTCTTGAATTTTCAATCTTATTCTTGAAAAACTGCTTTTTAGTGCGCAAGAGCAGATTAGCATGTTGATTCTTGGCGTGAGAATACTCAAGTTTAGCATTGACATTGCATGAATTACGTGTACGCCAGTACAGCTCTTTCAGATTCTCCTGAGATTCAGTTACGTCATTATTCACCCATTTAACACATGAGTCGTCCTTAAAATTAAAAACTGCCTTTGGAAAACATATTTCAAATATATACAGGAAGGTGGTATAAAAATCATCAAAGATATCGTCAACATTTAAAAATTGCTCATACTCTGGCCAGGCATGTCTGGATAACAAACTCTCAAAAAGAGATAGACTTGAATTATTAATTTTCCTTTTTTCAATTTTTTTCTTCACACTGGGACAAGAAACATTAAGTTTAAAAAATATTATGCTATGGTCGGAAAGCATAGGAGGTAATAGTTCAAGTGAATATGAATGGTCTGGCATATCCGTAATAAGATAATCAAGTTGGCTAGGCCTACCTGTTCTTTCGTTGACCCTGGTGCAGGACTTAAATGAAACATGAAGGTTGTTAGATTGTAGAACATCATTCAGACATTCTTTGTCCCACGTTTCTTGAAGGTTGTCTACATTCAGGTCTCCACACATGACGATGGGCAGATCACCGTAATAAAGTTTAATTTCACTTAATGCATCTTCAAGCAATTCGATGAATTGGAGAAAATTTTGCCTTCTTGGCGGTCTGTAGATATTAATTAACACAAATTTGAATTTCTTACATGTAACGATGGCTCCACAACATTCAAAAATGTCCTCAACAGACCTCTCATTTATTTTGGTAATAGGACTAATATTTATTGAGTTATCAGTCCGTTTAAGAATTGCAACACCACCTCCTAACCTATTTATTCTACAATTATCTGATATCATAGTGTAATTTTCAATCTTAAAACTTTTATTTTTGTCTTTGTTCAACCAAGTTTCAGCTAAACATATGATTTCAGGTTTACTATCAATAAATAAAGATTCAATCATTTCAATCTTATTAAACACAGATCTTATATTTACAAAAATTATTTTAAGTTGACTAGGGTTAGGCCTATTATCCTTAATTAACTCTGTACCCCTACAAACAACAGAGTTTAATGAGAGTTTTTTTCACTTGAAACACTTGACCCTGTCACATTTATAGGCTTATTCCCAGGCCTATTTCTCACAAAGTTTCTCCTGGATTGAAGAAAGTCATTTATTAAAATACCCTCTGGCCATTTTTCACAATCAAGAACTACCTTCGCATACTGAATTGGGAAGCCTACCTTGAAAGACTTGTATGTTGGATACCTAGTATTAAGTTCCTCACAAATCACGGGCTTGTTGCCGCACATATTACTTACGTAATCTTCAATTGCCTTTTTGTTTGTGTTCGTATCAAACCTAGAAACGAACAACCACTTTGTTTTTGAAACCACGTTTAACACATTAGTGCTCGTCTTTCCCGTGCCGAACAGCGGCTTTCTATGTCTTTTATCTTCTTTTAACTGTTTCTTGTTGCGGTATACAGTAAAACCTTCATTCGTATTGTTGCTACATTCATTAACGGTCTTCAACTGATTGTTAGCCACTGACACTGATTCAGCATAACTCATAACATTTACTTCAGCCACGTTATGAGAATCCACAAATTCAACATCAACACTCTCGCCATCATGTTTTAATTGGATGACGTCATGGTTGTCTTCAGGTTGGCCAACTCCACGCAACGAAATTTCATCATCAATCCCATTTTTCCCCTTCGAAGAGTATGGTGTTTGATCAACTTCTAGGGAATTTTGTTTCTCATAGGTTAACTCCCTGCTCACTTTCATTATATTTTGTTTCTTCTGCTTCTCAAAGGCATAAACTTCCGGTTTGCCCTGAGCCACATTGCATATTAACCTATTATTTACATCAGAAATACTATTAAGTTTCTCATTTATTTCCTGGTTACTTCTATTTAAAGTCCCAACCACCTGGTCACCGGTGACCGGTAACGCAACAAGACACAACGATTAACCGACTCGGAAGCGGGTCACTCACTTGCAGCGGGCAGTTAGAGTGAAAATTCCCATCAGAGGATAAATTAATCGCGCAAACCGGTGTTGTGTTGTAGCGTGGGAAGCAGACGACACCGCGACGCCGCGCCGGCCGCCGGCCCCCGGCGATCGGTAAATCACTGGAGAGGGTCGATAGGTCGAGGAGTCAGTACTGCTGCCTGTGCGGCGGTGGCGGTGGATTGATTTGGAATAATTGAGTGACCGATTGATTCATTGTAAAATTTTAACCCGTTGTATTATGTTTTAAAGTTTAGAGACCAGTAAACTACAGTGTGTGCCGTTTGATGTTTTATGGTGCCAATTTTGTGTCTTCGGATAATTATTCAGACAGAATAAGGTAGCAATAAAGATCAAAAATTTTTTCTTCTTAAGTCTTATTAATCAACATAATAATTAAAACGAATTATGGCGATTTAACTTATTTTTCATCTCTATTAAATCTTGATGGCAAAAATACTAAAATAAGTTTTCCAAAATTTAATGATTTGTTTGATTCCTGACAAAAAATGGAAGTGTTTCAAACACACAACAATATTGTAGTTAATCCCTCATATCCCGTGTCGCAATTGTCTACACGGGTTTGACAGCTGTGTTGTTGGCATTGTTGCTCCTCTTTTGTTAACCACACGTTGTCGGTTCAGATCTGGGTCTAGTGGTTCCTAAACGGTAACTGACAATGCAGCCAATCGCTCAGTACCTGGTAAACCTCAATAAATAAATTACGCTGCCAAATACAGACATGAATCAAATTCACTGGAAATATTTATTTGTGTGGTTAGAAACGGCTTGTTGAAACAGCCTGTCGCAACGAATTTGAGGTCTTGATGGTGTTATGACATTGGTTGATTTGAATTATTAGTGTGGTAGATTTTAGTAAAGGGAACAAGCCAACAAGCTACCTTCGACAAAAGATTTGAGGGTAAGACGTAAAACTCTTATTGGAATTTATTTTAGAGTCATGCTTTGTAAACAATTTTAAAACATTATGGTATACCAACTGATCCAAAATGTAGGTAAATATTGTTACAATGTTAAATGAGTTTTGGTAAATTAAACGAAATATCAGTTAGTTGTAATTCATGTTATTTGATTGATTTCGTGAGTATTACACCAAATTATAATAAAAAAACTTAATCTAGAACTGTCTTGAAAAGTCTTATGATTTCCATTGCTTTCTGTGCAATTAAAAACATTAAAGTAGTAATGGTAGGCCTAGCCTAATTATTGAGCTAGGGACTGCAAGGATGCAGTTTTCAGATCAACGGCTCCTTTCCCTTAGTCAATTTCTTTTATCATTGTTTCTAGGCAAGGTTAATTTATCAAAATAGAACACAACGAAATCACTAGCCAGCTCCAATATCATATAAAAGAAACAGCAACAGCTTCTGTTCTGCCAACTATCAACCCAATATTTCCCATAATCTAAACTGCCCCGCAACTTAACCGCCCGGGTAGCTCGGCTATCGAGGCGGTAATGAAGGCATTTCTCCTCAGATAGGGTAATTAGCCGTATTATCTGGGGCCTTGTAGAGATAGCGAGCGCCGTGCAGTTTACACACCTGATAGCGCGGTGTAGCCCGCACTGCTGCTGTAAAGATTAAATATCCCAATCACTTTATTTACTCGAGTGGAACCATGTGCAGATAATCTATTGGGTTTGTTCTAGATAGAGGAAATTAATTAGTTGTTTTTAGATCAGTAGGTGAAATCGGAATATTAAAAGGTGAGTGTAGGTCTAGCCTTTTAGAGTTTTGAAAGAAACAGAATTTATCTAAAGCAATGTGTAAATTTGTATAATTAATCTAGTGTTAATATTTTATTGTTTCATCAATTATTTTAACTACCGCATTGAAGGTTCTCAACACATGGTTTGCTATTTCAAAATCTCATATGTAAATGAACGTAGGTGGAAAAAGTCTGAAAACTGTTTAATATCTTTCATATTATTTAAGCAAACCTAAAACTTTGCAAACTGATTTTGAGTTTGAATGTCTACTTTCCAAAGTAGATATTGTCCTTTAACCCCTAAAGAGGGACAGTCCACAAGGTCTACAATTTAGTAGAAAATGTTAAATGTAAGCATAGGTCAAAATGTACAGTGCATCAAATTAAATGAATAGAGAATATGGCTGAAAACCCGACCTCAAAATGACGACTGAGTAAAAATGGCAGGCGATCAAACTTAGCACTAAAATCATATTGCCGAAAACAAAAAATAAATAACACCGAATACACTCAACCTTTTGAGGTCGGGTTTAGACAAATGGCTTAGAATGCAAAGCCCTTTAAAATTATGTATCATAACACAAGACTATGTATCATATGATACATAACATGGGAAATTTGAAGACGTGTGTGGCGGAGCCCTATTGTTGGGATGATGGAGAGTATCCATCGTAAAATTTTATGGAGTTTTCACATCAACAGCTTTCAAGAACTTTTTGTTACATCCTAAATAATTGTAAAAAGAATGATAAAATGGTCAAATGGTGAATGATAAAATGGTAAAATTTCAATCCGAAATAAATCGTAGGTCGATGCTGTTTCCTTGGCGTCTTCCAATAGGAAGTCCCCTAAATGAACTTTTAAGAAAACGTATACATTGGCCTATGTCCTATCATACATAATTTTTAAAGGTTTTGAATTCTGAGCAATTTACCACAAACCCGACCTCAAACGGTTGAGTGTATCGGCAGTTATTGCATTTTTTGCTGTCGGCAATATGATTTTAAAATTTAATTAGCTACGTTTAATTTATTTGAGAATAAAAAAAATCATTTTTGAATTTTTTATAACGCACATAACTTTTGACATTTTTTTGCATTTCTCAAGGAAATAAGTGGTGTCATTTGATTAGGTATTTTATTCTAAATAAACCATGCACATTTAATCAAAGTCATTAGAACCATTTCCTATGATTGTGATTTTTTCTAATTTCGGGGATGAACTGACCTTAAAAAAAAAAAAAAAAAAAAAAAAAAAAAAAAAAAAAAAAAAAAAAAAAAAAACACGATTGTTAAATAATTAATATTAAATCGCACTTGCTGCCTTGTAGAGGAACTCAAGGTTGCATCGTCTCTTGGCTGTAGACCACGGACAACAATGCGGACTGTGAATCAGCTGATTACGATCTCCAGCTGATCAGCTGATCACAGTGATCACGTGACCTGCTGTAAACCACGCCGTTTCAATAATAACAGTGTTGTCTCGAGTGTCGATTGAACGCTACGGCTGGCCATCTTATAAAATCAACAGCCGCCACTGTTGTTAGGCCCACCGACTACTGTAAACATAAGTTATCCGTTGGTGATAAGGGAACAGTAAAATACCACGTTAATGTGATATTAAGAGGGGAACTCACTGGTGAAACGGACAGCGTTTAGTTGGTGGTGATGATAGTGTTTTGTGTGATCGGGGGTTTGTTTTTAGATTGTTCGAAAATAATTCATAAGGGAAAATCCACCGGAACGAGCAGATTTATAAAAGATTGAAGCGGCGATGGACATTTCTAATTTGAACGAAAGCTACTAACGCAACACAACTGGTGATTCAGTGATTAAAAAATGTGGGTGATTTATTATTTCTCATGAGAACCTACACCATACTCTTAGGAATGTTGGTTTGCTTCATTGCTTCAACTTAAATTTCAACTACTTAAATTTACAAAACACATAGAAGAGAAAATTAATTTTGCATAAACAACACTCTCCTATATAAATGCGATAGAGAAGTTATTGAAACTAGAAAGTCTACACAGTACATACGGTTTCTTTTCCATCAAATTGAAATTTAGTGTTCACTTCCAACTAATCCAACGAGGATAATGTTTCCGGGAGGTTTTATCTTGTAATCACGAATACGCGAATCGCCGCGAGCCGCTGGCCAGTGCGGGCGAGCCGCCCTGGTCGGTGGGTATGTAAAGGAACTGGTTCTGATACTGCAAGTTCTGGTCTGGTTTTTGTGCGAAATATCTCCTAATAATTTCAAACCATAAAACGATCCGAGAGTCCGCTACTCAACACCGCGCCGATTTATGCCACGCCGCTGCGCCGCTCGACGAGGAAAAGAATGCGATATAATCTCCCTGTTAATCTCCATGCACTGCATCTTAATCTCCATGCACCGGTGATTCATTTATGTTTGTTTGGATCATTGAATGAGTTTGTGCGAAAAAACTGCTGTATTTGTGCTGCCAAAGAGGAGTTTTAAACTTATTAATTTACTAAAAAGGTGTTGCAACAAATTTACTGTGGGATCATCATTGCAAAATATGAATTTGCTTGTTTGGTGTAATTTCACATAAACGATAGATATATTTAAAAAGTGGACAAGTAGTCGAATGCTTTAATTTTACAGCCCAAATTGTTATCAACGACAAAATTACACTTTGACTGACAACCAAGGCGCTTTGCATAGAATATTATTTAAAGTGATCATCTAAATGGTAAAATTTTTGGATTATGAATTACTTACGAGCTATACAGTACTATAAATCCTAACATGACCAAACAGTGTTTACATCCATTAATCACTTATGTCATTACTCATAATGTACAAAGTATTAACTTTTTAAAGGTTTTGTTATGGCCAAACACAGACCAAATAAATCTTCAACGCTGATTTACATTGACATGAGAGACAACTTTCTGTTATTACACAAAATGTACAAGTCCCCATTATCGGACCGGTCCTTTCCGACCGTCGTCCAAAGTGATCAATTATCAGCCGTGACAGAAGCCTAATAAGATGAAATATTTCTACAAATTGACTGAATTAGTTCCAGATTTCAGTTTGGCAAACCTCCCTTGACTTGTGTATCGGAACCGTCAGTAGTTGTCAACATCCTTGCCGATGGAATATTAATGTTTTCAAAAACTGGAATGAAAAGGAGCGCCCGCTTCCGCAAACAGATATGTAAATGGGTGACAGATTTGATGAAGATTTATTTAACTGTTGAAGGAAATCGCTTTATTAAGTAAATATTTTTATTTTTCTGTCGGAGTTTGTCTTTTGATTGGTTCTCAAGTCGTAATTTCGAATCATTGTAGGCAGAGTTACGATTTTAAATATACAAGAACATTACTATGAAACAAAAAGGGATTTGGTTGAATTTTGGACAGTAGAAAAATAGTAGGCCTACATTTTTAGAATCCACAATTTTTCAAGTTTCTTATGTTGGTTGTATCTTTTTTGCCATTGTGATCCAACCAAAATGAAATTAGAACTGTAAAGGGATTAGTTGACTATTTGAAGGTGTCTAAAACAAACCAGGAGATGACCAATATCTTCAGTCTAAAAAAATGTTTTATACACCGCACCGCTGCATATCAGGCGGTAGAATGGTTCTGAAGCAATAATTTACATTGTAGAGAATTTCATGTGGAACCATGAAATTAACGCTATGGAATGGTTTCGAATACCTACGTACTAAGCTCTGGTAATCATCTAACCTTGTAAACTCCCGAAACACAGTACCAATTTTGACCAGGCAAGATTAAGCACGCATTAAAATGCCACACAAAACATAGCGGGTCCTTGGATATCATATTAATCAATTACCCTATTGTCTGATACCTACACTGTAACAAAGCACCAATCAATAAAACCAGGAATATCCCAGACTTATTAAATTTAAGTCTGAAATATTTCCTGTTTATGGAGGCTAAAGGGTATCAACAAACACAAGCTGAATGACAATCGCGTTAAATTAATTAAAATAACAAATTCGTACCGAACACAATAGCACGGGGAGAATGGTTGCATAATGGTCATATTGTCTCACCCACTATCGCGGCGGCTTGGGGGCTAAGATATTAATTAGGAAAAGTGTGGGTAGACAGGCCGACGTGCGCACGCGCACTCACACACGCAGGTCCGCTCAGACGGACCGACAGACGGACTTTATAATTTAATTAACGGACATTTGATTAACAAATAAAGCCCGTGTAGTGCCCACTCGTCTGGGAGAGCTCATATTTCAATGAGCCACACGCAAGCGAAGGATGTTCCCCAAATTAAATAATACAAACAGTTTCATTCCTATTCATCAGTCGTTTATCTTAAGCTGAATAATGTTGTTTGATATTGTGTAATTCTCGGGTTTGATAGTCAATTAGTTCGGACTGTTTGAGTGTTGCAATGAATGTTTGAGAGGGGAATGAATTATCTTGTAGCCCACGGTAACAGGGTATCTTATTCGTGGGAAATATTTATTTGACATACAAAGTGATTAGAAAACTAAAATTATGGGTATAATTTAAAAATATTAGCAAACAAGAATTTTTTGTCTGAAATAGTCAGCGGTGTAAAACAAAGGTGCGGATGTCTAACAAATTTCTTAAACAAAAAACCTGCTAACCCAAATCAGACAAGGACAATGCAAACTAAAAACGGCTTGCAGATTTCATCAGAAATGCAAGCTTTTGACATTTCTTCATTTGACTTAAATATTAGCTGTTTATTTAAAAAACTTTCAATTAAGATGGAAGTACGCTAATAAACTAAACAGATACAGGATTTTTTTATTTCCTTTATATTTTTGCAGAATGATGATTAAAGTTGTTGATCACCCGGATTGAAAGTGTTTTTTATGTGCTCAACCACAATTTAAATAGGAAACGGCAATTGCGCACAGAAAAAGCCACTTTCCGTCTTAGTGATGAAAACTACTATTTAATCAATCTTTCTTTTAACAATTGTTAACAATATAAAGATTTCATTATGTGTAAGATACACGCACAACATAAAATAATAACTATTGAAGCAGTAGGTATAACGTAACATATGAGGTTAGCAAATGTAGATGAGCATACAATCCGGGTTTATGTGTTTAACATTTATCTGGGCTTTATGAGATTGTGCTAAAAATTGTGAATAAGTAATTAAAAAAATTATCCATATATGTGGTAAAACTGCACATTCCTCAATTGCAACCCATTTCAGCCGTCATTTCCGCGACCAGTAAACTCGGAGGGCAAGGTGTCGGCTATCGTCGGTGCGGAATCGGAGTGACGGCACCCGATACCGCGGCCGAGATCTTTATGCGATCTGCGCACCATAAAGTGATATGCGGAATGTATGCGGTGTCTGCCCGCATCGCTGTAAGCCGATAGCCGCCGGTCCACGTGGCTTGACTACGCGCAGTCGCGGGGACGGCGCAGGCGCGGGACACCTGCGTCGTGCGTCGTGCGTCTCCGCGGCACTGCGCTTGCGCATGTCCGCCGATATTAGGGCGGTCGGATCGGGTATCGAGCATGATTCTGGTGATCACTGGATTAGCCGAGGCCTCCATCCCAGCAGTTTACTGTTTTACCCCTCCAAATCGTGCATTAGCCTACTACTGCGTTAAGAATTGCAAATTCTAAGATAAATTTGTACTTTGGGGGAAAAATTAGATTTAAAAAGTGAGTAATGATTTGATGGAAACCATTAAATACATTTTAACTGTTTACGTTTAAATAGAGTGGGCTCCAATTTTCAAAGTTTTTCAACTGTAAGAAAAGTTTTTGTTATTCGGAAAAAACCGTTACCTTTGGACCAATAAGAAAAACACACAAAATAGGCTACTGTAGTGCTCAGGTCATAGTTCTGAGGATGCCAGTTCGATCCCACAGGGGTGTTTCGGGACCCATGAGTTATCTGTTGTTGGTCTATTAATTAATAATTTTATCTAACATCGTGTCGAAGTGCAGTGCCACACATAGGCACAAAGCGGGGCCCCGGGGATGATACTTGACCCCCCCCCAACCGAGTTGTGCCAACATTCGGGAAAGAGTGATAATTTACAAACTGGCATGGTAATGTTGAATGTTCAATATAATGTTCAATGTGGCATAATAATGACACTCATACTATCGGGAAAAGGAGGAACAATATTAACAAAATTTTACACAAACATTTCGTTTTTTTAAATATACGACGGTTTGCAAGCACTAATAGGCTAATTATATTACAAGTAACATCATAAAAAGGTGCATTATGAAACCAACTTCAAACCTGATCCTTAATGAGATCTTAAACGTACAGGCTTCACATAGAAATACAGGTTTTATACCAATGAGAGCTTATGCCTTTTTCGACAAAAGTAGTGTTTAATATAAATTAAGCAATTCGTACATCAATTGATGTTCTATTATTACTATTCAGTTTTTTTTTATGTCCTTAATCTCAAAATAGTGTGATCATATGTGAGTGAGATTGACGATTAGGTGAAGCTATATCTGTTTGGCTATACGTTTTAGATTGATGATCGCAAATAAACTGTACATTTTTTGGTTTATCAAATTTAATTTAATCGTAGATAAAGTAGTGAATAAACCAATTGCATTTAGCTTTTATAATACACTCGTTTCATAAACCACTATTATTCATATACAATCAGATTCACTCTACCACCTTATTCGCGTTTTCACGTGCAATACCTTCCCAATTCTTTTCCATTAACTGTATAAAAAGAAAATATTTCTTGTACATTTTCGTTTCAAATTGCATGGTATTCTTTGTGATAATTTAATAATTAAAACCATAAGCAAATTCAACCTGAAATTAAAATCAAGAAGGGTTTTTGTAATTCGTGTAATATTATTATATCTAAAGCCCGTGGCCATTGGCCCACTAAAGGCCCCGGGGATTTTGCCCCGACTGCAAAACTTCTAATGGTATCGTACTACATCAAAATAGCAAATTAGTTTCCCTTTGTTCAAAATTAAAATAAGTGTTTTTACAAACACACTTTTGTATTTATTATTTTCATTAAGTAGACGTTGTAACCGGTATTATTCATCCCCGGAATGAAGAAACTACCTATAATCTTAATATACCCTACACAATAAATTTCAATTTCCATTACTTTAAAGCTTCTGGTGTCTTATAAACATATGAACGCAAGAACGCATGAACATCAAGAAAGAGTGCACAACGATCAAAACATAATTCGAGTGATAAGAGTTAAAAGGAGAATACTGACGATCGGTAGTTCACACTAGAAGGCGGCGTTGGCAGCAATGCAGTCGATCAGCTGATTAGAATCAACAATCATACGTTGCCACCGTAACAGCTGATTATGGTGATCAGCTGATCGCGGTAAACCGTACCTACACTCGCTACCATTATAATAACATGTGTTAGTAATGGCTGAATACAGCACTCGATCTTTCCACTTATAAAATCAACAGCTCTGACATATGGTTAGTGGCTACTGCAAATATTGGTTATTGCATATAGAAAATGCGCGAAACGACCGTTTGTGTTCTGCGCTACAATAATTTATCGGGTGTCTAAGGAGGTTTTATTCAAATTACACGTTTTGGGAAGTAGGTTGTGAATTTGGTTTCAAAATAATTACATTGGTATTACTTCGGTGTGATAATGTGTGCTGTTAAAAGTCTAGTGAGCACGTTCGAGATAAAACTTACAATAAAGAAATGCCGAATTTTAAGAATTCTTGGTTTTAACAATTGTTTATTTTCCATAAAAGTTTAGTTATAACAGACAAGTTTGACTTGACCATCTTCGTTTGAACACTGAAGAGTGCTGCACTGGAATAATGGTAACTATCTCTATTCTATATTTTTTTCTGGTAGTGTAACTAAACTGTTATCTACATTGTATACAAATCTTAAGCGTACATTAGTGACAAAATAATAAATCAATAATTAGGATAGTTAATTGGTCATAATCTGATTGAAAGCGTGCTTGTTTTTATGACTACTTGAAATCAGTAAGGGTAAGGGTAATTATTAGCTAAATCAATTAAGCTACTTAGTTGGTATAGCTAAAAACAACAAATTCTCCATTATTTTCTTTCGTTTTGCTTAACATTTTGCTTCTTGCGCAAAACTATAGATAAGGGGATAATTCGATAAAAAAATATAACGTGTTATTTATGATATTCTGACCATTTAACTTTCTCTAGTATCCCTTAAATTTCACAACACATCGATTGAAATACAACAACGACTACACTACAGCCTATACTGTTCTAAAAAAGTATTTGATTCTTCTTTTAGTAATTTTCCCTAGAGAAAATACGCTATTACGGTAGTAGCCATGGTAAGACGTAATCACAGGACCATTATTACTTTGTCATTTTGTGGTCCCCAGAAGCCAAAAACAGAGTCCGTGGTCCTGATAACTTTTGAAAAGAACCTCCAAAATTTAGTATGGAGGTGTAAAACCAGGTATATATTCATAACTTCGCGAAGCAGCTTGATCGGGTAATGGGGATGGGGTTTTGAGGTTTCAAATGGGTCAAAAATAGGTTTTTGGACCTCAGTTTTCAAAATTATAACTTTAACTTAAATATTTTAAAATAGTTTTAAAACAAACAAATTGGTATTTGAATCTTTAACTCTGCTTAACAGATTACGGAGAGAAGCAAAAAGTATGTTTTCCATGTTAATCTTACGGGAAATCCTGAATCACTCATATTTATTGACATAACTTAATCAAATTTACAATGGATACTCACTAGGTAAGGTTTATCTGATATTTGCTTACGACACCCATATGAAGGCAAACCTACATACTCACCCCAATGGGGTTTATGGGGAAAATAAAAAATTTCCGAACATTGATACAATTTGATTACCTTACCTAACCATTATATTTCCTAATACAGTAACTCACATTTTTAACATCATCCCACGGCAGTAAACCATTATACTCATTCATATGGTTTCTATGGGGAAAATACAAAACATAATCCCTTTGGAAAATCGCTGAGTATGTAGGTCTGCTGCGACGGGGGTTATTTTATTTTTCTTGGCATCTGATCTTGAGAAAAATGCTGTCACTTTGACACCCGGATATATTGTTATTTAAGTGTAATTTATCGATAAAATAACGTTCATAGCTCCTTAAAATAACTCCAATGTCTGCCACAATACGTGCGACCTGCCCGTGACGTCACATCGTGTCAGTGTGTCGCCTCTGCGCCTGAGTGTGCGTGTGTGTGTGCGTGTCAAGGCAGTCGCGTCTTCATGCGTTAAAGATCAATCAGCGCTCATTACAATCCGCGTAGGGGAGGACGGGTCTTGTTTCCTTACCGGACAGCTGACGGACGACGCCGCGAGAACGGATGGCCGACGCGGGTTCGCTTTTTCCACCGGATTGACGGACAATTTTCCTCTTCTGACGATTCCCGATCGCTAAATCGTCTGTTTTTGCCAGGTGTGCAGTGCTTGTAGGACTGAGCGGTACAAATGAGACATGATTTGGCTTATATGGGTTCTAGTTGGGAGGACGAGATTGAAAATTTATTTTTCTGGTATGAGGGACCAGAAGCTGAACGTGATTTACGTATTTATATTTTGAGAATCAGGTTTGTTAGGGTGTTTCGCTAGCTTAACATTTATCGTATTGTTCTCTAGTTTCATGACACACATATTATAAATACAACATTTTAGGGTGGTTGAACATTTTCTTCAGACAATTATTATTGTATATCTAACCAAATAACTAAGGCGATGATTTTATGAATAAAATGTTAACAAATTATGATTCAGATAGTTTTTTGTAGCGCTTTCGCCTCTATTTTCGGATGGAAATCAATCCAAACACAATGTAAAGAAGATAATTTAAAGATTGTATGCATAAAAAATGAAACAAAAATACAGTTCTTAATACTTTTTAGTGTTATAGTTAGTTTTGTTAAGCTAAGGCTTCAAGTGTATATTATCAAAAGTATTGAATCACTTATACCACAATTGTAACCCCCTTGAACTCAATATTTAAGCTCTTGACAAGATAAGATAAAATTTATTCATGGTTTATGCCTCCAGAATCGTTTTGATCTAAATAACAGGTTACTAACCTTTAACCGTCAACGATCCTTGTTGAATCACTTCTTATGGTGACTCGAGTTTCTGCCTTAAAAGGCCATTATCAAACCGCGTAAGATTGTCAAACACTTACTCCATTTGGAGGTCGTCAAAAAATAAAAAGATACAAACAGTCCACATTACACTTAACATTTAAACACACGAAACATAAAAAGGACAGTCCCGGCCGGCCGCTCATTATCGAACTGGTTTGCTCGCACCGATTGTAGCGTTATCAGAACGTCTTGTCCCCCTACCCCCTCCACTGTCAACAGAGGCCTTTATGATATCCCGATTCCGTGTCAAATCTATAACACTGTTGAAAAGTACATTGGCTCCAAAACTCAATTTGTCATTTAAGATGTTATTTGGATCCGCTTTATATGCCTTATATATCTCAAATTCTTCTAGAGAATAGAGATAAGGCCCCTTTTTACATTTATGTAATACCTTCATGTTTTCAGTAGAGCTTCGGATGCTGTGATTCATTTCACACAGGTGTTCAGCAAAGGTAGATTTTTGCTTCTGCAGTCGGGGTTTAGGTAGGTGTTCTTTGAACCTTGTTTCAAATGATCTTCCGGTTTCACCTATATAAAATTTGGTACAATCGGAGCATTCCAATCTATATACGCCGGTGCCTGTAGTTTTGTTTAATTCAGAACTATTAATTTTTTTTCTGCGGTTTTATGAGGTTTCCTATTTTATTTGACGTTTTGTAGGCCAATTTAATGTTGTGGGGTTTAAGCTCTCGTTGTAGTGAATAATTTAAATGTTTGCCGTATTCTATCGATACATATTTCGTTTTTCCGGGTTGATCTTGTTGTAAATCTAGGGGTTTCTTGGGTTTGGTTTTATTTTTTATGATCCTGTCTACAATGGTACTTTGGAATCCATTAGCAACGGCTATGTATTTTATTATCTTTAATTCGGTTTCATAATCTTCCTTACACAAAGGCATTGACAGTAATCGGTGTACCATGCTATTGTAGGCTGACATTTTGTGTGATTCAGGATGATATGATGTATAATGGATGGTACTGTCTGTTGTTGTGGGTTTTCTAAAAATGCTATATCTTAATCTTCCGTTCTCTTTTGTTACTGTTGTGTCCAGGAAATTTAATTTGTTTTTTTCTTCTAGTTCCAATGTAAATTTAATTTTAGTGCCAGTATTATTCAGGTAGTTTTTCAGAATTTCAACTTGCCTTTTATTGCCATTATAGACAATAAATGTATCATCTACATAGCGGTGATATGACTCAATTTTTGGCATGTATTTATTTGTCTCTGAGAAAATGTAATGGTTTTCAAAGAAGTTTAAATAAATTTCAGACAATATACTTGAGAGTGGTGAACCCATGGCAAGGCCATCAGTTTGATTGTAATATTTTCCGTTAAAATAAAAGTAGTTCTGACTTAAAACCAGTTCTAACAGAGTCATTATTTCTTCAACTTGATCTGAGTTGAGATTAGAGTTCGATAATAAGTTGTCTTTAGCTATGGCCAGAGTTTGTTTAATAGGAATGTTGGTATACAAGTTCACTATATCTAAAGAGGCTATTGTTCTATGGCTTTCTAACCTTAGGTTCTTTGTTTTATCTACAAAGTCTAAACTATTTCGTAGGCTGTAAGTTTTTTCCCAAGTAATATTCTCTCTCAAACCTGCCTCCAAATGGAGTAAGTGTTTGACAATCTTACACGGTTTGATAATGGCCTTTTAAGGCAGAAACTCGAGTCACCATAAGAAGTGATTCAACAAGGATCGTTGACGGTTAAAGGTTAGTAACCTGTTATTAAGATAAAATGTTTCCAAAATTTAATATTTTTAGTTATTGAAGAGAAGTTCCTAACAGCGAAGTTGAGTCCCAAACATGAAACATAAAAGTTCTAACCTACTTTTTATTTTGTAACTAATTACTGTATAATGTTATCTGACTTTACACAAAAACATAGATTTTAAGTATAAAATGATTAAGCAATTATTGGATCTACATTCTTTAACTACAATCAACGCTCTCATACAGCTCCAAATAAATTGACTTGCATAATTATTCCCAGAACCTTTAATCGAACCAAGGAACCACCTCAACATATGGCGTGCTCAAATTACTTTTCACTTAATTCAAGCCAATCACGCCATCAAACAACCTCTCATCTTCCCATATAATACTGCGGGTTGCGGTTTGCCGGCGAAGGCTCTGCGTAATAAATACAAACATATTAGGGGTAATGTTTCGGCGATTATTATCATCCTTATTTGAACGAAACGGCCTTGACGTGGACGGTGGAGATTGGCAAATGTAGGCTAATAAACAACAATGAGCAGAAGTGGCGCCGCATGTTGGCAGTTGGGCAACACCCGCTACAGCTGTAGAGGTCGGGGTACAGGTAGAGGTCGGGGTACAGGTAGAGGTCGCTACAGGTAGAGGTCGCTTAGTAACCTGCCTCCCCGCGGATTGGGAAGGAAAGTGGTGTTCCCAAACAGGGTTTATAATTATTGCTAAATGTGAATAGTCATCACGAAAGGGCTCACAAAAGGTTATAAAAATTTCATCCATAGAACTTCAATATAATAACAAAAATATGAAGAATTTCATTGGTCCAGAGAACTAAGGTCAGAAGTACCTGCTTATGCTAATGCAGTGAATTAATTGTCCAAATTTGTGCTTAGTACTCGTATGAAGGAACAGAGGCTCGATTAGAAGACTTACTCAAATATAAATTTCAAGAAATAAAAACACGAGTATCGAATTTTCATGAAAGAATTAGCTGTTTTCATAAGAGAAGTTGTCTTCTCTTAAATTGAGTGAAAGTACACGGTGGGTTTTGGGAGTTAATTGCAAAATAACTAGCGTATATGCGCCTCTCAAACTGCAACCAATGACCCCCAAATGTCTAATATATAAGCAGACATTATAGCTACATCCTGCATATCGCCCACAATTTGTGTGAACAATCATTAGTTCTCAAATACCATTCAAGTTTTTTTTTCTAAATATAACTTATCAAATGTTAAAAAATAAACTCAACATCTTCGTCGTGTTAAAATTGAACTCAGTCTTTATTTTATAAGACTGAAACCATCGATAATTCTGAGTATACATTTCTACTGCCAAAGTGCTTTTATAAACAGATACTCTTATTAGTATACCAATATTATTATTAACAATGTCATAATTTGTATTGAATAAAACTTAAATTTTAGTCCACAGGCAAAATTGTATTACCAAGCTTAGAATAATTTTATTTCCATCGATTTGAACCATTTACGCATACCTTGATTTATTTGAGTTGCCTTGTTTGTACCTCTAAGGATTGTACCTCTAAAATAAATACCCAAGGCTGCATTTCTTTATGATTTTTTCATAATTTACAGCTTTAAACAATAGTATCTTCTTTTATCGCCCTAGCAGAATTCACACCGGATCTAGAGAAAAAGCGGTACCGCGGAACGTCCGCCACAACAACGGTATAATCTCGGAGCATTGTTGCGCGATCGCGTCGACTATGACGAGTGTTACGTCATCGCCGGCGGCGCGTCTCTCATGCGCATACGCCGGCACGATCTCATTACCATTAGCCGCCCTAATTGATTAATGAGCTTTCAATTATGGGTTTGCAAGAGAGATGTGAGCAACAGAAGCCCCGAGCGTCGGCGGCGTTTCGGCCGACAAACTAGAAACTGGCACAAAGCTTTTGATAAATGGCCGCACTCCTGGAAACCAGTTCGGAATATCTAATAGATAGATTTTATAAGTTTATTCTGCAGGCTATTAATGTCCTGGCTAGCGGTAAAAAATGGGAGAGGGGAATGGGAAGGACGAAGGGATCTATCGGATTTTTTATGTGTAGGTAATCCACGTCAGGTATAATCGCCATTGATTTGTTGAAATGTGATAAATTTTGGTATTACCATATTGCATGTGCAATTTAGTTTTACGTAAAAAATTATATTTTTTCGCTTATGATTAGTTTAGGGGTTGTTTATAATAACAAAGTAAACCTAGCATAAAGTCACAAAGAATCGTGTACCCGTTAAAAGTTAATGTGATTGGGTTTCCTATATAAATCCAAAGTCAAGCTACACAAAATGTATTTTCCTCGTCTTTGGAACTTCATAGACAGTTTTGTAAAATAAAACACAATGCATAAAGCCTTTCTTTATAAATTGCCCCGTGACAAACTTCAATATTGTTTTTATTCCATAGCTTACTTTTAAACCATGTAGATTTTCACGAGATTTTCATCGTAGAATTAAATATGTACCAATAAAAAGGGAAACTGCAAAATTGTTAATCACTACAATCTTTCTATTCCAAATTGGTTTAACTAGTGCACGTGTTGTTCGACATCGAGCAATTTATTTTGATACAATACAAAATTAATATTCTCCATGTTATTCTAAAGGGGAAATTTCAAATTTAATTTGTGCATAGCACCCTTTTTTTAAGTCTAATTCTCATCAATTTTTGGCGGAAACAACTATGGACCAAGCCCTCCCTATCCAACGACACCAAAAACTTGGAAATCGGTTGAGAATTGTAGGAGGTGTTCTCAACACTAAAACCCCTTAGCCTTAGCGTATTAAATAAGTATATAAAATAGCTATATTAAATATAACTATAAAGTTATATTTAAATATTTAGGTGTATTAAATAAGTATTTATATATAAGTTAACCTTTTGTATTTTTACAGCAGCCAATAAATTATATAATTTGGAGGCAAAGAATTCCAAGTACTCTCCTTCATATGAAGTTCGATATTTAAGAGCTCTCTGTATCCGGTGCAAATGTTACTTACAGCCGTAAAGGCAGCTAGCCTTATTCAAACTAGCCGCCAAGTGCACTCTTCCTAACCGCATTCTGCACATCAAACTGGATCACATCTCTATAAACCCATGTAAACATCCTCGACGTGTACTCCTCGCATCCGACATCCAACAATTACATCCGACACGTGGCACCGGAACACGAACACGATTCATTAAGTAAAAACGCGAATATACCGGACAGAAGCTGATTATTTATGATAAATCGCCTCCGGAGAGGAATACAAATCAGTTGGGTAAACACGCAGACGTAAGCCCGGAGTCGTTAATCACCGACCGATAAACCCGGTAGTTCTGCGACACGCATCGATGCGGCATCTGGAGTCGCGTGATTAATACATTTATGCTAAGCGCTCGTATTTAATCCGGCCGGGATTTAATATGACGACGCGACAAATCCAGTTATACACGATAGCATCGGCTTGACGCGCGGCTTCTGGAAACGAGATTTATTGAAGGCGAAGCCGCCGCAAAGCTGAAGGTGGACTGTAACAGGCATGTAACAGGTGACCGGAGATTAATAGGCTCCGAGATGAATGCTAGCGGAATATATTTTTTATTTGTTAAATCTTGTCATTTGGGTTGTGCGATTGCCGATGGATCAAAAAACAAACAAGGCCAATTTCGGAGACGAAAATGTCTCGACCAGTAAGCCGCTGAAGACTTTAGGACACCAAAGAAATAAGTGGTAGGGTTAAAATGGCATTAGGAGCATAGAAGAATTTTTCTCTCCTTTTAAGTTCAAAGGAATATATTCATACAGAGTAAACCAGTTGTCAGTCACTGGTAATTTTCTTACCAGAGGAGACGGCATGTAATAGGTGACGGGAGGAGACTGTATCAGGCGGTATGTAACATCGGACTTAAAAAGACTGTTTCAGGTAACCTGTAACAATTGACTGCCTAGTATAATTTGCTTTGAGGTGAATCTCAAAACACAAAAATTTGCTTTTTTCTATACATCTTACCATATTGGTAGTATGATTTCCGATACTTTAGAAAATAAACCAGGGCACTCCCCGAGATACAAAGGTTTAGTTATGAAGCGCTGAAGACTGTTAGTTTGTTGGACATTTAGGAATACTGTACACATAGACACGGCAAATTCGAAGACGGTTGCAACTTAACTTTTTGATAATTTGAAATGAGAAATAAATGGTTTCCTCTATTGCACTATGAGAACAATCAATAATTCTCCGTATATCTAGTCTGAAAGCCTACTTTCAACTGGGTTTTGAACCATGAAATCAGTGGGTGCTCGGAAAATTTTAAATTACTTTTTAGCAGATCTATAGGTAGAAAAACCTTATTCTCTTACCGTTGTCATTCTTTAGATGATATCATACACCTATTGGGTTTGAAAATCTTCAATACTTTATGTAGTTATTTCATAAAAATACCTACATTTTGTTGGATTTGATGTCACCTTGGTGCCTGAATAAATATTAGAACCCAATTGCTTTTCCGTCACAGAATTGTATTTTGATTGACTGGCTAGTATTCAATAATAGTTGGAAAAGTAAATTTTAAAATGTTTCGCAAACGAAGAGCAAGTATCTAAAACACCCGAGAAAGCAGTGGTTGCGTGCCGGGGTGCGCACGGTCTAAATAAAGGCTGCTTCGGTCTTTTATGACCGTTTACCGGACTTCACAGGGCCGACAGCCGCATTATGCTTATTACCAGGACATTCTCGCTTTTTCGGGTTTACTGTTACGGGTAAACACCAAATTAGCAGCTTTAGACTGATGGGTTTTAAGGGGAATTTCTCGTGCGTATTATATAATGGCGCGTGAACGTATGAAGGCTGTCGGCCCGGATGAATTTGGAACTCGGTGCAGATTCAATGTGGTTTGGTTTTGAAGAAACTAAAAAATAGCGTGCTTGAATTGGGGATAATGGAAGTTTGATGCATATAGATGGAATGGTGACTGACACTAATCATCTCCATAGCAAAAAGTTTCAACCAGTTTTATGTCTTCTTTTTTGTAGTTTGCTTCGATCAGTCGTGACTAAAACTTCAATTTATTTAATTATTTTAGGAGCGTTTCATACATTTTTATGTTCATTAAAAATCTTAAACTGTCATTAACTTTAATTAGTTGTCACATTAAACAGAATCACATTGATCGATACGTGTTAAGTTCATAGCAGTTTTATTCGTTGTATGAAATCCTAAATTCCATCCCAACCTAAAGTTACTAGATCGTCCTCACCATAACAGTACTTTCAAGAAGCATCACACCACTTACCGACGTACTTCGCAGTTTCCCCATAACCATCAAACTACTCCTTATTTTCCCATCAATAGACAGTTCAACTGGAACTAAAATGGGAAATACTACCTAAACGAGAAGCGAGAATATAAACTGGCCACTAGTTGACGATCATCTAGACTTTGATAGAGCGGGCGGTAATGAAAGCAGCTAAGGTAAACGTTCGCCGACAAAGCTATGCATCGAGACCAGTGCTATCTGACCTAACATGAGCTAACCGGTACTATACATGCGGCCGACTCAATCGCACATTGTATTATACCGGGTAGAGTCCGCTAGTGTAAATAAGCTGGACCATTGAGTAGACTTTCTAGCTTATTTAGCTTCTTGTTGTAGCGTTCGTGCCATTCAGTGTAGTATAGGTAGGGTAGGTGGAATTACTTGTGGGTTATATGGTATTGTTTAGTGAAATTGTCAAGTACACAAATACCTGTAAGAGGTTTTGTTGGAAAAATAACTAAAAGGCATCTAAGAATAGTTGTAGCCTATTACCTCGAAATGATAATTGCGCTAAAATCTCTCAACATGTTTTCCCCCATACATGATTTTGGATTTTTAAGACAGCTTGCTTAGTATACTATTCTTTTAATTTAAAGGCTTTTCATCCATATAAGTTAAAGCAGTTACTACCAATATCTAATAGGAATATTTTGTCAATGGTTACAATGCAACTAGTGAAATGGACAAGAATATATATTTCGTTCTTTCGCATGAGAAGAATAAAAAATGTTATATTTAAAGGCATCTCACCTAGCATTTGTTGTTGTTGTTGTTTTTAATTATAAATATTCAACTATGAGTTACATTATTATTTATAACTTTAGGTAAACATTAAAACATTTCACTTAGGTATTGATTTTATTGACAAGTTTACAAGTACCTTTGTTGAAAGCTTTTAATACTTTGTCTGATGTTTTGCGTAACATTCATGCTTATCCATGCAATTTAGATAATGCCTTTACATGTTTGATTCTGTGTTTCAAGCTTTGTGCTTTATATTCGAATGAAATCAGCATAAAAAATCAGTGCTCTTATAATACTTCATTTTGAAACAGTAGTCACTAGGGCGTCCACGTTTCGTAAACTTTACAAAATCAGAACAATAAAATGTTTATTTTAGGGCGGGCCACACTGATCTTTTAGTTCATCCCCATCGTTGTTTGTTTTGGGTCTAGTTGCCACTTGTCATTAACGATGTTATCTAAGAAGAAACTCACGCAGATAGAACCGAGAACAGGGCTTCAACCATTCTCTGTGGAAACGTTAAAATCACACTGTAGTTAATGCACAGAAAAGTGTGATCCATCCAGACGCATGCAAAGTAGAAGGTAAAATAGTTCCATTCGTCTAGCAAGTATCAGCACGGTAGTTACCAAGCGGACACCGTTATTAACCAGATCAGACTGTTGTGCCTGGTGTGATTTATCGGCAATGTTGGCAAGGGTCATGTCGGGGGCGAGCCGTGTCGGCGCAGGAAAGGTCACGCGTGCGGACTGCGGAGTGCACATGACGGAATGTGCACAGATAAGTCAAAACTAGAGGCGTTGCCAACTAATTAGGAATCAGTAAAACAACTTTTCAAATAATTGAGAATCGTAATTAGTGAAAGTGGAGTTGAGTAAGGATATCCTCTAGGATATCCTCATGGTCCTCCTAGGTGTTTTGTTCAAATGACTTTTGCCAATACTTTGCCAATTGATTAAATAATCAATTATTTAATTGATCGAATCACTTATTCGATTATAAAATTATAATCGAAAAAGTGGATGAAAAAATTTTTGATTGGTATGCGAATTAGTTTTAGGCTACAAACGACTATAAATTCGGCCTTTCTTCTACGAGGTTTTGTTAAAGTCGTAAATCTGTTATCACTTACGAGGTTTAATCCCTAAGTGAAGTAATTGGATCTGGATCGCCGCTTCTGAAGCATCTTCTTATTTCTATCAGTGTTTCGTCTGTTATGTCCCTTTTTCTCTAGACATACTGAACCGATTTTTAGATTAAGGTGTTATTTTAAAGGTTAGGATATAGAGCGTGTTAGCCAAATTAAAAACTTTAATCGTACGATTTTATAAATGTGAATTGTAAGTTAACAGCTGATTACTTTCAGACGAAGTTTTGAGTCAGATTGTAAACAATAAAAGATCTCTGTCACTTCATAACCAACATACATGTACAGTAGGATAGTTTCTCTCATACAGAATCATAAAATGCGCAATTTTCGCATGGGCCACCTCGTTTTCTGTATTCTCAGATTTTTACAAAACTAGAATCGAATCACTAGTAGTTCGCTAAAGCTTAGATTCTATGGCTCTTCCTAAATCTTGTCAGCGCACTTTAAAAAACAAACTAAGTTTTTCTGTATTTTTAATACCTAATTTGTATTTCTAAACTATCATCAGATGGTGTATACCTACATAGAAGAAAGTTTAAGGCCTACTCAATAAAGCTTCAAAATAAATCCATCTCGCTAAAGCCCCGTTTACACGCTCCAATATATCGGTGCAATCTGATCGGTACCAACCATATCGTAGCGATAATCGGAGCGTGTAGACGGGAGATCGTACCAATATATCGAGGTTGGACGAAAAATGAAAATTTCATTTTTCTGGCTAGATTGACAACGATATCGCAAGGTTGGAGCGAAAGGTTGGAACGTGTAAACAGCGCTCCAACTTAATCGATGCGATCAGTTCTGTAGTTGTAAACGGAACATCAATCTCCAATTATCGCTACGATATGGTTGGTACCGATCACATCGCACCAATATATCGTAGCGTGTAAACGTGGCTTCAATCTCCAATTTATCGCACCGATATATTGGTGCAATCAGATCGCACCGATATATTGGAGCGTGTAAACGGGGCTTAAATCATCACACCTAAACTCTAAACTAACTCATCAGAAAAATCATCTAAACTAACTCACCTAACTCATCAAACCTAACTAAACCTCATCTTAACTAAAAATGTGCACTGCATTGTTTACAATATTTTATTGTCAAAACAATATTGTGTATAAACCATAATACCGTTAGTGTTTACCTACACTACAACATAACATTTACATATTGTCAACACATGATAATACTGTTCTTAAAATTATAGCACAACTTCCACACAATCCCATCTTACACAACGACTTCATCCATGTTACCTACGCCTTCCATAGGACGTTAACCACTACCAGAGATGCGGCGATGATAAACGTCATATCCGGACAGTGTCGTATTTCGTGGTAGCTAGCATGCACAAGTACACAATACATCAGGCCCGGTGTCATGGTATGATATATACAGGGAGTATCGCTTGCAACGAATGACCTTTGTACCGGCGCCTGGGACGGCGACGGTGTCAAACCTGCCAGACTACATAGCTTTCACTCACGAGACACTGATTGGAGTGTGATTCATACGGGAGGAGGAGGATGATGCGGGGATAAATATGGGTAATTATGTTGGGGAATAGCAGCGGCCCCGGGATACTTCCTTGTCGCAGTCCCGTGCCGTGGTGGAACTGAGGAAGGGACCGAGTCGGTTTCATAATTATGGTGATTTATGAATTTCCACGAACCACAATTTTCACCCTTGTTTTTAAAAGAGGTCAATTTTAAGGCTATTGATTTGGATAAAAAAACGTTATACAAAAGTGCCTTTCTTTCAGTAAATAGTATGTCTTTCTTTTAGTAGTGATTTCACATCACTGTATCTGCAATATACTACGTAGTAAAATGCCTTGGTATTTATGGGAGAATACTCGTATTTTAGTTGTGATCCTTTGGTAAGGCCCAGAAAATACATGTGGATATTGTCATAAAGCTTGACACATAAGCGTCGTTTAGGCGATGCAAGGGTGCAGTTACCGCCCTTCCCACAATAATTTTAAATACATGAAATATAACAAACTTTACATTGCGTAGAAATATTCAAGTTTTAGGAGCTTTTATTTTTAACTTGCACTTGGTTTCGAGGGGATGCATTCCCCAAGTAGTCCTCATACATATAAAACTTCCTCTCCCCTCCAAGCAAAGTGCTGTTGGCCTACTCCATGAATTATCGTAATCAATGATTTTAGGCGTTGGAAACTTTTTCAGTAACAACAATAGGTGCATCCAAAATAAATTGTACATTTATTAATCTGGAGTTTAACTGTTGTGTTACTAAGAATCCTTTGCTGTGAACACAGTTAACGCACTTTTCATACAACATGAGTAGGCCCACGGTATATATTGGAGTACTTAAGGCCATGTGAAAATATCTTTTCACCAAAACAGCCACTATAAAATATATGCTACCAACACTAACGCAACCGTTGTACAACATATATTTTAGTGACTAAACAGCGGGAGCAAAAACCTCATAGCTTAGAACAAAAAGTTCGATTATCTTCTCCTGTGGTTTGAAAGAAAATTAATAAATTGGCCACCTGCATTGGTAACAAAATGTACAAGCTTAGAATGCGAGGAAAACTGCCTCTTAACTACTGGACTATCCTCACTAATGAATAAAAAGCTAGGAAGAAAACTAACAATTGCAAAAAATATTGCTTCGCGCAGTCCCCAGACGTTGCGACGCGGCGGCGAGCGACGGGCGAGGCCGCCAACGGACCTGCTGTCAGGTCCGGAGACTAGATGTCGGCGATGACCCCGGCGAACCCATTACAGGCCACTCCGCGGATCGGCTGTCCGCTGGTGGCGCTATCTGGTAGCCATCCGCCAGAACCCCCGGGACCGCCCGCGCCGCGCCGCGGTGGTCCTGGGCGAGATCAGAGGGAGGCGGGAATTTAGTGACGAGAGAGCTCTTTTAATCCAAATCTGTTAAGTCTACCTTGAATTAGGAAGTGGTACAATATCATCGCTATGATTAAATTATTTATTTTGTGGCAACTACCATGTAGAAATTAGAGAGCCCATTTGGTACTACATTCTAATTTGTAATACTACACATTGGTAATTCTAGTTGACATGTTGAAGAACGAGATATTAAAATCTTGTTATGGAATTGTTATTATTAGTAGGATTCTAGATCTAAGTTTCTTGTACTTCCTATGTGTCATTGAATAAAACTACCAGAAAATATCTCATAAATTAGCCATAATTGTAAAAGAAAATTAGGGCGCAGAGTAAGTTTTGGATTGACGTACATGAATTTTAAGTAACAGAGGATAATGAATTAGTTACTCTTGTCGATAAATGAGCATTTTATTTTTGTAACAATTGAAACCATTTACTTGAGGATTCTTGATGTCAGCGAAAAATGTCGTAAATGATCTCAGTATATTCACCTATTTAAAAATATATAAATGAGTTTATTGGCGTTATTGTATGTGATGAAAAATTAATAAGTTCAGGGATAAATTTATTCGTCAAACCCCAAGTAACTCAATTCCCCAAAAATTAATTCTGTTAAATTAATTTTTAAACCAAAACAACCTCAGGGTGATATCTTGATCTATAGATCTCTTATTTATTTATTATTTTTTTTTTTACATACCAACGGACAAACTCCATTTTTGCATTTACAACAAACAAGATGGAAATTTGGATGTTGATGGAAAATCTCTTTAGAGTACCAAACATAGGCAATCACTTCTACTCAACTGCTAGTTCACGATCTCGGGCTCTGAGATCGCAGTTCTCCCCATGGCCGGTCACTTCCTCTAGGAGCTTCTGCCTCGTGGCGTGCTGGAAGCCACGGTTCCAGCTTTAACCTCCGACCCCCATCATCCGGAGGGACCTCCCATTATCGCCGATAACCGAGGCGGTGGCGTGACGCTAGTGTCTTCATCCGCCGCGCCGCCGCGCGCGCGTCGTGCCAAGGAGTCACACCCAGTCGTTTAGTTTTGTTGTGGTGGCAGCAACGTTAAAGACAACGTGGTCGTGTTACGGTTGGACCAGGCAGGAAGTGGATGGTACTTGAAAAAATCAACACTCAACATGAATATATTTTTGATTCACTGGTTTAAAACCATCTCCATTTTGTTTGAAACAAAAAAATACAACAGATTTATTTTTATTATGAATGGAAATAAAGATTCGAGCTCCATTAATAAAAATAGACTCCCAACAATATATTTCTTAGCTTGTTTTAGTCTTGTGAAACACGCGAAATAAGTACCGGTTTAAAGTAAAACATCATAAATTTTAAAGATTTAATTCTGAGTTGAGGAAGTAGGGACGAGTCTTCACTTTAAAATAACAATCCATGAGCACTAAATTAGGTATCGTAACTCCTTAAGGCAGATTTTGTAGACAATCATTAAAAGTAGGGGTTTACTCGTTGTTTGAATATAACCATTTATGTTCAGGATTTATTTAACTATCGTGACAGAAAAACGTCTAACGGGGGCAAGCCATTTGGCCGAAAAGGCGTTTGGTACCCAGTAGCCTCGAACATACACCCAACCAATCAGAGGCGAGTAGCTATTGAACCCCCAGTCGAGACTACAGCCCGTATGTTTCCTGGCCAGGTGTGCCAACGTTAAACAATAGTGACAAAACACAAAATAACTCAATGCAATGTTTAATTAATCTAAAAGATTATTATCATTGTTATTATTATTATTGCATATGTTATTGATATTTAAACACATATGGATATGTATTAAATTTAAATAAGGTACAGCAGTTAATTTAATTGGAGTTTTTATTTTAGTTACTCACAGAAATACGGCAATTGAGTTAATTTAAGCAATTTTACTCAGCTTTAAACTGAATTTTGTTACAAAACATACAAATAAATGATTTGTTTGTTAATTGATGTTTTACTCATATGAGTTTTATTTGTTAGTTTAATAAAACAATAAAAAATAGCCTATTTGTTTGTATATATAAAAAAAAAAATCAGCTAAGCTGAATTTTAATTTTTTTCCCCATAAAAAGTTGTTTTCTAATGCAAAAGGCGCACAAAAATACAAGTCGTTCACGCAAATTCCTGTGTTGCCGTAAACCACTATAACAAACACATAACCTAAAATAAAATTGATATCTTAGTAAAAAATATGTGTTTTATCACCAGCAATAATAAAAAAAGTATATAATTCTATATATTTACGATTTATCACGACTTACTACGTCACTCACGTGAGCGACTTGAGCGTGAGTGACTTGTAAATTCCACATCTAAACTCCAATAGCCGGCATACAGCCGAATGTAGGCCGGTTTAATTTGAGGTTAAGTTATTTTGTAACGCTTCTAACATATATATGCCTTTTTCGTGGGTAACATATTCAAAATTTTGTGTTACATCAATTCTGTATATACTGTAATGGGTATAAATATAACGGGTATAGGTATAATGCAATTTTTTAGTATCACATAATACCTTCCTGGTATCTAAATGCAACTGTATAAGTGCATTTAAATAGCTATTACCGATAATGTCATAAATTTACAACGGGGAATGTGTTTCTTATAAATACGCTGAAAATTGCTCCATAAATCTAACATTTTGAAACTATTTAACCCCAATAACGGTCAGAGGGTTTATTATTAATATGTTTCCAGTCATACACCATTAATAGTTTAGAAAAAATCGCATAATGTAACTCCATTACCAAATTTACACGTTTTAAAAGTGAATATAGGTATGGAAACCGTTGCGGCTTAAAATCTACGACGGTTACATCGCTATACCTGTGACTAGGCCTATGCTAATTACTTTAAACACATACATGAATAGTCTTTTTGAATTAAATGGAAATTTGTATTGATGAAATGCAAGAATGAAAGTACAAAATTTTATACATACCCCTACCCGAGCTATGGCTGAAAACAGTCAAATTTCAGAAAAATCCAACGGCTACTTACATGGTCTCATTACCTGGCCTCTAAAATATCAACATATATATCATTTCAAATGGGTGAACACCATCCTCCATGGCATGTACAAGTATAATAAATGTTATTTACCGCTTCAAATATGTGTCAAAGGTATGGGCGACAATTATACCGCTAGCAACATTCAATGCCCAACGGAATTTTTGTGGCCGACACAGAAACCCTCTTGTTTTCTCCATATACATACCAACCATCATTATGACTTAAAATGGTCATTTCTCAACACATTATAACACATACGACGTATATAACAATATAACACAATATAACAGTATCATTCAGAAAATTTATGTTAGGGCCTAACATTGTGAACAACTCACATGGTGTATTTTAACTTGTAGGGTGTAGTCAATTTACAATTTGTCAATTAATGAAAACTGGATATTAATTACTTTTCATATCAAACTGTTACAAATTCTTTATTATATTCTTCATAACTTAACAGTGAATGTAAGCCTATACCTATGTCAAGAGAATTCATTTAGGGCCTAATTAAGGTAAGCAAATAACTTATCATTTGTTATAAAATATATGCTACTAATCTATTCCAAATTATAAACAGATATTTAAAAAAACACATCGTCTATGACATACATGGCATGTTTAGGTATAACAGTTGGTTTTAGAATTATTATACATAGTAATCTGCATAATTTAACTTAGGCCTACATTTGGTTGTCACAACAATCACATAACTTGTTGGCCTAAACATGTAGGAATATAGTCCCTTTCTTGCGTAGTCAGATGGACTATAAACTCTTATGTGATCCACCCAGTGACATTTTTCAACTTTTTTCCGAATGCCATCGTCTTTATTAATTCTCATCACACATAAGTTAAGCATCAGAAGATGTTAGGCCTATATTAAATTAATAGATTTAACTTAACGTGTTGCGACAAATCTTAGCAAGCCTGCAATTTTTCAATGACATTTTATCTAGTGTTAATTTATTACGATTTTGTATTTACTCTGAAAACTACTCAAATTATCTACAACTTGTTTGTAACATTAATCAGAAGTTTAAATAAATGCTATAATATGTCGGAATGAAAAGGTTTGGTTTCAGACCAAGCCTAAACATAAGTTACTATTTATATTGAAATATTGATTCATAATTAGGAGCATTAATCAATTTTTGCTCTCTTGTACACACATATTTAAAAGCAATAGCCCCTAATATATGCGTAATGGTACAGAAATATCATAAAATAATTCTTTGAATTTGTATAATGGTCTTTTTCCAACAAAAAAAATGTGTTTCAGTTAAAAAAATGTCGCAATTAAAATAGTACTTAAAATGTAAAATAATAATTTCAACGGATAAAAAATTCCTAATACATAGCTCTTACTCGTACGCCTACTTCAAGTCGTATGAGAAATCTTGATTATTTCTAATTAATTTCAACAATATAATCTTAAATCATACAAAAATCTCTTTTAGCGAATTTCCCATAGGGAATAAGCTATTACCGTAGGTCTCATGGTAAGACCTAAGCCCGGGACCATGTTACTTTTTCGTTTTGAGGTGCCCAGAGACCAAAAATAATAGTCATTAAAAATTTTATGTATATATATATATATATATATATATATATATATATATATGTATGTGTCCCTAGACACGATAACTCTCGTAAAAATGGTCCAATCGACACCAAATTTGGTAGAGATGTGTAGTTCTACGTTTGTTCAGATGAGTTCGTAAACCAGACATATCGACCTACCGGAAGGGGTAGTTTTGGGGGGTTTTGTACCCCAAAAATGGGTTTTTTGCATTTTTCATATGTAAATTTTAAATATTTTAAATTTTTATTTTGACCATTGGATTTAGCTCAAAAAAACACACAATTTAGTATTTTGAAGCTTTGCTCTATCTCCATTGGTTACCAAGATATTACAAAGTCTAAAGACAGTACATTGTCTTTTGGGGCTCCAATGTTAATCTTATGGAGAATAAGGATGTGTTAATATTTCACTTATTAAAAAATATTTTTGGATGAAACTTGGTATTTAGCTTCATTTGGTTGAGATTCATCCATTTAAGGTAAAAATCTTGGTTTTTGTACTTATCATGGCAGCAAACCTGCATACTCTTTCCCCATGTTAATCATATGGAGAATATGCAAACTCTTTTATTTATGGACAGATATTGATGAAACTTACTATATGTCTTTATATGGTCGAAATAAATTTGTTCTATGCTAAAAACCTACTTTTAGTGTCCCCCATGGCAGCATACCTGCATACTCTTTCCCTATTTTATCTTAAGGAGAATAGACATTTATTTCCCTATTTATGAGCACGTGATGAAATTTTGTTTACAAGTTTAGCTGGTCAAAATTAATATTACTAATTTGGAAATTCGCTGAGTACGCAGGTCTGCTGCGACGGGGGGTATTTTTATATAATGTAAGTTAATTTAGGGAGTAACCTGACTTTCTATAAAAACTAAAGCAACACTGATAATCTAAAATATGAGAGCATAACACGTTTTAAATAGTAATTGCTAATTAAATATCTATTTTAAAATGTTAGTTTTCGAGTTCGTTTATTAACATGAACAGAAAATACTAGTTGAGTAATTTGTTTTTTAGAAAGAAAGATGGTTGGCAACAGAGATCCGTGTTTCCAGTTTTGAGTAACTTTATATTCGCGTATTTAGCTCTTAGCCAATGACGTTCGACCAGTACACAGCTCGCGCTCCTATTGGCTCATACGGAATTTCGCATTAAAAATTCCAAACTGGGTACCAAACGCCTTTTCGGCCAAACGCGAGGATCCCCGTCTAACATAAGAATAAGAATGATTTATTTTCTTCAATTAACATGTACAAAATTTACAAAAATTCCTTACAGTAATTAATAAATTAAAGTTGTCTATCTTCCGTTGTCAGGCTGGCTACAAACAATATATAAAATTACCATCTAAAACAAATATAAACACACACAAAAAAACTGTAGACTTACAACATTTTTCTATTTATACTTTAAAGAAAAATTGTTTTTACATGTTCGTGGTTTAAACGTAGGCGTGTTTTTGTTGACTTGAAACCATTAAATACAACAATAACAACATAAATGAATACTTGAGACCAAAAAATTAAAAAAAAACTCATAAATTAGCTCAAACCCGATGGTAAAAAAATATACAATGAAGCAAAACCATACACGGCAACATCCATCGCATCACTTAAACCTCACTATGTGGTACAAAAAAATGGAATGTTAGACAGAACGTTTTCGGAATGTTTACTGTATAATATGTATAGGAAAAAACTTTGAATTTAAACCGACACTCAAAGAGTTTTTAAAGAAAACAGTCAATGAATCACTTGTGCAGAAATTTAGGCTCAGAGTTGTAGTTATGTAGGTTTGCGAATTTTCACTTTTGGTTAGAAACTCCCTGCTAAGCTTTTATTTGTTCATATCGTACTCGGTTTTCATACAGTATTCCCCATTTGACACCTATATTCTATTTTCTAACAAAGATAAATATATTTTCCGGCAATAACCATAATTCTGGTTATCGGTACGATATTTCCAACATTAGCAGATACGGGTGAGGAACAATGTGCGATATTTCAAACTAGCGCAGGCCCTGTAAAGGCGAGAAGGCGGGAGAAAGCAGTGATATTCGCGGGAGATAAGTGTATTGGGTTTCGAGTGACATTTATTTAGTCAGCAACTCAAACTCAATCCTTGATCTAGTTTTGTGACCGAGCCACAATTTTACTTTTGATCATAATCTAAAGCGACACACACCCAGCGATTAAAGATAAATTTATTTAATGGTAGGCGTATTAGAATGGAACGATTTAATTACAAAGTGGCTAATAACTGTTTCTAAATTCTTTAGTGTATTTCAAAATGGATAATTTGTCGTGGGCATTATTGACAAATTTGATTCGGTTACGATATCGGTTACATTTAAAATCAATAGATCTTTTATTATTACCTTTAATACCTTTATTGAAATGGTGACCTAACTAAATAGGTAGTTTATGACAAAGTATGAATGAGGGATGAGTGCAGGATGATTGTGGCGCCATCATGTAGTCTGGTTACTGACTAAGGCTGACATTCTCCTTAGACAGGATTGTTGATTAAAAACACAAAAGCCAATGGTTTCTAGTGACCTAAAGTTTAACGTGGGATCCGAATTACAATTTCGACCTCATACATACGAATTGGTCTATTTATGAAGATGGTCTTTTTGGATGACGTAGTATTCACTACTGCAGACGTTAATCCCTACCAGAGAATATCGCACCCACAAGCCAACGCTTATAACTATCCACAATTCGTGACCTCCAAGTAGCTGGATTACAGGACGACTCCACCGTTGTGTCGTCTCTAAGATTACCATAGCTTAGTCAAAAGAGGATGTTAACCCCTACAAAAAATAGGTACCAACACATTTATCACTATTGACTTTGTGGTAATACGAATTAATTTCTCAATAACATACAACCGACAATATTTTTAATTAAAGGCATAATTCCTCCTCGACTTACTTTTGAAAACCGCGGACTGTTTGGAATATGAAAGGTAATAAAGTATTTTGAATTTAAAAATAATTCAAACAATTTAAATTAATTAAAAACTTATATTTCGAATATGTTCAAGTAAGTATGTGAGTACTTTTAAGGGAATGTGTAAGTTTTGTAGGTTCGAAATGTTTTTTGGGTAAATAGTTCATCTATATGCATTTTCGATATAGACACACGATGTCCAAAGAGTTCCAAGAAGGCCCAGACCCAGAAATGCCGAGCATGTAATTTAGAAATTATTTAACAGAATCTAATTCTTGTATGAAATTCTGGAATTTCTCCATTTTGCATTGTTGTATTTAATTTGTTGAGGATGGGTAAGTTGTCCTTTGCTTAGACACAGATAAAAAGTAGTTCTTCGCCAAGTTGCAGCTTTGATTTAAAACTCTAAAACTAATTCTTAATTAATAAAAAATGAAAAAAGGTAGTAAAAATGTGTAAAAAATAACAGAGAAAAGTCATATAAAAATGAAATTATAAGACTAAAATAATACAAAACATAATTTTTTGAATCAACCAAAGTAGTGTCAAATTGTTGGTGCTGGCTCAGTTCAAGGTCACCTGAGGGATGACGTCATCGAGGTCAATGACCTCACCGATGACGTCATCGATGACGTCATCACCAATGACGTCATTTCTATGACGTCACACCCATGACGTCACAGAAATGACGTGCTGATGACGTCATCACCCCTTACGTCATCAAAATGACGTCACCGACGCCACTGAGGCCAAGGTCACGCCGAAACTTAAAATTTTTTGGCACTTTTGCCGTTTCTCGCACTACGCTCCGAGTTTCAGTCCGAGTCCCCGTGACCTTGACCACTTGGAGCGAATTTTCGACGAGAAACGGCAAAAGTGCCAAGTTAAACTCGAGTTTCTGACATGACCCTGCCTAAATGGGCAATCGGTTATCCCTCAGGTGACCTTGAACCAGCACAACACCAACAATTTGATATTACTGTGACCTTGAAAACCTAACAACGGAGCGCCGACACCGATGCGCACCCCACGACAGCCACCGAGTGACTGACTGTCAGGCTCTGTGTACGCTAGGTATATCGGCTTGAGAGACTAAGACTCTAAACTGTCAGGAATGGGAGTAACTAACTGAATTTTGCAAGGAAAAGTCATTTCATCCAATATTCTAAACAAATCTTCATCAGTAAAACTGACATTAGTCTGTTTGGTATAAAACCTAGGGTGTCCACGCAACAGTTTGCGCCACTTAGCTAAAGTCGAAACCTTCTTAACTTTGAGTGGTGGACAGTGAGCAACTAACAAAGTCTTAACACGGCTAAGTTTCTTACCTAAAGCGGCCCGCGACATGGCTTCCCCTCACAAAAGTCCGCACAATACTAAGAGACTGCTTGTAGCGCATGAGTCAAGGGAAAAGAGGTGGGGGTAACAGCAGGAGTGGGGGAAGGTCACAGTGGTGGGGGAAGGTGAGGTGGTACGCTGGAGTATCGCATCACTTCACCATGAGCTGTCCTACAGTCAACACACTGTTCTCTTGGCCCGAGTTGGCACTAGAAGAAACATTTCTGTACAGCTTAGGCTGTGAGAGCCGAGGAAGCAAAGTCAAAGTGGAAATTGTGTTAAACTCCAAGATGAAGAGTCTCCTAAATAAACTAATTGTATCCCTGCAATCTCCTATAACTTTAGAGAAATACCACTTTATTAAGCGACACCTTATACTTTGGCAAAACGAAGCGGAAATGGAAAAGATTACAGTAAAATTAATTTAACTTAAAACTTGGACTGGACACTCATGGCGATACCACGTGGCGTGCAAACGCCACCCTAAACATTACAAGTTAGGTTATTGAGCACCTCTGGTACGATAACCGATGTGCTAGAGTTAAAGTGTGATGACCTTGAGTCAAAACACTGAAATACTACGAGTCGATATCGTCCCAGAGTTAAAGTGTAGTGACCTACATTCAGAACTTGTAAAATTACTTACATATAGAGAGCTAGAGAACAGCGAGACGCACCGCATGGAAGCCGGAGACATACTGGCGAAGCGGTGTTGTGCAGCCTAGGGACCCAGTTGTGGTGGGGGTATAGCCAACACTTAGAGTACAAGTGTTGTGGGTGACCTTGACCCACTTAACTTACCTCGACCCCCCCCCCCGACAAAAAGTGCAACCCCCCCCCCCGAAAAAAAGTGCGAGCCCCCCCCCCGACAAAAAGCGCGAGCCCCCCCCCACCCCACCCCCACCCCCTCCCCCACCCCTGATATCCTGGGCGTGGCAGCCCCGGTGGGGATATAAGGGGGCCAGGCCAGAGCCGGCTCGCAGTCCGCTCCCGCGCGTTGAACGTGAACGATCGGGACGGACCGCCATAGGCATCACTAAACATTGAATGGCGCCTTCAGTGTTTAGCGAAGTCTACTCTAACTTTAAGACTTGTATTAGTTGTAAGATATTGCGCTTGCGTTTGGGTATTGCGAATTGTTTTATATGACAGTGTTTTACTTGCACCCTATGTCTCCTGTGTGTCTTTTATCCTTTGTGTCTTGTTTGTTATATGTGTTTAATGTGTATGTGCTTGTTCCAGCATTGACTACGTTGAGCTCAATTTTGTGTTGTAAGTGTGTTATATCTTTCTAAAGTGTATACGCTTGTTTTAGCAATCTCCTCCTTGAGCTTTTGCAATGCTCAAAGTAAATTGTAAAGACAGGGAACGGGAGTAGGCCCCCGTGTAAAAGCATTTTATACCAACGTTAGCATGGGTCCTAGGGACCGAGGGCGTAAGCCACTAGGGCTGCCCTCAACCTCTTGTTTCCCTTCTGGAAACTCAAAATTATGTAAATGAATCTTTATTAGCTATTTGTGTTTTTTAGTCCCCAAGGCCCCCGAACATTCGTGGTTCGCCATGGATGTACGGGGGCCGAAATTTTTTAATGTCCGTGTGGCCTTGACCCACAAAGATTTATAAAAATTTACTGCATTGATAAAGTTAAATATTAAAGGTAGGGTACGGGAGTAGACCCCCGTGTAAAACAATTTTAAACCAATTTTAGCATGGGTCCTCTCAGGCATGCAATATTGCGGCTGGGTTGGGAACCGGTCCGTTTGTACGCTGGCATGCAGACCACAGCTGTGGCCAATTTGCGGCGGCCTCTGCACTCGGACCGAGGACGTAAGCCACTAGGGCTGTCCTCAACCTCTCTCAAAATTAAGTAAATGTTTTGTTAGCTATTGAAAAGACAATGCAGTAAATGTTTACAAGTCTTGCGTGGCGAAGGGAACACGACATTGGATGTTGCCTTGTTGTCATAGTTGGGTCTCTTCGGAGGCTACAGCGATGACAACCCAAGTGCCCCACACCCCCATCGGGGGTGTGGGGCTTAATTTTTTTAAAGTTTTTCCGTGACCTTGACCTAAATATATAAAAGTTTTCAAAATTCTTTAACAGTCAGGTCTTATTAACACGGTAAATATATTAAGCTCTTTTAAAAAAATGTACAAGTCAAGTAACACACAAGGTTTGACTCGTCTATAAGTGTGTCTTTTTTTGGAGGCTTCAGCGATGTTAACATAAACGCCTTAAGTGAGGCTTATTGTTTTAAATTGAACCCCCCCCCCCGACAAAAAGTGCGAGCCCCCCCCCCCGACAAAAAGTGCGAGCCCCCCCCCCCCCGACAAAAAGTGCGAGCCCCCCCCCACCCCTGATATCCTGGGCGTGGCAGGCCCGGTGGGGATATAAGGCGGCCGGGCTGCACGCACTTCTCATTCCGGTCCAAGCTCCCATACGGACAGGTTCTCTCTTGCACTTGAGATCTTTTATAACTTACTTCTTTCTTCACATTTATTCCTTTCATTTATTCCATTCATTACAATGGGTAAAATGGGACTTAAGCTGAAGAACTACCCATCAGCTTCAACCTCGGCCAACACGCCTCAGCCCTCATCGTCCTCCGCTCCGATCCTGGAATACCTGATGACATCACAGATTCTGAGCTTCCTGACGATGCCGCCGCCGCCGCCACCGCCACCGCAGCCTGCCTCGATGCCCAGCCTTTCACCATTGCCACCAACATTGGAAGAGGTTGGCGCACCTGCGGCTTCGGAAGAGGCTGGCACACCCGCGGCATCTTCAAAAAACCCCAGCGGACGAGTCCTGATAGCCTCTCCAGCACTCTCTCTGCTATCGGACTCGGGATCGGAGTCTGCGGTGTTCGAAGAGGCGTCAAGGTCGAGGATAACCCCCTACAGTCGAACTAAGAAAATCCTATCCTACACCAAATCCCAATGTCCCTCACCTATATCCCCCATGCCACCTACACCAACCAAACCACCCCGTAAATCAATCTTCTCCCCCGAACTTCCCTCAATCGACCTAACCCGTTCACCTACCCCACCCAAAATTGTCTGCAGCCTACCTTTTGACCTTCTTAAACCTTCACCTCCCACCTCCATCCCTTCTAGCCAGCCTAAACCGGAAGAGCTCCAAAACACTCCAGTAAAGCGTCCAACACAAAAACGTAAGCGTGTTAAACTCCCTGCTGGCAAGGGTAATAAATGCGATTACGTGTGGATGTCAAAAGACTTTGGGGTTCTTTGCTGTCAGAAGTTTGCTGTTTTAGATAAAGACCGTTGCCAAACGCACTTGAACAAAAATATCAATCTTCCGAGAGTAAGACCCTACAGTCTTAACAACATTAGGTCTAAAACATCCCAACCCAGACATCCCCACAGTCCGCAACCGCTTGATATTAGAAGACTTAAAGTGGATGAAAAATATTATTTTATTGCTCAAACTTATGGAGCTTTTGATGCCAAAGTAGAAATCATTGTAAAAGGTGATGGCAGCCTTCATACAATGAAAGTACCCGTTCGGATGGTACAAAGACAATTTTTCATCCATAAAAAAGGCTATCTAATACGAAGGGAAGGATGCCAATCTGTGTGGGAAATGGATTAGGATGTAGGCCTACCAAAAGAAATTCCAAATTGTTAGGTTGTGTTGGACGATATTTAAAAAACAAAAATTCTTCTTCCAAATTATTTTTTCCAAATTTAGTCCTAACCCTCTTAAAGTAAGGGAGAGGAGTATTACACAAGTCAACTAATAAAAAAAAAAATACTTGACTTGTATAATACTTTAACCTGGCGGTGATGTAAAGTCACTGGGACAATCTCAAACCGTGTCCTTGAGGGTGAAGACTAAGTTACAAAAATCTTTAACAAATTAAAACCAACCTCCAAACACTTGTAGCTTGCTACAAGTGTTTGGAGGTAAAAATTTTTCAAAGTTTGAATGACCTTGACTCACATAAATTACTGTTTAAAATAAAGTGCTAACCTTACAACTAATGTTGTGTATCACGTGATACCCCCACTCTAACGCTCTTACCAAGCTCGTATGAGCCGTTCATTTGCTTCAGTCTGTTCCTGTGCTTTGTAATAAACATGTCACGGTACAATTACAAAGGTGGTGACTTCTTTATAGATCAACACAATGCTTGGGAAGTGCTAAACCGGCATAGAATGGAAGTTGAGTGTTTTATAAGACGAGATGGGTCTACATTTTATTTATATATTATAAACAACCAAACTCAAAAGTATGAACACTGGACAAAAATCAATTATAACAACATAGATGAGCTGTTTGCTTGGGTGTTTGAGGTGTGTAAAGTTATTGAAGAAACAAAAATAATGGGTGTGCTAAAGGTATGTAAAACTGATGACCGGGAAGACTAAGCAAAATTTCTTTTGCCCCCCCCCCACTGTGTTATCCCCACCACCAAAAACGGGTATATATAGGAGTGGTGATCAACCGTCCTCTCATTCTGCTTTACACCGTTAAGCTGAACACCACCATGTCTGCTATGAACATCCCAGCCTCTACCTCTGGCCCGGCCGCCTCCAACTCCAGCCCGAGCATTGGACCAATCCGATCGGGGCCTTCTTCAAGGAGTCGTGTCCGATTCTCCGGCTTTGGTCCTGTGAGGAAGGAGTTGCGAAGCAGCGGAGCTTCTCAACCAACCACGAGGGACGCATCAACTCAGACTCCACCAAACATCATCGAGTGGTACGACGAAGTCATAGAGCAAAGGGACAGAATGCTAGAGAATACTCGCAGTGAGCTACTTCATATCCGGAGTAAATGGGAAAAACTGATTAGGAAGTGTGAAAGCCTGTTGGACAGTGATGATAGTGAGGATGAGAGTGGATAGGTGTGTGGGTAATGACTTGGACTGGGACTTGTGTGTATGTATGAATGTGTGCGTGAATGTGAAATACAGAGCGGGGGATAGATCACTCTGTGGCAATGGACTAACATGCCACTTAGTGATCTATCCCCCGTTCTGGTAATGTTTTTGGATGGCCTTGACCCACTTTACCAAGGTTAGCTAGTACCCCCACCACTGATAAGTGTATATATACGGGTATTGATGTGCAGTTTGGTTATTCTGCTTTGTATCGCTTAGCTGAATACCGCACTTCAACATGGCTTCCAACTGCAAAACTTCTCGGGCTTCTTCTTCAAGAAGGCGTGCTGCCAACGTTCTGCCTGCTACTCGTGAACCTGCTCGACCATTCCATAGCATAACTGTTGCTCGGGCAAACGCTTGCAAAGCTCCAATGCTACGGACCTTGCTGGAGGTGAGCCAAGACGGGCAAGGCTTGCTCAGTCCTGGTCAACGGCAGGAGCAAGAAAGGCGTATGGCGTACTTCAGGCTGCAGGGTGTAGTTCCCAGCTTGAAGTTAGGCGATCCCAGAGTAGCAAGCATCAACGAGGCAGCGGACTATATATCACACCTTCACAGTGTTTTAGAAGTAAAGGACCAACAAATTGAAAACTTAAAAGAACAATTGAAACAATTTAACTTTAATCCGGTGGAGTTTGTAGAAACGGTGATGAGTGATAGTGACGATGAAGGTAGTGAATATATATTAGGTATGTAATGAAAAGACAGGGACATGTGTGTGTGTGTGTGTGTGTGTGTGTGTAGAATACAGAGCGGGGGATAGACTACTTTGCGGCAATGGACTAGCATGCTGCTTAGTGGTCTATCCCCCGCTCAAAGGGTACTTTTGAATGACCTTGACCCACTTTAAACGAAGGACAACCGGTTAACTGGTATAAAAGAGGGGGGTCTGTACATCCCGACTTCATTCTGCTTTGGACCTTCCAGTGGAACGCTAGAAAATGAGTGGATCACTGATCATTGGTAAGGAGTGGGAGTATGTAACCATAAACTATTTAAACTGTAGAGGGATGTTGAAGAAGGTGTATGATAATGTTAAAAGAATGGTTGTTGAAGAAGGTAGGGTAGTGATTGTAGCGTGGAAGAAAAAGCAGTATACAGGACAACAAGTGAGAGCAAGTGACTTTGGGGGGAATAGTGTGTTTCAAATTGGACGAGCGAACTTGGTTAATTTGGACATTGTGTTTTGGGACTTGGAAAGGTTAATTGAAAATAGTGGCAAACATGGGGAACTCTTAATTGGCAGGGAGGACAGAGTATATGAGTAAGTGTAAAAGACTGGGGGGCTTATGTGTGTGTGTAAAGACTAGGACTTGTGTGGAATACAGAGCGGGGGATAGATCACTTTGCGGCAATGGGCTAGCATGCTGCTTAGTGGTCTATCCCCCGCTCAAAGGGTATTATTGGATGGCCTTGACCTATATAAAGGTAGAGGGGGAATGGGTAATAGGAGGGGGAAATTGGTATATATGTAGGACTGATGAATAAAGCATTTAGTCAAGCATTTGTCTAGACACTATCAACAACAACAATGGAGAGCTTCAGTGTTGAGTTCATCCTCTTGGAAGAAGACATCAACGAAGTGGTGGAACTTATAGAGGATAAGACCAGCCAGGGCACATTGGAACTTGTGAATTGCGAACCGTTGGACAATGCCGCAATCGATAAGATTGCATATTTCATGATGCATTTGTATAACGAACAAACAACCAATATGGAGTTTGTGCAGTACCTTTATCAAAACCAAGTAAATGTGCGAGTGACAATTACTTGGTGGCAGTAATAATAAAGTGTAACATATGGATGTGGACTTGGATGTGGACTTGGACTTGAGTGTGGTCTGCGGAATAGAGCGGGGGATAGATCACTTTGCGGCAATGGACTAGCATGCTGCTTAGTGGTCTATCCCCCGCTCAAAGGGTATCTTTACGTGACCTTGACCCACATAAAATGTATAGTTGGTGGGGGTATAAAAAGGGCAAACCAATTGGATAGATACACCACTTTCATACCATGGCTCCACTTGACAACACCGTGTTCCATCGCGACAGAATTCTTTCAATTCTGGAGGTAATACCTGTAGAAGTTATAGAAGCAGAGGACCAACTACCTGCGGTTGATCAGGAAGAGGAGGAGGAAGAAATAATGGATATTGAAACGGACTCTGACGAAGCTGGTTCAACGGACAATGAAGTGGACTTGCACGCCTACGAAACATTAGAGTCATCATCTGAGTCGGAAATGGAATTCCAATTGGAAATTGAAGAAGAAGAAGAAGAACAAGACACTCCTCATCGTCCAATGGATAGGATGTTAGTTGCCAGAAGAATTATGTATTGTCATCGCTGCCTATTCCGTGATGAGGATGATTCCGACTCTGATGGTGATGTTTCACCTTTGTAAAAGCTTAAACAAAAAGTTAAAAAAAAGAATGTGAGCGGGGGATAGAGCACTTTGTAGTAAATGATGCTGCTTAGTGCTCTATCCCCGCTCAAAATAATAATTCCAAATGGCCTTGACCTATATAAATTTTGCTCAAACAGACGTCTTTAAAAAAACTTGTACAAATTATTGAATCTAGACCAAATATCATCAATTTATCAAGCCTACTGATAAATTTATTACAAACGGTTGTGTAAAGGCTAAATTTAGCACATGATTGATAACCTGTTTTATATGACGTCACTTTCCCAACCTATCTGCCTCGGATATAAAGGGTCCCGGTCGAGCACGCTGCTCATTATTGCGTGGACATTCACAGAGTGTGCATTCAAAGCCAAACTGTTTGAAATGGCTCTTTGCGACATTTGTGGGGAAATCTTTCAAGACGAAGATCTTTTCACCGTACACAGAGAATTACATGAAGACGAAGATAGAAAAGAAGATATTACTATGGATGAAATAGACTTAGACTCAATTGACCGGTTTTTGGAAGAGCACCAGAAGCAGACGAACAGCAAATGCAAAGAAGAAGACCTAGTGTGATACAATTTGCTGGTGCTGGACCATCTACTGCTACAAGACCTATTGAAGAAGAGGACACCGAAGAAGAGGACACCGAAGAAGAGGATATGGAAGAAGAAGAACTGGAAGATGTAAGACAACTGCGCACCACGGCCTTGCCAGGACGAGTTGTAACACATTTCAAAATTAATAACGTTCAATTGGACCTGGAAACATTCATAACCCAGGCTAAGGAACTTGTTGGTCAAACGTTGAGGGAAGAATTACAAAGGCTAAATTTTATTAAATTTGGAATGGTGTTAGAGGCTATGTTTAACAATACTGATGGTGAAACAGCATTGAGAGCATTCATTACCAAAAATCGAACCCTTACCTTCACCTCCGACATTGATGATATTATTGAAGAATGCTTGGAGGAACTTATAACCAAACTCCAAGAACATGAAGGAAGAGGATCTGGATGGACTTTGTCATCAATCGAAGGTATGGATGTTAGGGTTCATAAACATGGATATGGTTTAAGAGGTAGTAGTTTTATCCCTCTACCAAAGAAAATCCAAAACACTAACTCGTGTAGAAATGTTCAAAATGAGGGTAATGAATGTTTCAAGTATGCAATGTTAACCAAGTATGTTAAAAACAATCCTTGTAGAGTTGGTAGAGAATACTATGAAAATGAACACCGCTACAACTTTCAAGGTCTTACTTACCCAGTTACTTTAAAAGATATTGACAAATTTGAAAAGAAAAATCCTGGCGTTTCAGTCAATGTTTTTGGTCTGGATGATTCCAACAACGTTTATCCTTTGCGGGTAGTAAAGGTTGAGCAAAGAAACCATACGGATTTGCTATTGATAACCAAGGGTGAAATTTCCCATTATGTATGGATAAAAGACTTTGAAGCGTTAGTTGTAAAACAATTGACCAAAAGAGTAAATAGGATTACAGTTTGCAAGAGATGTTTCTGCTTTTCTTGGAAAGATTCAAGACGTGGAGGATTGGACTGGTTATTGGAACATAAAAGACTTTGCAACGAGAACTATGAAGTAAAGATAAGTCTTCCACCGCCTACCCGAGCTTCAATACAATTTAACAAGACAGTTCACCAATACCGAATTCCACTAGTGGTCTACGCAGATTTTGAATCAACGTTAGTACCACAGGAGCTGCCGGACGGCGAAGTGACTAGAAGAACAAAATATCAGTTGCATCAGCCCAACAGTTTTTGTTTACTAGTTAAATCAACCTTGTCTGAAAACCAATTGCAAGACTATGGTTTAACATCCACTCCAATACTCTACCGTGGTGAAGAAGCCGCTAAGTATTTTGTAGACCAACTGTACGATATTGCTGGAAAGGTTCAACGCTTGTTCGGTAATATTGTACCTATGGAACCTTTAAACCAAAATCAACAAGAAGAATACAACTTAGCGACAAGATGCTATTTATGCAAGAAGATGTTCAGTGAAGAAAATCCAAAAGTAAGAGATCACGATCACCTGACAGGGTTATATAGAGGAGCTGCTTGTAATTCATGCAATATAAATTACAAACTGCCAAACTTTATTCCTGTCGTTTTACACAATCTTAGCGGCTACGACTCCCACTTTATTATTCCAGAGTTAGGAAGAGATGATGGTAAAATTGATGTTCTTGCTACAACATTGGAAAAGTACATCAGCTTTTCAAAAACAGTAGGTAAAATTAAACTTCGCTTCGTAGACTCTTACAGATTTATGCCATCTAGTTTAGCCAAATTGTCAGAGAACCTAAGAAGAGAAGACTTAAAAGAAACCAGCAAAATTGTATCTGAGGATAAATTGGACCTAGTATTACGGAAAGGAGTTTTCCCCTATGATTATATAACATCTACAGAAAAGTTTGAAGAAACCAGTCTGCCACCGATTGAAGCCTTCAACAGTAAATTAAACGAAAGTGAAATCTCCGTTGAAGACTACAATCATGCTTGTAATGTTTGGAACCAACTAAACATTCAAACCTTAGGGGAATATTCCGACTTTTATATAAAATTGGACGTAACTCTGCTGTGCGATGTGATGGAAGAATTTCGAAACACCTGCTTCTCCGCCTATGGACTGGACCCTCTACACTCGTACACATCTCCAGGATTAGCATGGCAAGCTATGCTAAAGTCAACCAACTGTCGATTGGAACTTCTAACAGATATAGATATGGTGCTCATGATGGAATCTGGTGTACGGGGCGGTTTGACACAAGCTGTAACACGTCATGTCAAAGCCAACAACAAGTACATCCCCGGCTTCGACGAGCAACAACCATCGGTCTACCTTGGCTACTTTGATGCAAACAACCTTTATGGTTGGGCAATGTCAAATCCGCTTCCCTACGCTGACTTCAAATGGATCGACCCGGCCACCATCGGAGACATCTCACAGATTCCAAAGGATGGTTCAAAAGGCTATATTTTGGACTGTGATTTTGAATACCCGGAGCACCTTCATGACCATCACTACGACTTACCTCTCCTAGCCAAGACTGAAGTTTCACCGACAGGAAGATGGCCAAAATTGATGATGACCTTGGAGAATAAAGATCGGTATGTGGCTCACTACTGGGTAGTTCAACAGGCTCTTGAATTGGGTCTACGTATAGTGAGAATTCATAGAGCAATTGAATTCACCCAGTCTTGTTGGTTGAAACCATATATTGATTCCAACACTACAAGAAGAGCTGCAGCGACAACAGCATTTGAAAAGGACTTCTATAAATTAATGAACAACGCCATCTTTGGAAAAACCTTGGAGAACAAAAGAAAACACAAAAATGTAAAATTAGTTAGTGATCCTAGGAAATTGGAAAAATTAGTGCAAAAACCAAATTTTGGAACATCCATGATTATAAACGAAAATCTAGTCGCTGTCAGTATGAAGAAAACAACAATAGTCATGGACCGTCCGTTATACATAGGTATGTCGATTTTGGACATCAGTAAAACCCTGATGTATGATTTCCATTATAACAAAATGGTTAAACACTACGGAAGGGAAAACATTGGAGTCGCATACATGGATACGGACGCGTTTATCTACTGGATAAAAACTTTGGACATGTATGAAGACCTAAGGACTTTTCCATACAAAGAAGATTTCGACTTTTCTGACTATCCGAAGAACCATCCAAATTTTAATGAAAGAAATAAAAAAGTAATTGGAAAATTCAAAGATGAAGCAAATGGAATGCCTTTAGAAGAAATAGTGGCGCTGATGGCGAAATTGTATTCATTTAAGATGTACCACGAGAACAACACACCGACAGTCAAGAAAGCAAAAGGAGTGAAGACATCTTATTTGAAAAAACACGTGACATTTGACCACTACAAGACTTGTTTGTTTGAAGATACTACGATATCAGCAACATTCAACAATATCCGAAGCTTCAAGCATCAAGTCTACAGTGTCACCGAAATTAAAAAAGCACTGTCAGCCCGGGATGATAAAAGACATATTATGCCCGACAAAATCCACACTCTTCCTTTCGGCCATTACTCCCTAAACCCTCTCAACTAGTAACCTATTCTTCGTCCTTCTACAACTTCAACCTTATTCCTTTCTCCTTTCGTAAAAAAATGGGGAACACGGCAAGTCCAATGCCGTGTTCCCCATTTTTTACACAAATTTGGATGACCTTGACCCATATAAATGATGTGAATATTTAAAACAACATTCATTGTGATTATACATGTGGCACAACAAACATTGAAACTTGCAATATGAAGGACTTGAAGCAACAAATTGTCAACGAACTTCATAAACCTGCAAGAAGAAAGTTTCCACGAAGAAATACGGTGATAAAAGGAATTAATGATTTATATCAAGCGGATTTAATCGAAATGATTCCTTATAGCAAACAAAATAAAGGGTATAAATACATATTGACTGTTATTAACTGTTTTTCAAAAATGGCTGATGCTTTACCGCTAAAAGATAAAAGCGGCAAAAGTGTTACAAAAGCAATGGAAATAGCTATACAAAGAGACAAACATACTATTAAACATTTACAAACAGATGATGGAAAAGAATATTTTAATAAGGAATTTGCAAGTTTAATGAAAAAACACAATATAAACCATTATTCAACCAATTCAGAGGTAAAAGCCTCAATAATTGAAAGATTCAACAGAACCTTAAAAAGTGCAATGTATAAAATGTTTTCCAACAGAGGATCGCACATATGGATTGACATATTACCGAAACTTATAAACGATTACAATAACAAGTTTCATAGAACTATTGGGGTGAAACCAAACCAGGTGACTAGCAAAAATGAAAAACTGGTATTAAAACGTATAAAAATGAATACTAAACCAAAAGTTGAAAAACTAAAGCCTAAAAAATTTAATTTGGGTGATAAAGTGCGAATAAGTAAATATAAAGGTGTATTCAGTAAAAGATATCTGCCAAATTGGACCAATGAGGTTTTTACTGTATTCAAAGTACAACCTACAGTACCTGAGACATATATTTTAAAAGATAATAAAGGACAATTGCTTGAAGGAGGGTTTTATGGACATGAAATGTTAAAATCAACAGTAGGTGACGTATATTTAGTTGAAAAGGTGTTGCAACGGAAAAAAGATAAGGTTAAAGTACGATGGTTAGGATTTAATAAGACGGAAGATTCTTGGATACCTAAAAAGGATTTGATATAACGATAGAGAATCATTTTAGGTTGAACCATTACAAAGGATGGAGATAATACCACAAAAGGAGAGTTTTACTATTAATAATATAGATGAACTCACAGTGGATAATTCAGAATTCAATAGTGGGAAACATGGCAATTTGTTACCAAACACCGTGCGCTGTCTGGTTACCGGACCTTCCAACTGTGGAAAAACTAATGTAGTATTCAATTTGATTACAAACCCTAAAGGATTACGTTTTAATAATTTATATGTATTTTCAAAATCACTACAACAACCAAAGTATCAATTATTGGAAAAAATACTGAATAATGTGCCTGAAGTTAAATACTTAAAATTTAATGCAAGCGAGAGTGTTATGCAACCACAAGAAGCTAAACCATTCTCTGTGTTCATATTTGACGATGTATCTTGTGAAAACCAAAACACAATAAGGAATTACTTCGCTATGGGTCGACATAACAACATAGATAGCATTTATATTGGCCAAACTTACAGCAAAATACCTAAACAACTTATTAGAGACAATGCCAACATGTTAATTGTATTTAAACAGGACGAAACCAACCTAAAACATATATATTTTGATCATGTAAATGCGGATATGACATTTGAACGATTTAAAGAGTTATGTGGAAAGGCTTGGGCTGAAAAGTATGGGTTCCTAACAATTATGAAGGAACAACCGCTAAACAATGGTCGATACAGGATAGGATTTGATAAATTTATATTAATACATTGAACGTGGTATAAAACATTCATTGTTGTACAACACGTCTTGCTACAAACATGGTTAACCAAGAAAAATTAGTAAAAGAAATAAAATCACTTAGTGATTCTATTCGGGCTAAAAACAGAGCATTAAAACTAGGTATTAGCGAGAGGGAGAAATTCCTTGAATCTACTTTTAAACCTATTACTGAACCCTTGAAACAATTAAACAAAAAATTTGCTAAACCTGTATTGGAAGGAGATGCGATTGCACCTATTACAAAGTTTGAAAGAGAAAATGTAAAATCAGAAGATTTTAGCGATGAAGACCCGGAATCCTCTACATATAGTGGTTTTACCGGTGGAGAACCCGAAAGAGAGCTAGAATCACCAGACTATAGTGGAATAAGAGAATTATATGAAGTAAAAGCCAAAAGAGGACATGAAGTTGTATCAACTGCTAGTGAAGAGGAAAAAGAAGAAGCAAGGGAAGGTCCGTCAAACATAAGCTTGTTGGGTGAAAACATTCATAACAAAGGACCTTTAGGAAGGAAATACATGATAAAAATGTTAGCTGGAACAAACCCTAATAAAAACTACCATAGTTATGGAGTAAGATTAACAGAAGAGGGTTTAATGGTTGGTAATAGCCCGGTAAACATTGATGAACATGATAATATTATTGTTGGTGATCAAAGATATAAGGGCACAAGGGGATTATTTGAATTATTATTTGAAAATAAGCCTTTAGAATTGTTAGTTAAAGAAAAAGATATGGAAGCATATAAAAAGATTTTGGAACAAACTAATGCATACAGGAGGAAGTATTCAGCTGACCAACCTGTTTTTAGATCAAAGTCTTTAAAATATAGAGAATTTGTATCCAAGTTAATACCAACAACGAGAAGACAACCAATGCCAATAATACCAAGAAAACCTGTAAAACGAAGGTTTGTGTCATCCACTTTGGATATAAGTGCTACAGAACCAAGAAAAAGAAACAAGTCTGTTACAGGTACAGGTTTAATGAAGAAACTGTATAACACAAATGTGATTTATTACAATAATATCAATAAATTGGTTGATAGAATGAAACTAATACATGAAGCTAAAGAAGCGGGTCATACTGGTTTGGAAAACGAATGGGTGGCTTTAGTGGATGAACTCCGAAACCGTGGGGTAATCTCATAAAAAATGCGTTACCCCCTAGAATACTATTCAGTTGCACCATGAGTGTCGACAAGTTCGGACGTTACTCCTCGGATGGGTTATATTATGCGAATAGTTTAAAAAGAAGTGCTGGTTTACCACAAACACCTGATGGAGATTATGATATGAGTAATAAAAGGTTAAAAAACATAAAAGATCCTACGGATGAAAACGATGCAATAAATTTAAAAATATTAAAGGAAAATATATCGCCAACATTAAGACTGCAAAATAACACATATGACGCAGAAGATCATAGAATTATCAACGTTGGTAAACCAAATCAAAACGGTGATGCGATAAACAAAGGTTATTTGTCATCTGAATTAAAAAATACGTTAAAATTCAATGGGAAAACGTATAGTGCCAACAATAAACGTATATCCAACGTAGATGACCCTAAAGATGCAAAAGACAGCGTAAATAGACGCTATTTACATTCTTTGATACCTGAAAAGACAAAAGATGGATTTTCTTTTTATAAATTTGTTATTAACGATATAGGTTATCCAAAAAATGAAAATGATGCTGTAAATCTCAAATATATAAAAGATCATTGTGTCATACGTGATGTGGGAGTTATCGATTGTCTTGGCAATTGTTTGGCTAATGTAAAAGATGGTTCAGCACCATCTGATGGTGCAACAGTGGGTCAAATGAAAGAGACTTTAAAACAAGAAACAACTGGATTTGCAAAACGAGATGAAGTATTATCAAAGCAAGGGGATGACTTTATTCAAGGTAATGAAAAATTTCATTTATTGACATACAAAAACGCTTATTGGGATTGCATGCATGGAAGGTTATCAAATGTGTCATGGGGTCATGCAGATAGAGACGCGGCTGCCTTAGGACAAACAGTACATCTAGATCCAAATAATTACCATGCGTTTTTTATATGTAGTAATAAAAAATTAACAAACATGGCGCAAGGAAGAGAAGCAAATGATGCTGCAACTGTAGGACAGGCTATCACATTATCACAAATGGATAGCAAAGTGTATACTTGTAATAATAAACGTATAACAGACCTTAAAGACCCTGAACATGTGGATAATGCTGTCACTGTTAATTTTCTTGTAAAAGTTTTAGGAAATGCATTATTTGATGTATACAATCTTATTGGTATTCGTTCAGGTCGTACTCCTTTGTTGGAATCTGAGAGAGGTACTTGGATTAAACGGGAAATTGTTCATAAATATTTTATCAACCCTAATACAAAAAAGTTTAGATCATCGGATTGGGGTGATTTTGATATTTAATAAAAGAACACAATAAACGACTTCATTTATGTCCAACTTGTCATAGAGGTAACACATAAGTTGTACATTGCGATTATAAAAGGACAATAATGACGTTCCAGTACATCAGTCCATATAGAGACACTGTAAGGAGAGGAGGTGGGATCACGTCCACAGCGGTTTCTCTGTTAAGTAAAGCTTTAAAACGAATTCCAGTAGGATCCATAGTAAATAGAGCAATAGACGCATTACCATACGAATTTCATATACCGGGAGGTTATCAGTATTGCGGACCAGGAACTAAATTGAAAAAACGACTGGAAAGAGGCGATGGCATAAATAAGTTAGATCAGGCTTGTAAAGAACACGATATCGCATATTCCACGTTTGCCGATTCAAAAAATAGATCAATAGCTGACAAAAAGCTTGCGGACATAGCTTGGCAACGAGTAAAATCAAGTGACGCTAGCATAGCAGAAAAAGCAGCAGCTTTAGCAGTAACAGCAGGTATGAAGGCTAAAACAGCAGTAGGAGGTGGAAGAAGGAGGAGAAGGAGAGTAAAAAGGAGGTCAACCACAAGAAAACATGGAGGAAATATAAAAAGAAGACGACGATCTACAAGAAAAGGCAGGAAGAAGCCCACCGTGTGGTCAATGGTAAAAAACGGGGCAGGTCTTTACCTAAGACCTTATCGTGCATATTAAATGAAAGAAATCAATTGGTCATACCACATAAAGCATTAACCAATATTGAATTATTTAAATATATTTCCTGTTTAAAAATACCATTTTTCCGCGGTGTGTTTATGAAAGACAGTTTACCAAAGAAAATGTGGCAAAATGAGACTGGAATTGTAAATTTGGATAATACTGAAGGGCCTGGCACCCATTGGGTTTGTTATAAGAAACTAAATAACAATGTATATTATTTTGATAGTTTCGGTAATTTGCCACCACCAAAAGAACTTCAAAATTACTTTAAATCTGCTAAAAACATATATTATAACTATAAAAGAGAACAACCTGATAATACTTCAATATGCGGCCATTTATGTTGGAATTTCTAGCTAAAAGTATCAGTCACTATTGAGATGTCTTCCTATACGGTATCATTAACAGGAAAATCGTCCACTTTACGAAGTATCCTTTTTCCAGCGTTACGCTTGCAAAAAGGAAGGTTTTGGGAGGCGGCACTATTGGATTTTACAACTTACAACTCTATTCCCAATGTTACGGAAGGTAAAAATAACGTATTGCATTATTATAAGGGAAAGGATGCCAGTGGAAAATTTACAGACTTACAAGAGTGCAGGTTACCCACAGGTTCTTATGAAATTGATCATATAAATGAATTTTTGCAAACTAAAATGGGAAAAGACAATATAACATTAAAAGGTAATAATAATACGATGAAAGCTGAAATTACTTCCAAATATTATATAGATTTCACTCAACCAAACTCAATTGGTGATTTATTAGGATTTTCCAACGATGAGAATGTTTTAGAACCAGATGTAACACATTCCGGTAAGAAAACAGTAACAATATTAAAAGTCAATAGTATAGACATAACTTGTAACATTATACAAGGTGCTTACAGGGATGGGGCTAACACCCACATCATACATACTTTTTACCCAAGTGTACCACCTGGATTTAAAATTGTTGAAAAGCCACAAAACTTGGTATATCTACCGTTGAACACCACTTTCATTTCAGACATCGTGTTGAGCGTATTGGATCAAGACGGTAACTTGGTAGACTTTAGAAAAGAGCCTATTACGATTAGATTACATTTAAAATCTACACTTTAATACAAAAACCATGGGTTTAACATTTAAAAGCGAACAACCTACGGGAAACCGCATTAGTAGCTCTTCAGCTGTGGAGGAGTTAACACGCGAGAACATTCGTTTCTTAGAGAGAGTTGGATTAAAATTAACCGATTATGGATATACTGGATATAGCGCAGGGTCCAACATTCGACGAAACCCTATGGGAAAAAGAATATCACACCCACAACCCTTACACTTCATCGAAATTAAACAATAACGATGAAATTCGTATTCCCATACAACATCAAGACATTTACACACTACCATGTGAAAGTTACTTGTATATTGAAGGACAAGTTACTAAAAAGGACGGTACTACTGCTGGTACAACAGTTCCATTTATAAATAATCCTATGGCTTTCCTGTTTGATGAAATTAAATATGAAATATGAGGTGTAACAGTTGATTCCACTAAAAAAGTAGGTATTTCAACGACTTTAAAAGGACTAACATCTATAACACCCAATGAAACCAATTTACTTAAACCTGCCGGATGGGTATTACCTACAATTGACACGATCACTCCAAATTCAGATGGATATTTTGATTTTCATATTCCATTACGTTTGTTGCTTGGTTTTGCTGAAGATTATAGGAAAATAATATTAAACGTTAAACAAGAATTAGTTTTGTTGAGGTCTTCTAACGATAAAGACATTATTAAAGCTGCAGATAATACGACTGATGCAAACCTAGAATGGAAATTAAAATTAGACAAAATTGTATGGAGAGTTCCACATGTTAAATTAGCTGACGAGCATAGAATGCTACTTTTAAGAAAATTAAAAGCCGATCGTGATATTGTTATTCCATTTAGGAGTTGGGAATTCCATGAGCATCCCAGTTTACCTACTACGGATCGACACACTTGGACTGTTAAAACATCAAATTATGTAGAACGAGCCAGGTATATTATATTTGGTTTACAAACAGGTAGAAGAGACGACATCACTAAACATGCAGGACAATTTGATCATTGTGACTTGAAAAATATTAAAGTTTATTTAAATTCACAATTCTTTCCATACGACAATTTAAATGTGTCATTCACTAAGAAGAAATACAGTATATTGTACGATATGTACGCAAGATTCCAAAGTTCATATTACGGTAAAGCAAATACACCTTTATTATCACCTTCAAAATATTACGATGCCTACCCAATAGTTGTAATTGATTGTTCTAAACAAAATGAATCAGTAAAATCATCAAGTGTGGATATAAAAATAGAAATGGAATTCAACGCTGCTATACCGGCTAATACAACTGCATACTGTTTAATTCTACATGATAAAATTGTAACATACACACCTTTAACTGGAATTGTTAAGAATGTACTGTAAAAACCGGTTTTGTTTCATTCCGCGAGTATAAAAGCAGAGCGTACAGACCGCTCCTCATCAGTTTGTTGCCTACTGTTGTATGGGTAGCATCGTATTCAATATGGCTTCTCCTAGTGGTACACCTGAAAATGTGATAGATATTGAGAAGGAGATATCTGAGTTTTTAGATCCTCAAGGTCACCAGGAAGGAGGTGAACAAAACGTTTGCGGACAACTTCACGCCAGTAATAATGTTGAAGAAAAAGGTAAAAGAAGAAAGAATATACAAAAGAGAAAAAGGGATATTGAAGATAATATTTCTCCAAACATATTGAGTGAGGTATTTTTGCGAATATTCTACCCAATCTCTTCCAGTTTGGACAAAAGTGTTTTAATCGGTGTTATGAAATCTACAGATTATTCCCCTACTGTAATTTTAACTCATGGACCCAAAATGATTTTGTTTACGGACAGTGCTTGGGAATCATTTATGAAACACTTGCATCTGCTAGAATGCTATTTAAGTAGTAACATGTTTGGAAGGAAGACAAGAGTAGGACTTTTAGATTCAAATGTGGAAATTGATATTATTAAACAACGTGGTGATCATCAGCTGCGGTTTAGAGACACAACAAGACATGATAACAAAATTCAACTTAATCGAGAGGAGTTTTTCATTTTAACTTGTGCTACTGAACCTATAACAAGATACTTGAGACAACTGGTGTTTTCAAGTTCGATTATTAAAGATTATCTGGAAGACACTTTGGACAAACAACCGGACGCACCTATATTATACGGACCTGTGGATACTTCTATATTTAATAGAGTTCCTCATGAAGTACAGATGTGGAGACAATTGGAAAAGTACGCTCAACTACATAAGAAATCAGTAAAACAGGAAGAAGAGGAAGATGGAGGAGAAGAATCAAGTGTTAGTGATGAAAATGAAAACAAGGAAAATATAAAGATGGAAACTTAAATGACAATGGTTAGTTTTTAAAACAATAACCAACATTTTGTGGGGTTAGGCCTATTGGGGACGGTGCCCACGTTAAATATACACCAACGCGCCAACAACTGTACTGCCTGGTATAAAAGTAGTACCTACCGTGGTGTGGAAATCAGTTGACCTCCTGACTTCGTAATGAGCAGACGTGTGACCTTCAAAATGGACAAGGGAGAAGAACAACAAGTAAAGTCCAAGCCTGGTATTATTGAGTTTCAAGCGTTTCGTGGTAATGATGATAGATTCATTATAAAAGAACTTGTGTTTTTGGACATGAATACAAGTGTTCCTTATTCGTTTTTATTTAAACCACCATGTTCTTATTCGTCTTTAACTAGTAAAGCCGCTACTACCAACAGATGGATTTCAAAACACTTCCATCATATCGATTGGTATGATGGTTTTACAAGTTACACGGACTTGTATCACATTATGCATCACTTTTCAGACAAGTTTACCAATATTTACACAAAGGGGCTGGAAAAGAAAAGATGGATCGAAGGATTTACTCATGTTCTGGTTAATGATGTGGAATTGGATAAGAATTATCAATACATGCTGGAAACCATATGTATTTGTACAAAAAGCCCAGAACATGATAAAGATAGACATTGCGCTTTGAAAAATGCCTATAAACTCGCCTCTTACCTTCAAAGTGGGGAATTGGGGAGTGGTGGGGGTAACGGAGAGTATATAAGTGGGGAGCAGACAGGGACCTGGCATGAGTATTACTCGAGATTCCGAGACGACAACATCTCCGAGCAAGAAGACGATCTGTAACCTGACCATGGCATCTCACCAGTTCCTTCAGACTTTGGTCGAGCAGTTCAATGCTCACTCCAAGTCAACAATATTACCTGTAAAGAAGTGCTCGGAACTAAAAGACGAGAAGCACTACATAATCCATGCTATGAAGAAGATGGAGACTACAGTTGGGGAGGCCATCTGCTGCAGTCTCAGCGAGGCACCGTTTACTCCGGGGGATGAACCAAAGTTCCAGGTGTACCTGCCCAAGAGATTCGTCCATCTTCTACAAAACGAGGATCTTCGCTCTATTCAACCCGGGTGTCTATACCTGGTGTCGCACGGCTGCACGGGTAGCAATTCTACAGAGTTGACCATCCACATCGCTGACAAGCAGCAGTGTTAGATTTAAGTTTTAATGTTGTACATATGTTGTTGTTGTAATGTTTTATAAATAAACGAATCATAAAAGACAAAAAATAAAAAAAAACAAAAAAAATGCAACATATCAATATGTGACAAACGTCACGTATTAATATGTTGCATTTTTTTTAAACTTCGCGGGTGACCTTGACCTTTACCTTTGCATTTCACAACTACCCCCACTACCGTAATTACCCCCACTACCGCACTAGGATTCAAACCTGCGAAAAACGGTCAGCCTGTTGCCAACTAGCAAACGATGAGCACCTTGTACGAGCTTTGCTTACAACGAGTTATAACTGACGCATCTTTATTCCAGACGGGTTTACGAGATAATATCCCTATAACAGTAAAACAGGATATCGAAGAGTACAAGAAAGATAATAGAGGGTATTCGGGATACTCCTGGTATAGGTTCCAAGACGGGGAAAAGTTTTGTAGGCCTTGTGGCAATGCTGCCGTCAGAGACCTTCGACGGTTCGTACAGGAAGGTGGTAGAAAACAGTTCGGATTTCTAGCACCGATGTTTAGATTTGAAAACTACAAGGACACCTGTGCTATTTGTTCCATCCCACTGTATCAATGGAAAAAGTTTAGAAGTGTTTAATTGGATCTTCCATACCCCCATTACCATTACCCCCACCACTTTTTCATGTACCTCTAAACGCTGTGCCTCGGCTTCATTTCTACTCCAGCAGCCGACCTAGCAACATCAGGATGTCTCTGAACGTCAGTTGCGCAAGTTACGAGGAGGTGAGCATCAAGACTCAGCAGGAGCTAAACGTTTTGTACAAGGAGTTGCAGCTCATGGTGGCACGAGGCTACCGTATAAACGTGCAAGTTTACGCTTGCAACATACGGAACACCCGGCAGTCAAAAGAAGAGCCTGGACACTCCTCCACGGCTTCCTCACCGGCGTCGATGAAGACCGAGCCAGACAACTTGGACTACTTCAGCTGACTAGCAGTTGTCTTCCTTGTTCTTACAATAATAGAATATGTATATTTTTTCATTATATTAAAGAAGTAAAAGACCAAAAACACCTATCTTGTTACTGACATATGAGCTCAGTAACAAAATAGGTTTTTTTAAAACACAATTTGGATGACCTTGAAACTTCCCCCTCCACTGCTTTGCTACCCCCACCACTTGATTATTGATGTACATGGCACATCACAATTGGAAACCTCATTCCATCTTCAACAGCCAAACCGACAACATCAACAATGGCAAACCTACCAACGGATAAAACATGTCCTCACGTTTGCTGTGACTTCGTCCACGAGTTGGAGAAGAGGATGCAGGAGAGGGCGATACGAAGAAAGCAGATACACTCAGAAAATATCATGATAGTCAACGGCTATCTTTTATTGTTCGGCCTTATTATGGTTGTACTTTTCATACTGTATGGCATAGTCACATGTGTCGGCAAGGTTGCAGAAGAAAACGCTCGCCACCATCAATTGGAAAGTTTCAATGTTACTTTGTAGGTTTTCCTTTTTTTTAAACTCCGTTTGGATGACCTTGAAAATTCCCCCACTACTCCACCACACCCCCCACCACTTCACCATGTTCCTGCATGAGCATCACATCAACCGTCATTCCTTGTCCGACAAGCAACCATGGCAGACAACAACACCATCAGCCAAGCTGACTCCACTACTGATGTCGGTACAAGTACGGGTTGGACACTGTCGATGGATAGTGTACACTATTTGGAAACGATTTGCGAACGGATGAAGGAAATACTGCGGGACAACCCTGGGATCATAATACAAATGAATTTAAATTATGATTGGTCCCAAGTTAGAATGCAAGGGGACGATAACAACGGTCAACAATCTCCACAATATTCGCCCATGTCCCCGATCTACCCTTATGGCGAGTCTGACGTCGATGAAGATGAGGCTAATGAGGATGTGGGGGACAACGAGGCTGAAGAGGAGTAACCTTCATTCCTTTTTTTTAAAACCCAAATTGGATGACCTTGAGAATTCCCCCTCCACTATTTCCTTTTTTTAAAACCCAAATTAAATGACCTTGAAAATACCCCCTCCACATACTTTTGGTTTACCCCCTCTACTTTTCAATACTGTTACCACAGTCTGTAGCTCACATCATTCCTTGCTTAGCTATCATGGCGGACAGCACTCTTTCTCGAGTTGACTCCACTACGGATGAAGAATGGCCATTTTCCTGGAATGTTCATCTGCAAGACTCGGCAGAAGTGGATATGTTGCATGAGAAATTGGTGTATGTATTAAACGAAAACCCCAACATTGAATGTAGAATGACTATGGATTTCGATGCGACAGGGGTCCACACTCAACCTTCCACTTCCAGCCAGCCTGAACCTCAGCTACAGCCGAAGAACTTTACACATCTTTACACTCCAGTACGGCCGGAGGATGTGGTTATCAGCGAGGCAGACTCTACTACAAGTTATATTGAGCCAACGAATTGGAAGCTTGTTGTTGACACCTTACACAAGGTCGACTTAGTATGTGACAAATTGAAGGAATTGATGATGCAAGATCCTGGTCTTCGTTTTAAAATTGATTTGTTTTTCATCTGGGGAGCACCTGCACGGGGCTCTTCGTCTGACAGCTCTCTAAGTACAACGGACGAGGAGGAGGAGGACGACTAGTTATCTTTTTTAAAACTCCGTTTGGATGGCCTTGACCTTTCCCCCTCCACTGAGTTTATTTAAGGTGCACTCTCAATGACTGCAGCATCATTTCATCGCGCACCTTCACCACAGCAACATGGAGAGTCAACTCAACTACTGTTGCAAACGGAAATGTTTTTCATGGCCAAATGACATTGATGTTGCGGATGGCCTGGCGTGTAGAAAATGTGAAGCTTTTGGTCAATGCATGTGTAAGTGCAAGTCTTGGAAGAAGCCGAAACCAGAGTTGAAGACATTCCATGTGTACCAGATGAGAGGGCATAAGTACACTTGTTGCCCTGAACGTTGCATTGAATTCACACTAAAACAGCTAACTGGCTGCAAATTGTGCAACAATCATTTTGCAGGTTTTTGCAAACATTATTTAGGAGCCTGTCAGTACAGATCAACTTGGCATACAGAAGCACTCACTATCAATGAAATCGCTATAGATACACAAGAGTAGTCTTTCTACTCTTTTCTTTTTTTAAAACTCCATTTGGGTGACCTTGACCTTTCCCCCTCCACTCACCTTAGTTTATATAAACCCCATTCCCACTGACCACAGCATCACTTCATCGTGCTCCCTCGTCAAAGCAACATCAACTATGGAAAGTAAGCGCATCTCATGTTGCGAGCATAGGTGTTTGGAGATACAAGGCGTCACATATTGTGCAAAGAAGCGTTGGGAGGAAGAGACGGGGACAACCTATTGCTGTGAGGATAAGTGTTTCCTCTTACCAAAGTGGCAAGTGGATGGGCTGGCCTGCCGGCAATGTGAATGCTTCGGATGTTGCAGGTGTAGATGCAAGAACCAACAGCTGCCACCACCGGTACTACAAACTTTCAAAATCTACAAATCCAAATACTTTTATACTTGTTGTCCGCAGCGGTGTATTAAATTTCACTTCTCCAATCTTACCAATTGTCGGAAATGCTACGGACAACCTGATGGGTGGTGCACCTGTTTTCTGGACTCCTGCCGCTACAGATCGGATTGGTTTAAAGATCCGTTAGAAATTGATGAGGTCGCCCAGGAAGCACAAGAGTAGTCTTTCTACTCTTCAACTTTTTTAAAACTCCATTTGGATGACCTTGAGATTTCCCCCTCCACTTCCCCATATACCTAGAGTACACAGAACCTGACAGTCAGTCACTCGGTGGCTGTCGTGGGGTGCGCATCGGTGTCGGCGCTCCGTTGTTAGGTTTTCAAAGTCACAGTAATATGAAATTGTTGGTGTTGTGCTGGTTCAAGGTCACCTGAGGGATAACCGATTGCCCATTTAGGCTGAGTCATGTCAGAAACTCGAGTTTAACTTGGCACTTTTGCCGTTTCTCGTCGAAAATTCGCTCCAAGTGGTCAAGGTCACGGGGACTCGGACTGAAACTCGGAGCGTAGTGCGAGAAACGGCAAAAGTGCCAAAAAATTTTAAGTTTCGGCGTGACCTTGACCTTAGTGGAGTCGGTGACGTCATTTTGATGACGTAAGGGGTGATGACGTCATCAGCACGTCATTTGTGTGACGTCATGGGTGTGACGTCATAGAAATGACGTCATTGGTGATGACGTCATCGATGACGCAATCGATGACGTCATCGATGACGTCATCGGTGAGGTCATTGACCTCGATGACGTCATCCCTCAGGTGACCTTGAACTGAGCCAGCACCAACAATTTGACACTACTAACCAAGACTCTCTATCAAAGGAAACTTAAAACTTAACCTACACCACTTACACCTAGATTATAGGTCTCTCCTCGGTAATCTGTCTCGTAACGCAGCCGCCTAGGCAAGAGTAAACATAATGCCGATGATGAATTATTTATCACGATCATTACCAAGAGACCGGAACTGGATCAGATGCCCCACGATCCTCGGAGGGTTCCCACCGACCGTAGACCCCGCTGCAGAACCATCAGGCCAGGGATCCTCGGAGGGGTTCCCACCGACCGTAGAACCCGCTGCAGAACCATCAGGCCAGGGATCCTCACTAGGATTTCTTAGAGAACCAATTGGGTTGCATCCAATTTTCCTCAAGAAGAGACGGCTCGTGATTGTATCTGATGGTGGTTGACCTCCGGGGAATTTAGAGGGTAAGGAATACCCACTAGGGCAAGGATGGTCCTGGAGCACTCCCCCAGGAACATTTGAAATATGAAAGCCTAATAAACGTGTTGTTAAGCTACCTGAAGTACATTTTCCTTCAAGCAATAACGCTAAAAAGTTAAAATTTAGAAAAGACTCTACTCTCTTCAGTGATGTATAAACGTTACAAATAATACTCAATTAGTCTACCTGAGTAATCAGGCCTACAAGTATTTGCCATCATTAAGAGGCTCTGACAAAAAATATTATAATATAAGGTTATTACATCAATAAAATATATTGCTTATAAGGAATTGGAAATGGCTTTTACTTGACTCTAGGAATACTTGATTTTGTTAATTTGTTGAAGTGGATGGGCAAAATCTTTCACAGCTCTCTAATATGACATCTAGTTATGTTATATAGTTTTTTCATAAAATATTTTTCATAACTCTTAAATTTGGTGTTAAATTCATGCAGTCTGAGGGCCACAGGTGGCCGTGGACCGCGTATTGAGGATGCCACAACCTTAACGATTGTGAGTTAAGGTTGTTATCGCTGTTGTTATTTCATTAGGCAATATATCGATATTTTAGTTTGCAATTTTTCAATATTATCCTTCGGTAATTGACGTTTTGAATTGAATAGAATGGAAAAAACACGATTTATTTTTAACAAACATGATTACAAAAATACATTTAAAGTACATGTGTCTTTAAACTATCAATACATTCCATTTAATTTAAAGACCATTTAACAAAAAATACATTCCTTAAATTAATTAAATCAGAATAAATATAAATAAAGTGATGATGGATTGTTTCACTTCATTTTAATTTCACAGAGAGCATGAGTAATTTCAAGCCATGGTTTGGAGTTTAAGTCAATCACGCTAGCTCGATCTCTATTGATAGTTTTGATAAAATAACCTGTAAATGCGGGTTGTCAACAACTGGATGTCCGATCACGGTCTCTCGCTTGCTCTTAGTAAGACGGAGATCGTGATTCTCACGAAGAAGAGGATCGACACCGTCGTCCCGTTTTGAGTGGGAAGGGAGGTGGCCACATCAACTCGTGCGGCCAAATACCTTGGGGTTATGGTGGACACCAAGTTAAGCTGGAGGGATCAGATCTTCCGTACGGCGGACAAGGCCGCTAAGGTAGTTACTCACCTTAGTAGGCTGATGGCCAATGTCGGGGGTCCCCGATCCAGCAGAAGACGTCTGTTGATGTCCGCGGTCCAGTCCGTGCTCCTTTACGGGGCAGAGGTGTAGGCAGGCGCTCTAGATAAGGAGTGCTACAGGTTGCGACTCGCCCGGGTTCAGCGTCAAGCCGCGCTCAGGGTGTGTTCCGCCTACCGGACAGTGTCCGAGCCTGCCGTCCTGGTGGTCGCCGGAGTCATCCCTGTCAAGCTCTTGGCAGGGGAGAGGAAAGCGATTTATCAGAGACGTGGTGAGATCGGCAAGGACACGGCAAGAACAGAAGAGCGCTCCCGAACCTTCCAGCAGTGGCAACACAGCTGGGAGCACGACACCCGAGGACAATGGACTGCGCGACTTATCAAGCAGGTCCAACCATGGGTGGAACGGCGGCATGGGGAGGTGGACTACTACCTGACCCAATTTTTGACAGGTCACGGCTATTTTAGGTCGTACCTGAACCGGATGGGAAAGACCGGTTCACCGGACTGCATTTATTGCCCGGGTGTTCCCGACGATGCGGAACACACATTCTTCCGATGTCCCCGTTGGGAAGGGCCCCGCCTGGAGGCCACACAAATATTTGGTGCATTTTCGGTGGACTCGGTGTGCCAAAAGATTTTGGAGGATGAGGGCAACTGGGATTGTTTGTCACAGTTCGTCCGGGGCATCCTCCTGGAAAAGAAAACCGATCTGGACCGCGAAGTGGCCCAGATCCCTTGATAGAGCGGCTGGATAAGGAGCGAGCCCGACGGGCGTAAGCCAAATTTAGGCCTAGCCTGACGTAATGTGATAAACAATTCCAGGTTAGATTCCTAAAGAGTAAAGGAGGTTTTTTAGTGGGTAAACCCGTTTTTTAGGGGAGCCCCACACTACAGGCTGGCCACCTGTGTGCGTAATGCATTTTTCCACCTCTCCCTCAAAAAAAAAAAAAAAAAAAAACTGTAAATAAATGTAAGTGAACATCAAAAAGTTATTTTTAAAACTACCATAGATGTTAAGATTCCGGGAGGCGCCGATGCTCTATAAAATAAAGAAAATCTACGTCGGAAAATTTTGTAGATCTTCAGAATCGTATATGTTAACGTTGGTTATATTTTTTCAAGTAGAAAAATGATTGATGATTTTTAGGGTTGGCAGCTTTGTGGCACACTTTGCCCTGTTGTAATAGATTAAAATATTCTAAATAAGAAGCGTCCTGCATTGGAATACAAGCCTTTTATGGAAATCAATTCTTTCTTTAAGGTTATTAATATCTGTTCTATTTCATATACATCAACGTAGTTAATGAACATCACGAAGTTAACCACGATACCATCAGACTATTATGTGTTTTGAGATACAAAGTCTACATTTTAAATTTCTGATCGAACGCTTAAAAAATCTGACATCCCAACAGCCTACTTGTCACCAGCCACTCCAGACCGGAGGCTGCCAGGGGCTACCAGACGCTACCAGAAGCCTGGGGGAGATACAGCTATCTGCAGCATAGCCGAGTCCATCATGCAGATCGAAGCCGATAAATTCAAGTGCAGGCTGCAGATTTATGCGATCATAAATCTCTGATAGTTTGCTAATCTCAGAGTGGTTATATACATCATGCGTGAGCACCAGAGGTTTTCAACATGTAGTTTTCAGCAAGTAGTTCCAGTTCGGGAGGGGGAAAAATAAATAATTCTATTGTTACATTTAAATATTCAAAGTTAAATATTTAAAAGTTGTCAAAACGTTTTAAATCAATATATTTTACAGTCACTCTTCTTGTAAAACACTCCTTTACTTATCATGTTTAATGGCAAATTAAGAAACAAGATAAGTTCGTTACGAAAACAATAGTTATTGATAGTGAATATGTAACTATTTATGATTCAAACAAAATTTTTTTAAAATCCATTGGAAATCACAGTATCATTATTGAACACGTATACACATCTTATTTTTATTAATGAGTTGACTGTTCATTGTGACCTTGAAGTGTCATGCATGGAAATAAGAAAATCTTGCACCTCTTATGTTCTAGAGCCTTATTAAAAACTTATCCCTAATTTAAAGGACATAAGAAGCCTGGCTACCTTCTTTGATTTTAAGGAATAAACTTCTTTAGTAAATTAAATAACTTAAATGTAATTTTTTTGCAATTTGGGATCACTTTAAGAAACCAATATCATCCCAAAAACACCACACACTACCCAATTATTTACAATCAATTTACTTTCAAATTCCCTGATTCTCTCTACCAGGGGGGTTCCATGCGCAATTCCATAATGTTCGGAGGGTTTCCACTGCTCCTATCATTATATCCATGTAATTGAACCCTCTCGTTTTGAAGGTAATTACCAAATTTGACCCGGGGCCGATAGACTCTCACTTCCTCTCCAATTTCACAACTACAGTGGAGGTCCGAAGAAAAACGGCGGGTTTGTTATTACAAAATGTTTGGAATCCTCCGAGGTATTTTTGATTTGAAATCTCTAAGCAAAAATTTGTCAGAGTTTTTAATTGCTTGGGAAAAGAAACAAATTGGATGGAATCCACTGGGAATTCTTGCATGGATTACTTAATTTAGGCCGTTTACATGGTTGATGTTTTTCTTCGCTAACTGTCCGGCGTTTCTTTACTCCTTATTTACCTGGAAAACACAGTGAAAGTTTATTTTATTGAGGTAAAGAACTTTCTAGAATAATGAAGCTAATCACAAGTTGTCATTTCTTTGTCTAGCTTGTTTCCATACTCTTGTTGTTACAAAAATGAAAACCTTAACTTTTTTTCTTCATTTTATGATGAAAAACTCCTATGAAAAACAGAATATTCATAAAATATCTAATAAAGTTGTTGAACAACTGGAACTTTTAACCTCTGGTTTTTAGTATTAGAATATTGTGCCTACATGATTCGGATGAATTATCTGGGTGAAAATTCCAGTTCACTTACCTTTGAACTTCTTGGTAGTGTCAATAAACCCTAAACCCTTATTGAAATATTTTTATCCACCCCCCCACCCGCCTTTGGCAATTATATCTACTATCTACTAACATACATGATTTGATTTTTTAACATAATAGAAAAACAACTAAAGGATTTCTGTGGCGTACATTAATTACAAACGACAGATATTGACGGAATCAGGACTTTCTTTCTAACCTTTCTAACAACTTACAGTTGAGTAATTGGTTGGTGTTATGATGAGCATGAAGCACTGAAAATCAGACAAAAAACTGGAGTGATCTTAGTGTATAATAGTGTTAAGGAACCTAGACGAAATTCTTTCTCAATCAAATATGTTTGTTGAGGAAATGTTAGTGTTATTTAGTCAATCATGAAGATATCCATTGAGTCTTATCACCTCGGTCTCCACACAAATCGTATCTATCTCCCTATATCGGTACTTTACCCTCCAGCTCTGGCCGTTCCCCAAAATATTCATCCTCCTCACACTTACAGCAAACCGGCAAAATTGCATTCCCAAATAAGCCGACATTAATAGCTGTCAGTTTGCTCAAACCGAGCGTTCGGGGGCGGTGAGCACGCGCGGGATTGAGCATCTTGCAAGCCTAATCGAAGTAATGAGCAATTAGCTGCGAGGGAGACGATCTAATCAAGACATAACGCCGCGACCCTCCGATGACCCGGGGGTCACCGGGCTTAATTACTTAATTACCAACGATCCCGACAGGTGCGAGGACCACAGGAATTCAGCGGATTCCGCGTGTACACTTCATTTACATATATATTCAAACTTGTGTGAACTTACTGATTAAGTCATGGTGTTGAGCCTGGGGCCGACATAGATTGAGTGTTTAAGAGAATTCAAATTGATTGGCGGAGTGTCAAAAATGATAATTTAAGTAAATTTGTTGGTGAGGACTTATTTAAGTGATGTAGGAGAAAGAACCCTTTAAGAATACAGTTCATTGGTAGCTTGGATAGAGAATTTCTTTCATTGTGTAAATTCTTGTATTCAATTTGCATTGTTCATGATAAAATTTTCGTCATTTATTAATTTTCTTATCTGTAATGAAACCTTTCCTTGCAGTTTAAATCTCCCATTGTTTCAATTGGTTAACGTACTTATCCTATACTATAATACGAGCAATGTCTGAAGGGATGTGTGTTCCACGATCTCGAAATCTAGCGGGTAGGTTTTGCTTAAACTTTGCATTTAAGAGTGTTTTGGGCCAAAAATAAGTTTAGAAACTGCCTCAATCCCAGAAAAAATCAAATGTGGTCTAAATTTAAAAATCGTAATTTTTAACATTGGTCTTATGGGTTGCTATTTTGGTAACGAAATAACAACTAAAAGTGAACAACAATAAATTAACACTAAATTTAAGCAGTTTTTATCAGCTGTTATCTGTGAAGAGTCTATAACAAAAGTGAATTAAAACCAACGAGCAAGGCTCGGTTAACCTGGTACTAACACAAATATGCTACCTGTATGTCTTAATTTTGTTATGTGTGCAGAGAATAATTCGCTCAACAAATTGATGTGACAACGTCGGTTTGGTAATTTTATTTATTTTTTAGTTTGTCAAATAGAAAGTTTTTGCCTTTAAAACGTCAAGAGAGAAAATTAGTGTTTGTTTACTATTTCATGCGCACTCATAACACGATTAACCCCTTACTCCCCGAAATAATGGGTCAAATCTTCCAAATCCCAACCTAAAATATATTCCTCCTACCACTTCCAAACAGGTACCGTTATTTCGCAACCGTGTTCGCAACTGCTCAGATTTCACGCTCCGGAGGTTTTGTAAATTAAAATATCCGTTTACCGCGACATCGGCAACAGCCCCCCGCGGAGGCCAGTCACATTAACGGAGGCAAGACGGATAAAACAACGCCGGATTGATGCGGGGGCAGCGACTGCGACTCCCAGGGGGCACATCTTCATCATCCGGCCATGATGTATCCATCAGACGGCCACAATCGTTTGTTTCTGACATCCGGACGGCGGGCGCGGATCACTCACCGACTGTTCCAAGGAACGGACCTGCTGTCGGTCGTGAGGAGGGTCGTGGATCCGTGTAAAAGCATTGTGAACTACTTCAGTGATACATTTTTATTGAATAGTTTGACAGTAGTGGGAAATTGAGAGACCTGGGCCAGTTCAATGACCCCTGAGGAATGTGCTGAGTCATGATGACGTCATCACCGATGACGTCACCGATGACGTCATCGATTGCATCATCGATGACGTCACCGTCAATGACGTCATCACTATGACGTCACACCCATGATGTCACAGAAATGACGTGCTGATGACGTCACCACCCATTACATCATCAATATGACGTCATCGTCACCATGAAGGTCAAGGTCACGCCGAAACTTAAAATTTTTTGGCACTTTTGCCGTTTCTCACACTTCGCTCCGAGTTTCAGTCAGAGTCCTCGTGACCTTGATGACTTGGAGCGAATATGCGACTAGAAACAGCAAAAGTGCCAAGTCAAGCTCGAGTTTGCGACGTGACTATGCCTAAACCATCATGTGTCACTCCTCAGAGGTCATCGAACCGAGCCAGGTCTCCCAATTTGCCATGAATGTGACCTTTGAAAACCGAACAACAGAGTGCCGACACCGATGCACACCCTACGACAGTCACCGAGCGACTGACTGTCCGGCTCTGTGTACTCTAGGTATATGGGAAGTGGTGGGGGAAATTGTGATGATCTTGGGAAACTTTTAAATCTCAAACAAGGGGGCACCGTTTTGGTGCTACCTTAAATGTACATGTCAAAGTGTTATGACCTTGAGGTTGACTGTAAACTCGGGACTTAGGATTGTCTTTAAAGATGTATCCAAAGAATCTTCAGATTTGAGTTAACACTTAGAAAAATTTACTAGTAAAACTGTTTAATGTGTATTTGCCAGAGTTTAAGTGTGGTGACCTTGAGTCAAAACACTAAAATACTACAAGTCGATATCGTCCCAGAGTTAAAGTGTGATAACCTTGAGACTGTTTCAAAGATTTATCCAAAGTACCTCCAGGTTTGAGCCAACACTTAGAAAAATTACTCTTTGTACAACAATTTGATGTTGTTTCCATAGTTTAAGTGTGTTGACCTTGAACTGGTTAAAATGAAAACTTTAATTTAAAACCGCACAGTGGAGTGCATGATACAGATGCGCACCCCATGACAGTCGGCGAGCGACTGACTGTCAGGCTCTGTGTATGCTAGGTATATCGGCTTGAGAGACTAAGACTCTAAACTGTCAGGAATGGGAGTAACTAACTGAATATTGCAAGGAAAAGTCATTTCATCCAATATTTTAAGCAAATCCTCATCAGTAAAACTGACATTAGTCTGTTTTGTATAAAACTTAGGGTGTCCGCGCAACAGTTTGCGCCACTTAGCTAAAGTTGAAACTCTCTTAACTTTGAGTGGTGGACAGTGAGCAACTAATAAAGTCCTAACACGGCTAAGTTTCTTACCTAAAGTGTCCTGCGACATGGCTTCACCCCACAAAAGTCCGCACAATACTGAGAGACTGCTTGTAGCGCATGAGTCAAGGAAAAGAGGTGGGGGAAACAGCAGGAGTGGGGGAAGGTCACAGTGGCGGGGGAAGGTGAGGTGGTACGCTGGAGTATCGCATCACTTCACCATGAGCTGTCCTACAGTCAACACACTGTTCTCTTGGCCCGAGTTGGCACTAGAAGAAACATTTCTGTACAGCTTAGGCTGTGAGAGCCGAGGAAGCAAAGTCAAAGTGGAAATTGTGTTAAACTCCAAGATGAAGAGTCTCCTAAATAAACTAATTGTATCCTTGCAATCTCCTATAACTGTAGAGAAATACCACTTTATTAAGCGACACCTTATACTTTGGCAAAACGAAGCGGAAATGGAAAAGATTACAGTAAAATTAATTTAACTTAAAACCTGGACTGGACACTCATGGCGATACCACGGGGCGTGCAAACGCCACCCTAAACATTACAAGTTAGGTTATTGAGCACCTCTGGTACGATAACCGATGTGCTAGAGTTAAAGTGTGATGACCTTGAGTCAAAACACTGAAATACTACAAGTCGATATCGTCCCAGAGTTAAAGTGTAGTGACCTACATTCAGAACTTGTAAATTTACTTACATATAGAGAGTTAGAGAACAGCGAGACGCACCGCATGGAAGCCGGAGACATACTGGCGAAGCGGTGTTGTGCAGCCTAGGGACCCAGTTGTGGTGGGGGTATAGCCAACACTTAGAGTACAAGTGTTGTGGGTGACCTTGACCCACTTAACTTACCTGACCCCCCCCCCACCCCCACCCCCACCCCACCCCCACCCCACCCCCACCCCCACCCCCACCCCCACCCCCCCCCCCCGACAAAAAGTGCGAACCCCCCCCCCACCCCCACCCCCACCCCCCCCCACCCCCACCCCCACCCCCACCCCCACCCCCACCCCCACCCCCACCCCCACCCCCACCCCCACCCCCCCCCCCCCCGACAAAAAGTGCGAACCCCCCCCCCACCCCCACCCCCACCCCCACCCCCACCCCTGATATCCTGGGCGTGGCAGCCCCGGTGGGGATATAAGGGGGCCCAGCCAGAGCTGGCTCGCAGTCCGCTCCCGCGCGTTGAACGTGAACGATCGGGACGGACCGCCATAGGCATCACTAAACATTGAATGGCGCCTTCAGTGTTTAGCGAAGTCTACTCTAACTTTAAGACTTGTATTAGTTGTAAGATATTGCGCTTGCGTTTGGGTATTGCGAATTGTTTTATATGAGAGTGTTTTACTTGTACCTTATGTCTCCTGTGTGTCTTTTATTCTTTGTGTCTTGTTTGTTATATGTGTTTAACGTGTATGTGCTTGTTCCAGCATTGACTACGTTGAGCTCAATTGTGTGTTGTAAGTGTGTTATATTTTTCTAAAGTGTATACGCTTGTTGTAGCATTTCCCCCTTGAGCTTTTGCAATGCTCAAAGTAAATCGTAAAGACAGGGAACGGGAGTAGGCCCCCGTGTAAAGTTACTTTTGTATAATTGTTAGGCTCCTCTCATGCATGCTTTAATGCGGCTGAGAAATAGGAGCGTCCGTTTGTACGCCTATATGGGGGTAATAAGCCGATGGCCTCTGCACTCGGACCGAGGACGTAAGCCACTAGGGTGTCCTCAGTTAGTTTCCCTTCTGGAAACTCAAAATTATGTAAATGAAACTTTGTTAGCTATTTGTGTTTTTTTGTCCCCAAGGCCCCCGAACATTCGTGGTTCGCCATGGATGTACGGGGGCCGAAATTTTTAATGTCCGTGTGGCCTTGACCCACATAGGACTTGTAAAAATTTACTGCATTGATAAATTAAAAAAAATATTAAAGATAGGGTTACGGGAGTAGGCCCCCGTGTAAAGCCACTTTATTTATAATTGTTAGGCTCCTCTCATGCATGCTTCAATGCGGCTGAGAAATAGGAGGTGGTCCGTTTGTACGCTTATACGGGGTAATGAGCCGATGGCCTCTGCACTCGGACCGAGGACGTAAGCCACTAGGGCGTCCTCAGTTTCTTTCAAAATTATGTAAATGACATTTTGTTAGCTATTGGAAAAGTTATTAGTTAGAAATGCAGTAAATGTTTACAAGTCTCGCGTGGCGAAGGGTACACGACATTGGATGTTGCCTTGTTGTCATAGTTGGGTCTCTTCGGAGGCTACAGCGATGACAACCCAAGTGCCCCACACCCCCTATGGGGGTGTGGGGCTTAATTTTTTAAAGTTTTTTCGTGACCTTGACCTAAATATAAAAGTTTTCAAAATCTTTAACAGTCAGATCTTATCAACACAGTTTATATATAGAGGTCTTTTAAAAGTTAACAGTTAGGTATTAGTAACACACAAGTTTGGAGTTGTCTATAGTTGGGTCTCTTAGGAGGTTTTCAGCGATGGTAACATAAATGCCCCAAGTGTGGCTTATTTTTTTAAAAAGTGCGAACCCCCCCCCCCCCCTCGGTGGTGAGCCCCGCCCCCGCCCCTGCCCCTGCGTCAGAAGAATTATGTATTTTACATTTTGTTCTGCGCATGCGCAGAAGGAGTTTTTCAAGGTCACCCCCCACCACCCGTTATAAAAGAAGGTTGGCCAACACAGCCTCTCATTATTGGATAAACTTTCGTTGAGTAAACATCCTAAACGCGCTTATGGTAAAAAGTGTTAAAAATGCTTCTTTGCCATATTTGTGGGGAATTTTTCCCAGATGAAGTGATTCTTCAAATCCATCAAGAACTGCACGAAGCGGAGGAGACGGCAGATGTGCAAGTCAGCGAGGGAGACTTGGACTCGCTTGACCAATTTTTAGCCGAACACCATCGAAGGCTGGACGAGTTTGATACTTACCTACAACGGATGCAGCGGAGAAGGCCCAGCGTTATCCAGTTTGGAGGTGCTGGACCATCAGGAGTAGGAAGAACTACAGCGGCCATGGATACGGACACGGACACGGACATGGACACGGACACGGAAATGGACATGGAAGAGGAAGCAGATGGAAATGGAACAAGACCTCTACGTACTACAGCTTTGCCTGGTCAAAAGGTAGTACATTTTAAAATTAAAAATGAACGCCTCGAGTTGGATAATTTTTTAAACGAAGCAAAATTATTAATTGAACAGACTTTGGAAGAAGAATTGACAAGACTAAACTTTATTAAATTTGGATTGGTTTTGGACGCGTTGTTTACTAACACAGATGGAGAAACCACATTGAGAGGATTCGTAACAAAAAATCGCACTCTCATGTTAGCATCCGATGTAAATAATATCATTTCTGATTGTTTGCAAGAATTGATTACTAAATTACAAGAACATGAACGTAGAGGATCCGGATGGCGGTTAACTTCAATTGAAGGACTTGATTTAAGAGTTCAAAAACACGGATACGGCATGAGGGGTAGCAGCTATATTGCTCTACCCAAAAAAATTCAAGCTACTAAATCCTGTATAAATGTGCAAAATGTAGATAATGAATGTTTTAGATATGCTATGTTGTGTAAATATATTTTGCCAGAACAGCATCCATGTAGAGTGGGTAGGTACTATCAAAATGTAAATAATAGATATAATTTTCAAGGACTGTCATACCCAGTAAATATTAAAGATGTTTGTAAATTTGAAAAACAAAATCCTGCTGTAAGTGTAAATATTTTTGGACTGGATGATAGCAATAATGTTTACCCCTTGAGAGTGACAAAGACCGAACGCCGAGATCATACAGATTTGTTGTTAATTACTCAAGGAGAAGTTTCACATTATGTTTACATTAAAAATTTTGTTTGTTTGGTTCAAAAGCAGTTGACAAAAAGGAATGGACCAATAACAGTTTGTAAAAGATGTTTTTGTTTTATTTGGAAAGATTTGACCCATGGAGGATCAGAGTGGTTGACTGAACATAAAAAATTGTGTGATAACAACTATGAAGTAAAAGTTTGTTTGCCTTCTGCCAACCGATCAATAGTAAAATTTGAAAAAATTTCTCATCAGTACAGAGTTCCAGTAGTGGTGTATGCAGATTTCGAATCTATACTCATACCAGAAGATATAGCGAACGGAGAGATCGATAGAAGGACGAAATATCAAGAGCATAAAGCAAATAGTTTTTGTTTGATTTTAAAATCCACCTTGACTGAAGAACAACTACAAAAGTATGGACTTTCATCGTTACCTGTATTATACCGAGGTGAAAACGCAGCAAAAATTTTTGTGGATAAATTATATGAAATCGCTCTTAAAGTGCAAACTATGTATGGTGTTAAAGAGCCGATGATACCACTGGATTATGAAGAGGAGGAACAACATGACTTGGCAAGAATTTGTTATTTGTGCAAAAACCAATTTACAGATGATAATTATAAAGTTAGAGACCATGACCATTGAACTGGACAGTATAGAGGTGCGGCTTGTAACAGATGCAATGTAAATTACAAACTACCCAAATTTATTCCTGTAGTTTTACACAACCTTAGTGGCTATGATTCACACTTCATCATTCCGGAATTGGGTAGAGACGATAGGGAAATAGAGGTGTTGGCAGAAACAACAGAAAAATTTATTAGTTTTTCAAAAACTGTTGACAAAAAAATCAAACTTCGATTTGTTGATTCATTTAGATTTATGCCATCCAGTCTTAGCAAACTGACCGATAACCTAAGGAGACACGATCTAAGGGAAACAAGTAAAATTGTCCCGCAGGACAAGATGGATTTGGTTCTACGGAAAGGGGTTTTCCCCTACGACTACATCGACAGCTCGGAACGTTACGAAGAAAGAAGACTACCGCCGAGGGAAGCATTCACCAGTAAATTGACTGGAAGTGAAATCACTATCGAAGACTACGAACATGCCTGCAATGTGTGGAATGAATTGGACATGCAAAATCTCGGACAATATTCCGATTTTTATATGAAATTGGATGTGACGCTTCTTTGCGATATAATGGAAGAATTTCGCAACACCTGTTTTGACGCCTATGGACTGGACCCGCTACATTCTTTTACTTCTCCCGGTTTGGCCTGGCAGGCTATGTTGAAATCTACCAAGTGTCACCTTGAACTGCTTACGGATATCGATATGGTGTTAATGATTGAATCCGGTGTACGCGGAGGTTTAACCCAAGCTGTTACTCGTCATGTGAAAGCAAATAATAAATTTTTGCCAAACTACGACCAAACAAAAGATTCAATTTTTCTTGGCTAATTTGATGCAAATAATTTGTATGGTTGGGCCATGTCTAAACCGCTACCTCACGGAGACTTCAAATGGATAAACCCAGATTCAATTGAAAATATTATGGATATTCCCAAAGAAGGTGACACCGGATATATTTTTGACTGTGATTTTGAGTACCCTGAAACACTACACGATCATCATTACGACTTGCCACTGTTGGCTAAAACTGAAGTATCACCGACAGGAAGATGGCCCAAATTAATGATGACATTAAACAACAAAAATCGTTATGTGGCGCACTATTGGGTTGTACAACAAGCGTTGGAGTTAGGACTGAAAATAACAAAAATTCACCGAGTATTACAATTTTCTCAATCATGCTGGCTAAAATCCTACATCGATGGAAACACCGCAAGAAGAGCTAGAGCAACATCAGCATTTCAAAAGGACTTTTTTAAATTAATGAACAACGCTATATTTGGCAAAACATTGGAGAACAAGAGGAAACACAAAATTGTAGAATTAGTTTCAGACCCTGCAAAATTGGAAAAACTTGTACAGAAACCGAATTTTGGATCAACAATGATAATAAATGAAAACCTTGTGGCAGTAAGCATGAAGAAAACAAAAGTTGTTATGGACCGCCCGTTATACGCAGGAATGTGCATATTGGATATTTCAAAAACCCATATGTACGATTTCCATTATAACAAGATGGTTGACTACTATGGTCGTGACAATATAGGAGTAGCATACATGGATACTGACGCTTTTATCTATTGGATAAAGACTCAAGACATGTACGAAGATTTAAAAACGTTCGTACACAGGAATGACTTTGATTTTTCAGACTACCCACAAAATCATCCAAACTTCAACGAAAATAATAAAAAAGTTTTAGGCAAATTTAAAGATGAATGTAATGGACAAGTAATGGAAGAAATTGTTGCACTAATGTCGAAATTATATTCCTTCAATGTGTATAAAGGCGAACAACAAGAACCATCAACTACAAAGAAGGCCAAGGGTGTGAAAACAAATTATTTGAAACAACACATTAATTTTGATCAATACAAAAAGTGTTTATTTGAAGATACTACCTTGAAAGCCAAATTTAACACAATCCGAAGCGAAAAACATCAAGTTTTCAGTGTGACAGAAGTAAAAAAAGCACTTTCTTCTAAGGATGACAAACGCCACATTATGGAAGACAAAATTCACACACTCCCTTTTGGCCACTACTCTATTAACCCTATCAACTAACCTATTCTTCGTCCTTCTACAACTTCGACCTTATTCCTTTTTCCTTCCGTAAAAAAATGGGGAACACGGCAAGTCCAACGCCGTGTTCCCCATTTTTTTACACAAGTTTGGATGACCTTGACCTATATAAATGATGTTAATATTTAAGACAACATTCATTGTTATTATACATGTGATACATGAAACATTCAAACCTGCAATATGAAGAACTTGAAGCAAGAAATTGTCAACGAGCTTCATAAACCTGCAAGAAGAAAGTTTCCACGAAGAAATACAGTGATAAAAGGAATAAATGATTTATATCAAGCGGATTTAATCGAAATGATTCCTTATAGTAAACAAAATAGAGGATTTAAATACATATTGACTATTATTAATTGTTTTTCAAAAATGGCAGATGCTTTACCACTAAAAGATAAAAGTGGCAAAAGTGTTACAAAAGCAATGGAAACAGCTATACAAAGAGACAAACATACTATAAAACATTTACAAACTGATGATGGAAAAGAATATTTTAATAAGGAATTTGCAAATTTAATGAAAAAACACAACATTAACCATTACTCAACCAATTCAGAGGTAAAAGCATCAATAATTGAAAGATTTAACAGAACTTTAAAAGGTGCGATGTATAAGATGTTTTCCAACAGAGGATCACACGTTTGGCTTGATATGTTACCAAAACTTATAAGCGATTACAATAACAAGTTTCATAGAACTATCGGTATGAAACCAAGCCAGGTGACTAATAAAAATGAAAAACTTGTATTAAAACGTATAAAAATGAATACCAAACCAAAAGTTGAAAAACTAAAGCCTAAAAGGTTTAATGTTGGTGATAAAGTGCGAATAAGCAAATACAAAGGTGTATTCAGTAAAAGATATCTTCCAAACTGGACAAATGAGGTTTTTACTGTATTTAAGGTGCAACCTACAGTACCGGAAACTTACATTTTAAAAGATAATAAAGGACAATTGCTTGAAGGAGGGTTTTATGGACATGAAATGTTAAAATCAACAGTAGGTGATGTATATCTAGTTGAAAAGGTGTTGCAACGGAAAAAAGATAAGGTTAAAGTACGATGGTTAGGATTTAATAAGACGGAAGATTCTTGGATACCTAAAAAGGATCTAATATAATGGTAGAGCATCATTTTGGGTTGAACCATTACAAAGGATGGAGATAATACCGCAAAAAGACAATTTTACTATTAATAATATAGATGAACTCACAGTGGATGGTTCTCAATTCAATACTGGGAAACACGGTGTTTTGTTACCAAACACGGTGCGTTGTTTGGTTACCGGTCCTTCCAATTGTGGAAAAACAAATGTAGTATTCAATTTGATTACAAACCCTAAAGGCTTACGTTTTAATAATTTATATGTATTTTCAAAGTCACTACAACAACCAAAATATCAGTTATTGGAACAAATACTCAATAATGTGCCTGAAGTTAAATATTTTAGATTTAACGCAAGCGAAAGTGTCATGCAACCGCAAGAGGCTAAACCATTCTCAGTATTCATATTTGACGATGTATCTTGTGAAAATCAAAATACAATAAGGAATTACTTCGCCATGGGTCGACATAACAACATAGATAGCATTTATATTGGTCAAACTTACAGCAAAATACCGAAACAGCTCATTAGAGACAATGCAAACATGTTAATTGTATTTAAACAGGATGAAACCAACCTAAAACACATATATTATGACCATGTAAGTGCGGATATGCCATTCGAACGATTTAAAGAGTTGTGTGGAAAGGCTTGGGCTGAAAAGTATGGGTTTTTAACAATTATAAAGGAACAACCGCTAAACAATGGTCGATACAGGATAGGATTTGATAAATTTATACTAATACACTGATCATGATGTAAAACATTCATTGTTGTACAACACGTCTTGCTACAAACATGGTTAACCAAGAAAAGTTAATAAAGGAAATAAAATCACTTAGTGATTCTATTCGGGATAAAAACAGAGCATTAAAATTAGGTATTAGCGAAAGGGAGAAATTTCTTGAATCTACTTTTAAACCTATTACTGAACCCTTGAAACAATTAAACAAAAAATTTGCTAAACCCGTTTTGGAAGGAGATGCAATTGCACCTATTACAAAGTTTGAAAGAGAAAATATAAAATCAGAAGATTTTAGTGATGAAGACCTGGAATCCTCTACATATAGTGGTTTTACCGGTGAAGAACCTGAAAGAGAGCTAGAATCACCAGACTATAGTGGTATAAGAGAATTATATGAAGTAAAAGCTAAAAGAGGACATGAAGATGTATCAACTGCTAGTGAAGAGGAAAAAGAAGAAGAAGCAAGGGAAGGTCCGTCAAACATAAGCTTGTTGGGTGAAAACATTCATAACAAAGGACCTTTAGGAAGGAAATACATGATAAAAATGTTAGCTGGAATAAATCCTAATAAAAACTACCATAGTTATGGAGTAAGATTAACAGAAGAAGGTTTAATGGTTGGTAATAGCCCGGTAAACATTGATGAAGATGATAATATTATTGTTGGTAATCAAAGATATAAGGGCACAAGAGGATTATTTGAATTATTATTTGAAAAAAAGCCTTTAGAATTGTTAGTTAAAGAAGAAGATATGGAAGCATATAAACAGATTTTGGAACACACCAATGCATACAGGAGGAAGTATTTAGCTGACCAGCCAGTTTTTAGATCTAGGTCTTTAAAATATAGAGTATTTGTATCCAAGTTAATACCAACAACGAGAAGACAACCAATGCCGATAATGCCAAGAAAACCTGTAAAACGAAGGTTTGTGTCATCCACTTTGGATATAAGTGCTCCAGAACCAAGAAAAAGAAACAAATCTGTTACAGGTACAGGTTTAATGAAGAAACTATATAACACAAATGTGATTTATTACAATAATATCAATAAATTGGTGGATAGAATGAAACTAATACATGAAGCTAAAGAAGCGGGTCATACTGGATTGGAAAACGAATGGGTGGCTTTAGTGGATGAACTCCGAAACCGTGGGGTAATCTCATAAAAATGCGTTACTCCCTAGATTACTATTCAGTTGCACCATGAGTGTCGACAAGTTCGGACGTTACTCCTCGGATGGGTTATATTACGCAAATAATTTAAAAAGAGGTGCTGGTTTACCACAAACACCTGATGGAGATTATGATATAACTAATAAAAGGTTAAAAAACATAAAAGATCCCACAGATGAAAACGATGCAATAAATTTAAAAGTATTAAAAGAAAATATATCACCAACATTAAGACTACAGAAAAACACATATGACGCAGGTAATCATAGAATTGTCAATGTTGGTAAGCCAAATCAAAACGCTGATGCAATAAACAAAGGTTATTTATCATCAGAATTAAAAAATACGCTAAAATTCAATGGAAAAACGTATACTGCTGAAAATAAACGTATATCCAACGTAGATGGTCCTAAAGATGCAAAAGACAGCGTAAATAGACGCTATTTACATTCATTAATACCTGAAAAGACAAAAGATGGTTTTTCTTTTTATAAATTTGTTATTAACGATATAGGTTATCCGAAAAATGAAAATGATGCTGTAAATTTAAAATATATAAAAGATCATTGTATTACACGTGATGTAGGAGTTATTGATTGTCTAGGTAATTGTTTAGCGAATGTTAAAGATGGTTCGGCACCATCAGATGGTGCAACAGTGGGTCAAATGATGGAAACCTTAAAACAAGAAACAACCTCTTTTGTAAAACAAGATCAAGTAGTATCAAAGCAAGGGGATGAATTTGTTCAAGGTAATGAAAAATTTAATTTATTAACATACAAAAATAATGCTTGGGATTGCATGGGTAAAGGGTTATCAAATATGGGATGGGGTTATGAAAAACATGATGCAGCTGCTTTATCACAAACCGTACATCTAGATCCAGATCATTCTTTTAGATTTTTTACATGTAAAAATAAAGTAATAAAAAACTTGCATAATGGAAGAGATCCAAATGATGCTGCAACTGTAGGACAAACATTACAATATGACAGTGCAAATAAAGAGTTTATTTATAATAAGCAAAGATTTAAATTAATGGATGTAAATGATTATCAAAATATATTAATTGCAGATCCAAATTCATTTAGCGGATTTAGAAAATTGTCTGGTGAACAATTTATTCATAAAAATCATGTGTTTCGAAATGAATCAGACGGAGCATTAGTTAGTGGAAATTTTAAATATTTTAAATGTCCCGGGAGCGATGAAAATGTAACTGATAAAGACTAAGAATTTGTATAAAAACTGATACGGGTTAGAAATCGAGACTAATATTATAAAAATGGGTTACACTCTAGAATGTTATTCAGTTGCACCATGAGTGTTGACAAGTTCGGACGATATTCCTCGGATGGATTATATTACTTTAATACTTTAAAAAGAGGTGCTGGCTTACCACAAACACCTGATGGAGATTATGATATTAGTAATAAACGGTTAAAAAACATTAATGATCCCACAGATGAAAATGATGCAATAAATTTAAAAGTATTAAAAAAAGAGATATTACCAACACTGAAACTAGACAAAAACACATATAACGCGGGTAATCATAGAATTTCCAACGTCGGTAAGCCAAATCAAAACGCTGATGCAATAAACAGAGGTTATTTATCATCGGAATTGAAAAATACGTTAAAATTCGATGGAAAAACGTATAATGCTGAAAATCGACGTATATCTAACGTAGCAGACCCTGTAGATGAAAAAGACAGCATAAATAGACGCTATTTACATTCTATAATACCTGAAAAGACAAAAGATGGGTTTTCTTTTTATAAATTTGTTATTAACGATATAGGTTATCCAAAGAATGAAAATGATGCTGTAAATTTAAAATACATCAAAGATCATTGTATTACACGTGATGTAGGAATTATTGATTGCTTTGGTAATTGTTTAGCGAATGTAAAAGATGGTTCTGCACCATCAGATGGTGCAACGGTGGGGCAAATAAAGGAAACTTTAAAACAAGAAACATCTGGTTTTGTGAAACAAGACCAAGTAGTAACACGACAAGGAGATGTATTTGTACAGGGAAATAAAAAGTTTACTTTACTTGAAGAAAACAATAGTGTTTGGGATGGTAAAGGAAAGTCATTGACAAATTTAGGTATTGGTGAAAAGCCTGGTGATGCTGTTACTTATGAACAGATAATACAATTAGAGCCAACTGGAAAACAATGGTGGAATTGTGATAACAAACGATTAACAAATGTTGCAGACCCTGATTATGCTGATAACGCTGTAACTGTTAATTTTCTTGTTAAAGTAATAGGTAATTTATTATTTGATATGCATAATTATATTGCAGCCGGACAACATAAACCTATTGATGAAAAAATGAGAAGTGCATGGATTAAACAAGAAATTCTTTATAAATACTTTTTTAATCATAATACACAAAAGTTTAGATCAACAGATTGGGGTACTTTTGATATTTAATTAAATAACACCATAAATTACATCATTTATGTGCAACCTGTCATAGAGGTAACACATAGGTTACGCTTTTCGAATATAAAAGACAATCATGGCGTTTCATTACACCAGTCCATATCGAGACACTATACGGAAAGGAGGCGGTATCACGTCCACAGCGGTTTCTCTGTTAAGTAAAGCTTTAAATCGTATTCCAGTAGGATCTGTCGTAAATAGAGCAATAGACGCTTTACCATACGAATTTCACATACCGGGAGGTTATCAGTATTGCGGACCAGGAACTAAATTGAAAAAACGACTGGAAAGAGGCGATCCAGGCATAAATAAGTTAGATCAGGCTTGTAAAGAACACGATATCGCATATTCCACGTTTACCGATTCAAAGAATAGGTCAATAGCTGATAAAAAGCTAGCGAATATAGCTTGGCAACGAGTAAAGTCTAGTGACGCTAGTATTGCAGAAAAAGCAGCAGCTTTAGCGGTAACAGCAGGTATGAAGGCTAAAACAGCAGTAGGAGGTGGAAAAAGGAGGGGTAGGAATAAAAAAGGATCAACCATGAAGAAACATGGTGGTAATATTAGACTAAAAAGACGTTCTCCGAGGAAAAATAACAAAAAACCGATAATATGGTCAATGGTAAAAAACGGGGCTGGTCTATACCTAAGACCGTATCGTGCATATTAAATAAAAGAAATCAATTGGTTATACCACATAAAGCGTTGACTAATGTTGAATTATTTAAATATATTTCCTGTTTAAAAATACCATTTTTCCGCGGAGTATTTATGAAAGACAATTTACCAAAGAAAATGTGGCAAAATGAGACTGGAATTGTAAATTTGGATAATACTGAAGGCCCTGGCACCCGTTGGGTTTGTTATAAGAAACTAAATAACAATGTATATTATTTTGATAGTTTCGGTAATCTACCACCACCAAAAGAACTTCAAGATTACTTTAAATCTGCTAAAAACATATATTACAATTATAAAAGAGAACAACCTGATAATACTTCAATATGCGGCCATTTATGTTTGGAATTCTTAGCTAAAAGTATCAGTCACTATTGAGATGTCTTCCTATACGGTATCATTAACAGGAAAATCGTCCACTTTACGAAGTATCCTTTTTCCAGCGTTACGCTTGCAAAAAGGAAGATTTTGGGAGGCGGCGCTATTGGATTTTACAACTTACAACTCTATTCCCAATGTTACGGAAGGTAAAAATAACTTATTGCATTATTATAAAGGAAAAGATGCCAGTGGGAAGTTTACAGACTTACAAGAGTGCAGTTTACCCACAGGTTCTTATGAAATTGATCATATTAATGAATTTTTGCAAAATAAAATGGGAAAAGACAATATATCGCTAAAAGGTAATAATAATACAATGAAAGCTGAGCTTACTTCAAAATATTATATAGATTTCACTAAGCCAAACTCAATTGGTGATTTATTAGGATTTCCCAAAGATGGAGCAATTTTAGAACCAAATAAAACACATTCTGGTAAACAAACTGTAACAATATTAAAAGTCAATAGTATAGACATAACTTGTAACATTATACAAGGAGCTTACAGAGATGGAGCAAATACTCATATAATACATACTTTTTACCCCAGTGTGCCACCTGGATTTAAAATTGTTGAAAAGCCACAAAACCTGGTATATCTACCGTTGAACACCACTTTCATTTCAGACATCGTGTTGAACGTATTGGATCAAGACGGTAACTTGATAGATTTCCGAGAAGAGCCTATTACGGTTAGATTACATTTAAAATCGACACTTTAATACAAAATCATGGGTTTAATATTTAAAAGCGAACAACCTACGGGAAACCGCATTAGTAGCTCTTCAGCTGTGGAGGAGTTAACACGCGAGAACATTCGTTTCTTAGAGAGAATTGGATTACAATTAACCGATTATGGATATACTGGATATAGCGCAGGGTCCAACATTCGACGAAACCCTATGGGAAAAAGAATATCACACCCACAACCCTTACACTTCATCAAAATTAAACAATAACGATGAAATTCGTATTCCCATACAAAATCAAGACATTTACACACTACCATGTGAAAGTTACTTGTATATTGAAGGAAAAGTTACTAAAAAGGATGGTACTACTACTGGTACAACAGTTCCATTTATAAATAATCCTATGGCTTTCCTGTTTGACGAAATTAGATATGAAATATCAGGTGTAACAGTTGATTCCACTAAAAAAGTACTTATTGCAACAACTTTAAAGGGATTAACATCTATATCACCTAATGAAACCAATTTAATACAACCTGCAGGATGGGTTTTACCTGCAAAAGACACAATCACTCCAGATACAAATGGAAATTTTGATTTTCATATTCCATTACGTTTGTTGCTTGGTTTTGCTGAAGATTATAGAAAAATTATATTAAATGTTAAACAAGAATTAGTTTTGTTGAGATCTTCTAACGATAAAGACATTATTAAAGCTCCAGACGGTACAACAGATGCAACTTTAGAATGGAAATTAACATTAGACAAAATTGTATGGAGAGTTCCGCATGTTAAATTAGCTGACGAGCATAGAATGCTACTATTAAGAAAGTTAAAGGCTGATCGTGATATTGTAATTCCTTTTAGAAGTTGGGAATTTCATGAACATCCCAGTTTGCCAACTACGGATCGCCACACTTGGACTGTTAAAACATCCAATTATGTGGAACGAGCCAGGTATATTATATTTGGTTTACAAACAGGCAGAAGAGACACCATCACCAAACATGCAGGTCAATTTGATCATTGCAACTTAAAAAATATTAAAGTTTATTTAAATTCACAATTTTTTCCATACGATAGTTTAAATGTGTCATTCGCTAATAAAAAGTACAGCATATTGTACGATATGTATGCAAGATTCCAAAGTTCATATTACGGTAAAACAAATGCACCTTTACTATCACCAGAAAAATACTTAGATGGTTACCCGATAGTTGTAATCGATTGTTCTAAACAGAATGAATCGGTAAAATCATCAAGTGTGGATATAAAAATAGAAATGGAATTTAACGCGGCTATACCGGCTAATACAACTGCATATTGTTTAATTCTACATGATAAAATCGTAACATACACACCTTTAACTGGAATTGTTAAAAATGTATTGTAAGAACCGGTTTTGTTACATTCCAATGCATTCCGCGAGTATAAAAGCAGAGCGCGCAGGCCGCTCCTCATCAGTTTGTTGCCTGTTGTTGTATGGGTAGCATCGTATTCAATATGGCTTCTCCTAGTGGTACACCTGAAAATGTGGTAGATATTGAGAAGGAGATATCTGAGTTTTTAGATCTTCAAGGTCAACGGGAAGGAGATGAACACAACGTTTGCGGACAACTTCACGCCAGTAATAATGTTGAAGAAAAAGGTAAAAGAAAAAGGAATGCGCAAAAGAGGAAAAGGGATATTGAAGATAATATTTCTCCAAACATATTGAGTGAAGTATTCTTACGAATATTTTATCCAATCTCGTCCAGTTTGGACAAAAGTGTTTTAATCGGTGTTATGAAATCAACAGGTTATTCCCCTACTGTGATTTTAACTCATGGACCCAAAATGATTTTGTTTGCGGACAGTGCTTGGGAATCGTTTATGAAACACTTGCATCTTCTAGAATGCTATTTAAGTAGTAACATGTTTGGAAGAAAGACAAGAGTAGGACTTTTGGATTCAAATGTGGAAATTGATATTGTTAAACATCGTGGTGATCATCAGCTGCGGTTTAGAGACACAACAAGACATGATAACAAGATTCAACTTAGTCGAGAGGAGTTTTTCATTTTAACTTGTGCAACCGAACCTATAACGAGATACTTGAGACAACTGGTATTTTCAAGTTCGATTATTAAAGATTATCTGGAAGACACTTTGGACAAACAACCAGACGCACCTATATTATACGGACCTGTGGATACTTCTATATTCAATAGGGTTCCTCATGAAGTACAAATGTGGAGACAATTGGAAAAATACGCTCAACTACATAAAACATCAGTAATACAAGAAGAAGAGGAAGAAGGAGGAGAAGAATCAAGTGTTAGTGATGAAAGTGAAAACAAGGAAAATGTAAAGATGGAAACTTAAATGACAATCAACTACACAGCAATGGTTAATTTTTAAAACAATATCAAACACTTTGTGGGGTTAGGCCTACTGGGGACGGTGCCCACGTTAAATATACACCAACGCGCCAACAACTGTACGGCCTGGTATAAAAGTCGTACCTACCGTGGTGTGGAAATCAGTTGGCCTTTGGACTTCAGCATGAGCAGATGGGTGACCTTCACAATGGACAAGGAAGAAGAACAAGTAAAGTCCAAACCTGGTATAATTGAGTTCCAAGCATTTCGAGGTAATGACGATAGATTTATCATAAAAGAACTTGTGTTTTTCGACATCAATACAAGTGTTCCATATACATTTTTGTTCAAACCACCATTTCTTATTCATCTTTAACTAGCAAAGCTGCTACTACCAACAGGTGGATTTCAAAATATTTCCATCATATCGATTGGTATGATGGTTTTGCAAGTTACACAGACTTGTATCACATCATGCATCAGTTTTCAAACAGGTTTACCAATATTTACACAAAAGGACTGGAAAAGAAGAGATGGATCGAAGAATTTACTCATGTTCCGGTTAATGATGTGGAATTGGATAAAAACTACAAGTATACAATGGAAAATGTTTGTATTTGTACTAAAAGTCCAGAACATGAAAAAGATAGACATTGCGCTTTAAAAAACGCCTATAAACTCGCATCTTACCTTCAAAGTGGGGAAATGGGGAGTGGTGGGGGTAACGGGGGTTATATAAGTGAGGAGCAGACCGGGACCTGGCATGAGTATTACTCGAGATTCCGAGACGACAACATCTCCCAGCAAGAAGACGAAGAAGACGATCTATAACTCGACCATGGCATCTCACCAGTTCCTGCAAACTTTGGTTGAGCAGTTCAATGCTCACTCCAAATCTACCATACTACCCATCAAGAAGTGTTCCGAACTTAAAGACGAGAAGCACTACATTATCCACGCCATGAAGAAGATGGAGACTACAGTTGGAGAGGCCATCTGCTGCAGTCTTAGCGAGGCACCATTCACTCCGGGGGATGAGCCCAAGTTCCAAGTCTACCTGCCGAAACGGTTCGTCCATCTCCTCCAGAACGAGGATCTGCGCTCCATCCAACCCGGCTGTCTCTACCTGGTTTCCCACGGTTGCACGGGTAGCAATTCCACCGAGTTGACCATCCACATCGCCGACAAGCAGCAGTGTTAGATTTAAGTTTTACTGTTGTACATATGTTATTGTAATGTTTTATAAATAAATGATTAAAAGAAAAACAAAAAAAAAAATAAAAGAATAAAAAATGCAACATATCAATATGTGAAGTTTGTCACGTATTGATATGTTGCATTTTTTTTTTAAACTTCGCGGGTGGCCTTGACCTTTGACCTTTGCATTTTACAGTTACCCGCACCACCACAGACTACTAGCCATCTTTTTTAGAACACGATTTGGATGACCTTGGGATTTCCCCCACTACTCTGCTATACCAGCATTGCCGTCTGCAACAGATGTCATTCCTCCTCCAACAACCATGGCGGACACACTTGCTTGCGATGCCATGTCTTCCACCGAAGATGTACCTACTACAAGTTGGAAATTGACAATCGACAACGTGCATTATTTAGAAACCATCTGCGATTGGATGAAGTCTATTCTCCTTGACAACCCAGGAATAAAGCTCAATGTCAATTTAGATTATGATTGGTCTGAAATTATAATGCAGCAAGACAATCAAGAATCAGATCACAGTGGAGGTCAACAATCACCACAGTATTTGTCAAATTTACCATTGTCATCCATATATCCTACGGACGAGATGGAAAGGGAAGAAAAGGACCATGGGGTTTAGAATTTCTTATTTTTTAAAACCCAATTTGGATGACCTTGAGATTTCCTCCACCACTAAACTCAATCCTAAGTCCCAAGTTCACAGTCAACCTCAAGGTCGTCACACTTTAACTCTGGGAAAAACATCGAATTGTCGTACCAAGACAACTTTAACTCTGAAGAGTAGAGTAGTCTCTCTACTCTTTGACTTTTTTTAAAACTCCGATTGTATGACCTTGAGATTTCCCCCACCACTTCCCATATGCCTAGAGTACGCAAGGTCTGAGAGTCAGTCGCTCGCCGACTGTCATGGGGTGCGCATCTGTATCATGCACTCCACTGTGCGGTTTTAAATTAAAGTTTTCATTTTAACCAGTTCAAGGTCAACACACTTAAACTATGGAAACAACATCAAATTGTTGTACAAAGAGTAATTTTTCTAAGTGTTGGCTCAAACCTGGAGGTACTTTGGATTAATCTTTGAAACAGTCTCAAGGTTATCACATTTTAACTCTGGGACGATATCGACTTGTAGTATTTTAGTGTTTTGACTCAAGGTCACCACACTTAAACTCTGGCAAATACACATTAAACAGTTTTACTAGTAAATTTTTCTAAGTGTTAACTCAAATCTGAAGATTCTTTGGATACATCTTTAAAGACAATCCTAAGTCCCGAGTTTACAGTCAACCTCAAGGTCATAACACTTTAACATGTACATTTAAGGTAGCACCAAAACGGTGCCCCCTTGTTTGAGATTTAAAAGTTTCCCAAGATCATCACAATTTCCCCCACCACTTCCCATATACCTAGAGTACACAGAGCCGGACAGTCAGTCGCTCGGTGACTGTCGTAGGGTGTGCATCGGTGTCGGCACTCTGTTGTTCGGTTTTCAAAGGTCACATTCATGGCAAATTGGGAGACCTGGCTCGGTTCAATGACCTCTGAGGAGTGACACATGATGGTTTAGGCATAGTCACGTCGCAAACTCGAGCTTGACTTGGCACTTTTGCTGTTTCTAGTCGCATATTCGCTCCAAGTCATCAAGGTCACGAGGACTCTGACTGAAACTCGGAGCGTAGTGTGAGAAACGGCAAAAGTGCCAAAAAATTTTAAGTTTCGGCGTGACCTTGACCTTCATGGTGACGATGACGTCATATTGATGATGTAATGGGTGGTGACGTCATCAGCATGTCATTTCTGTGACGTCATGGGTGTGACGTCACGGAAATGACGTCATCGATGATTACGTCATCAATTACGTCATCGATGACGTCATTTTGATGACGTCATGGGTATGACGTCATCGATTGCGTCATCATCGATGACGTCATCGATTACGTCATCGATGACGTCATCGATTACGTCATCGATGACGTCATCGGGGTCATTGACCTTGGCGATGACGTCATCACATTCCTCAGAGGTCATTGAACTGGCCCAGGTCTCTCAATTTCCCACTACTTTTGACGTTTAAAAACTTCAGTTGTATGCAAACGATCCTTCGTCTAAAAATTGTTCTATCTTGAAAATCTTCTTGTTCAAAGGGGTTTTCAATTCTATCTATCCTGTGTGAACTGGTGATAAAACAGTCAAAAGACTTGTTTAAGAATATTCATGAGATTAATTGTGACAAACCTATTTCAGAATTGGCATTTTAAATTAGAAGTTATTAAATGTGAAAAGAATTCTACGAAGAATTCAAGAAAGAAAAGATAAAGAGAAGATTAACGAAACTGCAAGTTAGCTATTTCAATCGAAACTATACATTCCCAATTAATCTTTAAACATGTTTTACTATTAAATCATTTACTATAGTTTCTTAACACTATTTACACCTTATCACATGAAGTCTCGTCTACCAAAAAAAGTGTTGTCCGCATTTGCTGATCCCATATTTGTCAATAAAATATGATTTCAAAACAAAATTGTTTCTTCACTATGATTCTTGGTTGAGTTTTCCTAGAAGTTCAAGTGTTTGAAGCTGAATATTCATTATTTTGACATTAAGGTACGGGTTAAAATATTCTAAACCATAGATGTGTTTAATGCCTTGTAGAAATTTCCAAAGTACATAGAATTTTGAAATGCGGTATTCAAGATCCACTGTAAAAATGTTTTAAGCCTGCAGTATTTTCTCGACAAGAAAAAAATAACCCATCATAATTTAAAGAAGAATATTTAAGCGGGAAACCACCTTGGCAGCTATCAAAGCTTGTGTTTCTTTTGGCAAAAATCATCTAAAAGATACTCCACAAATCCTTCAAAACATCGTACAATTTCTTCCAAACCTGTAAATAGTTCAACCTCCTCTCCTTCAACCCTGTCGTGTCGCCAGGAACTACCTCCGCCACTGCAAGGCCGCGCGGTAACGTTGGTGGCCGGGTGGTACCATAATTTACTTTTATCCCCAATATTTAACAATCAAGCTGTTAAGGTTGGCAGGCGTGGAGCCGCTAATAGAGTCATCAGCTGGCGGCGTGGGCAGCCATGATTAATCCAACGGAGCCGCCATATTAATAGTGTAAGAATACACAAAATCAATCCGAGGCAATAGATTTCAATCAGGAGCGCGGCGCGGCGTGGGTTAGGCGGTTCGCCACCAGAGCGCCTCCAGATCGCCGATGTCGATAGTCGCCGTCGGTGATTGATGTGGAAGCGACCGCGGCGAGACAGACGTTTCCGAGTTCTGGACGATTTGTTTCTGCCAATCGCAATACGATTGGTAATGTTTTCCCTGTGAGATGATAATTATGTGTGTCGGAATCAATTAGAGCGTTGGACCGGATCGAACGGGAAGTCGGGCAATATTCTCGGGGACTTAGGATGAAGTTCACAGGCCTTGTTTTATCACAAATTTGTTCATGATCCCTAAACTTTTTACAATTTTTGTAATGGAGATCTCCTAATCCAAAACACATCAGATTTTCGATTTTGTAGTCTAGCTATACATCTTTTAACACTATTAAAATTCTAAAACTTCCAACAAAACGACCAAACACTTTGGCCAATTAACGCTATTCTTTGGCATAGTGAAAACTCAACAGAATATACTATAAAAGTCTAGTTATTCATATTACTGTTTACACAATATGATTCTTTTATCATTTCACACCTCAGATACTCTTTGCTGGATAATGATTGTCAAAGTCTTTAATCATCGTGAGCACTTATTCTTCACGAAGTTGTAAATCTTAATACCAAATACCTAAAATCATCTAGAATCAAGAGATGCGATCTAAAGATCTAACTTACATCGATCATATTAATCTTTTGTCAATGCATAAATTCATTCTGTTGGGACCTTTTTATTAATCCAGCTTCTTAATTTATCTTCAGACTTTACTTTTCTTAAGTCATCAATACATATCTAGTTTCCTATTTAAATCTTACGTCCTCAATCATATCATTCCCACACTCTGCCTTATTGAAAAAAACAAAAACTTTTACCTAGACCTAACTTAGTTCCAGACCCCCGCCACACCACCACACCATCAGGTGCGCGCCTCCCCTGCACCCCGTGGCCCGGGGGGCTGGACGACAACCGTGAACCTCCGGAGACTCTGGTGACAGCACGAGGACGCCCGGGGACGTCGTGCGGCGCCAAAGGTCAGACTAGATGAACACCACCACCATCTGATCGGAGCGTGGCAAAACCATAGAGTGCCATGTGTCAACCTGCCATTACGGGCTCACCTTCGGCTAAGGGTAAGGCTTGGTGACATGGGAGGGGAGAGAAACCCGACAAGCATCCAGTGGAGCTTTTGCTAAATATAACAGTGTAAACATGGTTGCTTGATGAAAACGTTATCTTATTATCGATTAGAGTATTACTCCAATTCGCTCATCCTGTTAAACAGTCTCAACTTTGTTCACAGTGAAGGACTCCTTATAACGTAATTGTAAACTATTACATTAAAAGATGTGCAATTTCTTTATAGTGTCACTTGTGTTGCGATTTGTAGCCCACAAATAATTAACTATGATGTTTAAAGTATTTAATATCCAATAGAGTATTTAATATAGCCATAAACATTTAGTCTAATTTAAAATTTCCCTATTCTCCCTAAGTAACCCACCACAGTAGTCTCCTAAGCTCCACCAGTAAAGTAACATGACACGCGGCCATCCCGGACGCCTCGACTGCCGCAGGGCGGGACACCTCGGCACGTGACCGGCGCTATCGGCTGATCACGTGACGATGACACCGTCACGTGCGTCACGCGTCACACGCGCGGCGTTACGGACGAGATAAGAGATAAGAGCGCGTGCCGCCGCCGCGCCGCGCCGCCCAGCGGGGCTAGAGGGCTAGGTCAGTTGCCGCCGCCACCGGCCACGCCTTGTCGCGAGGTAGCGGATCGGGTTGGATGGATTAAAACACTATCTATAAATATGGGCGATAGTAAATAACGTTCTGTCTGTACATAACGATACAATCAAGAAGACATTTTGAATCATGCGGAAGATTTGAAAGAAAATAAGAAGGATGAACGATTGATCTCAACCTAAAACTAATTTCATCAAGAAATAGTGACTTAAGTGTTGCAGGTTGTAATTTTTTAAATTTATTTATTTATATACTTGATACATGCTTTAATACAGGCTATAAAACCAAATTACATGGAAGCAGTCCATTTCAAACATCTTGTGAGGCACAGTCTCTCTTAACCCTAACAATTAGCCTACATATTGACTGATTCAACATTACACAACAATAACTTAAACAATATTTGGTTTGACTTCATAGCATTAATTAATAAAGTACCAAATTAACCAAGCCTTGCTCGTTGGTTTTAATTCAGTTTTGATATAGTGTCATGGTAATAAAGCTATTAAACTTCCACCAACAACCAACTATACCACTTCACAGTTAACAGCTGTTTCAAAAGGTCTGTTTGAATTTACTGTTCCTTTACTTTTGTATACCTATCGTTGTTATTTCGTTACTAAAATAACAACCCATAAGACCAATGTTAAAAAAGACGATTTTTAAACTCAAATATAGACCAAATTCGATTTTTCCTGGGATTGAGGCTGTTTCTAAACTTTTTATTAACTTATAAGTTAATAAATAGATATTGAGTGTAAAAATTTATCATATGTACTATGTAAAAATAAGCGAATAAGTGGAGGATTGTTTGAGTAAGAATTTTTTAAAACATTAGATAAGCAGGAATAAATGGATTGACGTTAGAAATAAGCCGCTCAATTATGCATAAAGGAATAAGAATTAGGAATAAGTAAATTACGAGAAAACTAAATTGCAAAAAAAAGAAGAAAAGCCGTTTGTTAGTCTGATAATGATGATTATGATTGTTAATTACATTAACAAACATAAAATAAACATAAATACTGTCAGAACATTCATCTGTCAAGGAATTTAACAATCGCCGAGAAACACACTTTAAACTATTAAAGATTTAATTCTTCTTTAATGACCAACAAAACTACGAGTAACATTAATAACGCATATCCTCCTGCGTTCCTACTATCTCACATACCGATCTACACAGAACCTATCATAAAGTAGAAGAAGCGCCTGGTGATTTATGTCCCTGGCGCAGAAGCCGCCGAGAAACTCACCTACTAATTGGTAATCACCCGGCTGGCAGATTTGCATGTAGCCACTAATTAAAAGTCGCATCTAGGATCAGAGGGGTTAAAAGTTAATTATGCGGGGAAGAAGTGCAGCACGCTCCGGCCGGCGTGCATCCGACGACGGATAGGGACAGACCACGGTCACGGGGATGCTGGACAGTGCACTTGGAGTGATGTTGGGGTAGCGAACAGGACGATCATGAAGTGAGCGATGGATAGTCGTGGTGTGATTTGTATTGTTTGCTACCAAACAGGGTTGCCTTCATGCGAACCATGACGGTAGGCTACTGAACAAGACTACCATGTTGTAACTTACAATGTTGACTACTGAAAAAGATGGTCATCCATTGTTTTGGGTCATTGAACAAGACGACATTTTGCGATCGATAAACAGGACAAATATCTTACTTAAATGGTACTTTTGGTACCATTAATGACACTTTTCTATTTAACAATAACATTTAAGCGTTATAATAGCCCAAAATAAAAACTGGATCTAACTAATACAAAACTGAGCCCGTAGAGTTAAAATTATCAAATAAACTCCTTAACCACTTAGCTTACTAGTTAAATTCTTAAACATTGACACAAATAGATCGGGAGTTTTATGTGAGCACAATGTTGGACGTCGAAATCTTGGAGGAATAATATATAAGGAGTGGCCACGCTCGGCTAGAAGCGAAGCCGCCGCGCAACACGGCGAGTGGTGGGGCGAACTGCCGAGACCCACATCAGGCAGGCATATAACAGAGGCATATAGGCCTAACATATAACAGTATCATATTAGGCATATAACAGTGCCTAAAAATTCATGAAAATAAGACTGCACGAGTGTTAAACTACAAAACTTGTGTTCATACAACAATAATGTGTGAAACTTAAGAAAAAGCTTATTTTTATGCATAAGTAATAAGCCTATTTTAATAAGCTACTAATAAGCCTGATTTTTACTGTTTTATATTCATTTATAGTAATGATGAATTAATTTAATCAATTAATAACTAGGTAGTATCGTTTGCCAATACATTACTGTCCAACATATCTTAAATGATATACGGAACCTTATACATAAAGCAGTAAACTCAATATTTTTTACAAATTATAATAAGGTAATATACATTAAAAGTATCAGTTCATGTATTATTTTTTTGTCAAACTATTATACTAAGGAATAAAATTAATTTTACAGTAAAATATATGTATTGGCATAATTTATATTTAGTTTTTATGCATTAAAATCATCTCTTCAATACAATTTTTTTACTTTAATGCCCATTTATAAATAAAAATAAATTTTTATCTAGAAAAATATTATATCACTGGATAGAGAATTTCATCCTCTTTAAAAATGCAAAAGGTGGACTGTGTGATTTGCTTGGTTTGCTCAGGATTTTAATTCAAAGTTGCGCGCGTCGCGTTTTTCCCCATCTCTCCCGTGTTACAGCGGCGGAACCATGCCACTCTACGGCCAGCCGTGCCACTCTAGTGGAGGGGAGCGGCTGGCTTCACTTTAGCATTGTATATCCATATGAACATGGCCTCTCCTTATATATTATTCCTCCAAGGTCGAAATCTAACAGTTTTGAGTCAATGTTAGTTCTAAATTGAACATTTATATTGGTTCGATTTTACCGATTTAATCAATGGTATTGATGTTAATGAGCATTAAATATTTTTTGTGTAACTGAAAATTGTTATTCTTTCAATTGGTTAACTAAGCTTGGAATATTGTAGCATAAGATTAGTATTAGTCTAATATGTACATTTAATTTCTGTTGTGTGTGAGAATCATGACAACACTGCCCAAAACCAATAAGAAAATCGAGGTCAAAAGCGAACACAGATGCAAATTGAGGGTAGTCAACCGATCTCACCGCATTATCTCACCTTTTCTCAAATGAACTCCAGATTCTTTAAACTACTACGGTTGGTTTACAACCTCGACCCGGGTTTGAACCACAGAGCAAACCTTGTAGAGAACACTGGCGATATGTCACCATGGTTACCCAACACGGGCAAAAACGCGAATCAATTTGTGATTCTGATATCCCATTTTACTGCCGTCCTTTGCGAAACCGACGCCCGACGCCACTTTCACGCTTGATACCTCCTATTGTAAATATTCAACAATTCTTTCTCTCCCGCGACCTTTGCTCCTTGTGATTTGTTTGGTGGCGACATTTCGCATTGGAGGTCTCAGTTTCGACCGTCGACAACAAAGGTGAGGGAAAGGATCCCATACAAGGCTCCAGTGTGAAGTAGGCTGCCAAATATTAGGATGGAAACATTGTGGTGAATACTGAAAAGGTCTTGGTTAAACGCAACATTGTCAGATAAATTTTCACCTAACAGATCTTTCTAATGCACTTTATGTACAACGATAGAGATTGCACCCTTGATATTGTACATTATACAGGGTGCGGCAAAAAAAAAAAAAAACGACCTATTTTCTTTCGCACACCGCTCAGCGACAGAACATCTGAGAAAGGTGGGGGTAGGCTTGTTGTAACGCAAATTTTATGCCATTTTAGTAGTTATGGAGTAGCAATCGCTTGAACAGCGCTAGTTCCTTATCAAGACGTATTTCAATATTGGTGGTTCTATCATTGCTACTCAGCAAATTACGGCAGTTTCGTGCATTCTTTCAATCAGGTCAACATTTAGAATTCCGAATCCTAGCATAATTACGCAGTGGGTTACTAGCTTAAGATCAACTAGTTTTAAGTTTAAATCGAAGCCAACAGGCCGTCCAAGGTCAGCGCGGACGCCAGAGAACATGGATGGAGTCCTTGCTGCAGTGTGGAAAACAGTCCTCGTCGGCCCGTTAGAAAACAAGCTAGTGATTTGCTCGTGCCTACGCCAGAAGAATTTTGCTAAGATAATTGAATTATGTACACTAAATGCTATTAAGGGATAGTATTCCAAACCCATCACATTGTTGTGGACACCCCGGAAATCGAACCGGTGACATCTTAAACCAGAGTCCAAGACGCCAACCGGTAAGCTAGCGAAATGCCTTGAACATGCCTGACCATTCGGTTTGACAAATTTTGTGGTTCAATCTTAATCCCCATCCATACCAATTAATTGGCTATTGTTCAGTAATTAAAGCCCACTGACCACGCAAAGCAAAAAGTTTTCGACAAACAAATGATTGATTTAAATGCTGATAAAGAAATGTTAATGTTTAGTGACGAGAAGCACAAAATACGCCCCGATAACGAACGCGTGTTATTTGACATTCTTAATGTAAACATGTAGGTTAGGCGACCACTACTCAATGACTACTGAAATGGCATAAAATTTGCTTTAAAATAAGCCCACCCCCACCACCCTCAGACGTTCTGTCGCTGAATGGTGCATATAAGAAAATAGGTCGGTTTTTTTGCCGCACCCTGTAGCTAGAACATTTTATAGTATTAGTAGCCCTTTGTTGCTTTCTGGAGCTGAAATGTTTAGCCTTAGGAGGTGGACCACAATTAAGTTTTTAAGAAGGCGTAAGGTTTATTCCTACGGTTCTTACTACCACGATGAGTTATATAATTCAAACACTATTGTACAGTAAATTGTAAGAAGCGTCACATAGGAAACGCATATTAAATAGTTTATTATAAAATTTACTTGTAGATGGGTCCATATAGCGTGTGCATATAATAAGTTATCTCGATTCGTAACTCCCGAAACGCCCCTTTCTTAAAATCCAACACAGTGGTATTTATTTATTTATTCATTTATGTAAACAATATATTATATTGTGTCATTTAAGGTACAATATATTATATTTCTCTCTACAATGTATATAATAAAGATAATAATGATGGTAAGAAGCAACTGTATGTTGGAAATGTGCAAATAAGCTATTTATTTCCAACATTTATGTAGGTATTAATTCACTGTTGCCCATATACCTCATTAAAAATAATATATTATTAAGCTATTTGAAACAATATATTTTTAAATTTTGATATAATTTAGTTTTAATATAAAGGTCCATGTAAAGTTTTGGCATTTCGGGAATCGATTCTTTGTTCGTAGGATCAGCACATTTTACTTCTTCTCTCCACTTGAGTTGTTCCCTCTCTTCTGTTCCACTCTCGGTCCCGGATTCTTGTAGAAGTCTTCAATCCTGAAGCACTCCTCCAGACCGTGGCATTTCCTCACTGGCTTTTTGTAGTACCGTTCGTGCCCAAGGTACATTCCCAGCAAGCAGCTACCCAGGTACAAAGTGTAGTGGCGTCCCCAAAATACCACCCACATTGCAATCGGGGGTGGCCACACTGAAGATTTGGTCACGGTCTTGGATTTCACAAAAGCATTTTGAAGAGCAAAGGATTAAGAGAAAAGTTCTGGTTATTTCGATGGCAACAGAATTGAAAAGTTATTCTGACAAGGATGATATGTTATAGTAGTGAAGATATTTTACTGAATTGATAAAGAACACATTTGTTGTCATAAATAATGTATGTATAAACATTCATAACCATAGTATATTTCTAGGGTATCGTGAATGAGTGTCAGTGAAACATGGTTGAGTCAGTGGCGTAGTGGTTAGCGCGCCGGACTTCGGGACCATGGCTGCGATTTCGTGGGTTCGAATCCGTGTTTTACTGGAAATTGTACCGGTACCATTCACCTCAGTACTGTAGAGGCTCGCCCCCTTACTCTGTCTAATACGATCCACGCACAGTTCAGTTAGCTAGCTTATGTGGAATGGGCAAAGTAAGGAAAAAAGAGGCCTGCCAACCTCTTAAAAAAGGTAATTGGTAAACAGTTTTAATGGGTACTGTTAATTGAACTGATTATATAGGAATCGAAACTCTACGAAAATTACAAAACATCAGTAGTAATGCCGGCCTCTTGAGGACCAAGTAGGCGTAACGAGGATCGGGCACAAAAAATGGCGTGCGCATGCGCCAATTCTTTTTCAAGATGGCGGCGTCTTTTTTTTGTGACGTCATTGCGGCATTCGCGCAATTTTTTTTTTTCAAGATGGCGGCGTCTTTTGTGACGTTATGGCGGCGCTCTTTTTTTGTGACGTCATCAAGATGGCGACACCCGTCAATTTGACGCCAGCTGTTTTATTCTTTTTTATTTTTTCTGTGACGTCATCAAGATGGCAGCGCCCGCGCCAATTAAGATGGTGGCGTCCGCGCCTGACAGGTGCCGATTGCGTCATCAAGATGGCTGCCGTTTGGTGGGAACTGTTTCGGGACTTACATGACCACATGAACGTTACTGGGAGGGCGTGTGTACCAATATGGCAGCGCCCAGCGGGTGACACCCACACTAGTGTGGCCCGCGCCACGTCACAATCCGCGTGTTCTATTTTGGGACCACCCCCAGCTTGTGTTTGGGTTGCGCCGAGCACGTGTATCAGGCTTATAACTTATATTTACCATTGAATTTAACCGTTTTTACATTAGAAGTAGTGACTAAATATATGTTCTACGACAATCAGTAGTGACAAAATATCGGTTCCACAACAATCAGTAGTGGCAAAATATGGGTTCCACGACAATTGTGAGACTTCCACGGTTGTGTAAATAATATGTTGAACTTTCACAAATTTAGAAATATTTTTCTTGCGTTATTTATCTATTATCATATTAGTGAGAGTAATACCAGAGTGAGTCTATTGTGAGACCCTATAAAACTAGAGCTATCATTTCTATTGCTTTAGTGTCTTCCCAGACGTGATACTGTACAGACGTGCTGGTCTTGTGTAACGTAACCTCACTTTTGATTGTATTTTTGCTGTACATATAGTAATACCAGAGTGGTCCTTTAGTGATTTTCTATAAAGTTATAGTTATCAGCTCTATTGCTTCAGTCTCAGACGTGATACTGTACAGACGTGTTGGTCTCACGTAACATAACCTCACTTTTACTGTAGTATATACTAGTAAAACTTGAGTGAACCTTTAGTGAGGCTCTATAAAACCATAATAACCAGCTTTATTGGTTCAGTTTGGGTTTAGACGTGATACTGTTCAGATGTGCAGGTCTTACGTTACATAACCTCACTTTTACTGTATCAAATATATTAGTAAAACTTGAGTGAGCCTTTAGTGAACCTCTATAATAACCAGCTTTATTGGTTTAGTCTCAGACGTGGTACTGTGCAGTAGTGCCGGTCTTGAGTAATATAACCTTACTTTTTACTGTACTTTTACTGTAGAAATACAATAGTAATACCGGAGTGAGCCTTTAGTGACTTTTCTATAAAGTTATAGTTGTCATCTTTATTGTTTTAGTTTCAGACGTGGTACTGTACAGACGTGCGTGTAACATAACCTCACTTTTGATTGTACTTTTACTGTACATATAGTAATACCAGAGCGAGTCCTTAGTGAGTCTCTATAATACCAGGGCTATCAGCTCTATTGGCTTAGTTTGGTTTCAGACGTGATACTGTACAGATGTGTCGGTCTTGTGTAACATAACCTTACACTGCACTTGCACTTTAGTAATTTATTAGTAAAAATTACAGTATACAGTATACAGGGGGCCTACTGAACCCCTATAAAACCAGAGCTATCATCTCTATTGCTTCAGTGTCTTTCCAGACGTGATACTGTACTGACGTGCCGGTCTTGCGTAACATAATCTTACACTACACTTGCACTCTATCAATATATTAGTAAATTCAAAGTGAGTCCCTAGTGAGCCTTTATAAAATCAGAGCTATCAGTTCTATCGGTTTAGTTTGGTTCCTGACGTGATACTGTACAGACGTGTCGGTCTTGCGTAACCTCACTTTTGATTGTACTTTTATTGTATATATAGTAATACCAGAGTGGTCCCTTAGTGATTTTTTTATAAAGTTATAGTTATCAGCTCTATTGCTTTAGTCTCAGACGTGGTACTGTACAGACGTGTGGGTCTTGTGTAACATAACCTCACTTTTACTATAAAAATCCCATTTTCGCTTCATAATAAGCTTAGTATTTTTATAAAAATGGAATCGTCTTCTAAAATGGGTTCTAAAAATATGACTGAACCAATTCATTTTATTAGCGAAGACCAGACGTACATCAAAAAATTCAGACTGTATGGTCTTAAAACTATTTTTAAGTTTACAAACCCCCCAGCCGGAACGTCTGAATTTGAATGGCTTAGACAAGGGTTTGCTCAAATTGTCGAGAGAGCGAAATCCGAATGCCATCCTAATGATTACCTTGGCTTTACATTAGATAGTATAAATTTAAAAACAAAAGAGTCAGGGTATGTAGTTCCACGTCCAGCTTCTGAAGTTAACAGTGATGTCCTTTGGAGTGTATTTGGAGGAATTGTCCAATCTAACTCTGAAAATATCAAATCAACTGACACGTTTAGAGTTGATGTGGTGAGAGTCAACGTGCCTGTAGGTCGTGGTAGAAAACGCCCTGGATTTTATAACACCTTCGAAGAAGAGTGTAAGGTGAGGCGGGGAATCGTTGTCATAAAAAACAAAGATAATTTATGTCTCCCCAGGGCTTTGGTAGTGGCAAAAGCGTATGCAAAAAATGACCCCCAATTGGAACTTATTCGATAGGATAAAGGCCTTAGGCAAACCCGCAAAGCTAAAAAATTAATTGCAAAGGCGAGGGTAGAGATCCCAGAGGAAGGCGCAGGCATTCCTGAGCTTGAGAAGCTTCAGGCTCATCTTAAAAAGTATAGAATAACTGTTTACAACTACAACTCGAAAGGCCGTGATGTATACTTTTCTGGTGGCAGTGAAGATGCTAACCTTAAAATTAACTTACTTTTCCATAATGGCCATTATAATGTAATAACTAGTCTCACAGCTGCTTTTGTTTGTAATTATTACTGTGAGGCGTGCCATGTCCCCTCCAACAATAAGTTTGAACATCGATGCTCTAACAAATGCACATCATGTCACTCTATATCCCCTCCATGTAAGCTTGAGCATGGAGGCGTCACTTGTCGATTTTGCAGTCGCCACTTTAAAAATGAGCAGTGTTTGATAGCCCATCGTGGTCAAGTTTGTAAAATGATTAAATTTTGCCATTATTGCCAAAAACTGGTCTTTCCAACAAAACGTAAGTCAATCCATGTATGTGGCGAAGTCTTTTGTAGTACTTGCAAAGACTATAAACCGGCTGACCATCAGTGTTTTATGCGTGTAGACAAGCAAACTCCGAAGGACCGCGATTTCTTATTTATATTCTTTGATTTGGAGACCCGCCAAGACGAATCAATGGCTTATGATAGTGAAACTAAAATTCATAAAGTAAACTTGTGCGTGTCCCAACAGTACTGTTTTAAATGTATCAACGGAAATGAGTGTGAAACTTGTTTGGAACGGCAAAATATATTCAAAGAAGACCCTGTCAAACAATTTATGGACTATGTCATGCAGGTGAGGAAAACTTTTAAGACTGTATGTGTGATCGCTCATAATGGACAGGGCTTTGACTTTCAGTTTATCTTAAAGTACTTGATGGAGGAAACTAAATTTGTCCCAAACGTAACTTCTCGGGGGACTAAAGCAATCCTAATTGAAGTAGATAATGTAAGGTTTATCGATTCACTTAGCTACTTCCCCATGTCCCTCTCTGCACTCCCTAAAGCGTTTGACCTGCCTCCAGAGAAAAAGAAAGGCTATTTCCCACATCTTTTTAACACATTGGCCAATCAAAATTATGTAGGCCCTATGCCAGCCAAGGAGTATTACTGTCCAGACTCTATGTTTGAAGAGTCCCACTCAGCTTTTGAAAAATGGTATGATGAGCGAGTAGCAGAAGATTACAAATTTGACTTTCAAAAGGAGATCTTAGAATATTGCATTTCAGATGTCGAGATTTTGGCCCAAGCCTGCATTAAATTTAGAGCCTTACTTCTTGAGCAATGCAACGTAGACCCATTCCTTGAAGCAATAACTATAGCCAGTGTTTGCAACCTGGCTTTCCGTAGAAATTTTCTAAAGCCTGATACGATTGGCTTGATTCCAAAAGGTGGATATCGTTTTTCCGACACTCAATCAGCTGCTGCATTGCAGTGGTTGACTTGGGAGGAAGAGAAACGTGGAATTAAGATACAGCATGCAGGTCGGAGCAAAGAAGCTAAAATTAATGGGCTAAAAGTAGATGGGTTTGATGGAGAGAACATCTATGAATTCCATGGATGCTACTGGCATGGCTGTCCCAAATGCTACCCATACAGAAGGGAAGAACCATTGAAGGAGGATCCCTCTGACACTCTTCACATTAGATATGAGAGAACAAAATCTAAAATTGATAAACTTTCTGACTATAATATCGTAGAAATGTGGGAATGCGAGTTTAGCAGGCTGAAGAAGGAAAATAAACTAGATCATCTTAATAAACTACCAATTTTGAACAATCTTCCCCTCAACCCAAGAGATTCGTTCTTTGGAGGCAGGACAGGCAATGCCAAAGTCTATCACAAATGTGAGGAGGGTGAAACGATTCAGTATGTAGATGTCTGCTCTTTGTACCCTTATGTAAATAAATACTGTAAATATCCCATTGGCCATCCAAAGATTTATATAGGTAATGAGGAGTGCAGAGCACGTGGTCTTGACGTCAACGGATTGTTGAAATGTAAGATTCTACCACCTTGGGATCTCTACCATCCCGTACTCCCCGCTAAAATGAACAATAAATTAATGTTTGTATTATGTCGTACCTGTGGGGAAACCTTAAATCAGGGTGATTGCCTACATGAGAGCGAGGAACGGGCCATAGTGGGGACGTGGACAATGGATGAGATACGGAAGGCTGTAGAGAAAGGCTATACCATCCTAGACATGTATGAGCTATGGGAATACCAAGTGGCCACCTATGAAAACGGGGGATTGTTTACAGATTTTATAAATAAATTTTTAAAAATGAAACAAGAGGCATCAGGGTTCCCCTCTTGGTGTAAGACTGAACAAGACCAAGACCAGTATATCATGGAGTATTTTAAACATGAAGGAGTTCAACTTGAGAAAGTCAAAATTTCTAAGAATGCTGGTCTCCGATCAGTTGCTAAATTAATGTTGAACTCATTTTGGGGTAAATTCGGGCAAAGGGAAAATATGACTAAAACATCGATTATACGGGATTCTAAGGAATTTTTCAGATTGCTAACCCAGCCTGGAGGAAGAGTAAATTTAATCCAAATCGTAAACGAAGAAGTACTCCTCGTAAATTGGCAAATTATTGACGAGGCTAGTGAACCCTTGAGGACCGTGAATGTTGTGATTGCAGCTTATACCACGGCCCACGCCAGACTTAAGTTATATGAACATTTGGAAGCCCTAGGAGGCCAGGTATTATACTACGGACAGCTGCGTTTATTACTACCTTGACGGCCTGTATAGAGTTAACACTGGCGATTACCTGGGAGAAATGACAGACGAACTAGCCAAGGACTACGGCCCAGGTTCCTATATAGTTGAGTTTGTGTCTGGAGGCCCTAAAACCTACGCCTACCTTGTGTATTCCACAAACCAAAATAAATTAGTCTCTGTATGTAAGATCAAGGGACTAACCTTGAATATTAAGACGTCAAAAGATGTGAATTTTGATACATTAAAAGAAATGGTCCTCGACGAAGCCACTCAAGTATTGGAAATCAAAGAGAGCCGAATCAGAAGGACAAAAACTCGAGACATTGTGACAGTAAATGAAGTCAAACAGTCTAAAATTACTGGAGCGAAGAGAAAATTGAACGATGATTATGATACTGTCCCATATGGTTACAAAATTCAGAGAACCATGTGAACTAGCAGACACCAGTGCTCCATGGATGTCTATGGTCCTCACTAGCTCGTTTGATCATTCTCCTTTTAACTCTCGTACGGGTCGGACGTGTTTTGAGCTGCATTCCTCTCATTGATTAAACAGATAAATATGGCGGTATTTCTGAAATTTTTGTCAAAGAGAAAGTTAAATGAAAATGCAAAATTTTGCATAACGTCTTTTGAGTATACGTTTTTTCTTACAGGTTCGATAGAGACATGCGAATGGCCTCTAGTATTTTCAGAGCATATAGTTGATCAAATTACGGAAAATGCTCCTTCAAACGCTCATATTGGCATAACAATAAAACTAGGAAAAGATTCAGGTCATATACCATTCTTGCCTCTGGTTAAATTGACTCCAACAGTTTTCGATGAATATTTTGAAAAAATATTTTGTGGAGTTGAAGAGCTATCGGGTACTTTAAATGTAGAAGTGTCACTTGTTGCAATTCCAAGTTGTTACATCAAATAGATGTATAAATAGACTTTGCAGAGTAATTAGCCAGCAATATTGTATATACTAGTCTTTTTTAATGTAGTAATCGACATGGAATACTGTAAATTTGTGTTAGCGCTTTGTATTAAATATTGCGTTTATAAATAGAGCTTTTCGAATGGCTTACACAATCTGGCCTAAACATGGGTTACAACTCAAACACTCTCCCCACATATAGAATTATGTATAGACTAATGCGGTTTAGCGCTTCCTTGCTGGGCTTCTATATAATTTTATAGCTTTAAACTGGGGTGGTGGATAGCGAGTACTGACCGTACATTTATGTATGAATGTGAGGGCCTAGTAAATTGAGGCGCCCCGACCCGAGGAGGGTTCGGGCTACTTCTTGGAACGGTCCTGAGGTCCCTGGCGCGGCTGACGAAAAGGCCCGTAAACCTCTGTATGAATGTGGAGGCCTAGTAAATTGAGGCGCCCCGACCCGAGGAGGGTTCGGGCTACTCCTTGGAACGGTCCTGAGGTCCCTGGCGCGGCTGACGAAAAGGCCCGTAAACCTCTGTATGAATGTGGAGGCCTAGTAAATTGAGGCGCCCCGACCCGAGGAGGGTTCGGGCTACTCCTTGGAACGGTCCTGAGGTCCCTGGCGCGGCTGACGAAAAGGCCCGTAAACCTCTGTATGAGTCAAAGTACTACGCTTCCTTCGGCCACGTTAAAATTGAACCTCATGGAAGGCCATGTAGATTGAGGCGTTGGGGTCTGAGGAAGGCCCTGACTACTCCTTCGAACGGTCTGACGTGAATGGTTTGTAATATCTCACAGCATATAGTAATGTGAGGGGGCCGTCTAGAGAAGGAAGCTCTACGCCACAATTTTTATCAAAGCATTTAACATGTTGTGGGGGTGTGATTGATGTACCACATGTACAGCTTGATTGTATCAATATATTTTATACATCATATTATAGACACTTTTGCAATCAAAACAGCTCTCAAAGTGGATTATTCTGCCAAAAACCACTTTTAAATAAAAAAAGGTGTGGCTAGGCCCGTAGAGGAGAACCTAGACCCATAGAAGGGAACCTAGGCCCTCGTAGGGGAACCACGTCATGGTTAATGTTTTTTACATGAGCCATGATAAAAGTCAACGCCATGGAGCTGGGAAGTACCACCTCGAAAGAGCTCTGGTCCATGGGAGGAAATCTTCCTGAGCTGTTTTGATAGTTTAGTAGCCTTCAAATACAAGACTAGCATACCTTATGCGAACGAATTAAACTAAATCATGTCAAATGAGGGAATGTTAAAGGTATCCTAACAATAATTGGCAACTATCAAACACACGAGAAAATTTAAATTGTATATACTACAATATAAAGTTAATTGTGAATGTGGCTTTTAGGATTTGAATGTTTCTTCTGGGCAATGGTCACCTCCTCGCTTAAACTATAACAATGTAGACGAATTAAGGCAAAACAGCTCTTACAGGGGATTATTTCGCCAAAACACCACTTTAAAAAAGGCGTATCTAGGCCCGTAGAGGAGAACCTAGACCCATAGAAGGGAAACTAGGCTCTCGTAGGGGAACCACGTCATGGCTGATGTTTTTTCACATGAGCCATGATAAAGCTAACGCCATGGAGCTGGGAAGTACCACTTCGAAAGAGCTCTGGTCCTGTGAGGAAATCTTCCTGAGCTGTTCTAATAGTTGAGTATCCTCCAAAATTAAAGACTAGTATACATCACGCGTAAGCTTGACACACGTGGTCAATTACATAATAAAAGTGAGAACACATGGTCAACAGTTTGGAAATTTCCCGCCAAAACAGTCGCCATCTTGATACACGTGGTCAAACACATGATAAAAGTGAGGTTAGAAAACGTGGTCAAAAGTTTGGAAATTTCCCGCCATCTTGACTCACGTGGTCAAACACGTGGTAAAAGTGAGGTTAGAACACGTGATCAAAAATTTGGGAATTTCCCGCCAAAACAGTTGTCATCTTGGAAAAGGGGCGTTCTTGACCTATATGGTCAAACACGTGGTAAAAGTGAGGTTAGAACACATGGTCAACAATTTAGAGTTTCCCGCCAAAACAGCCACCATCTTGACTCACGTGGGCAAACACGCGGTAAAAGTGAGGTTAGAACACGTGATCAAAAGTTAGGTTAGGAAATTTCCCGCCAAAACAGCCGCCATCTTGGAAAAGGGGCGTGGCCTACACCACGTGACTGATGACGTCATCGGTCACAATTTGAAGAAACATTTAGGTGAAGTTAGGTTATAATTGGTTGGCTTAAGTTAGGTTTCACGCTCACTTACCCTTGCTTTTAGCCTTGTTTTATACTTATTACAATACTTATTTCTAAAACTTTCTAAGTAGCCTAGTTAAGTGTTTTGCGAGAGTGAGACCTAACTTAAGCCAAATTTTTGATCACGTGTTCTAACCTCACTTTTACCACGTGTTTGACCACGTGAGTCAAGATGGCGGGAAATTTCCAAACTTTTGACCACGTTTTCTAACCTCACTTTTATCATGTGTTTGACCACGTGTATCAAGATGGCGACTGTTTTGGCGGGAAATTTCCAAACTGTTGACCATGTGTTCTCACTTTTATTATGTAATTGACCACGTGTGTCAAGCTTACGCGTGATGTATACTAGTCTTTAATTTTGGAGGATACTCAACTATTAGAACAGCTCAGGAAGATTTCCTCACAGGACCAGAGCTCTTTCGAAGTGGTACTTCCCAGCTCCATGGCGTTAGCTTTATCATGGCTCATGTGAAAAAACATCAGCCATGACGTGGTTCCCCTACGAGAGCCTAGTTTCCCTTCTATGGGTCTAGGTTCTCCTCTACGGGCCTAGATACGCCTTTTTTAAAGTGGTGTTTTGGCGAAATAATCCCCTGTAAGAGCTGTTTTGCCTTAATTCGTCTACATTGTTATAGTTTAAGCGAGTAGGTGACCATTG